>WBMZ01001997.1:0-219897 GCA_013400975.1 Atrichornis clamosus | reverse complement strand
CCCCGCGCAGCCCCCGGCCCGGCTCCGTGCCCCCGGCCCCGCCGCCGGTACGCGGAAGAAGGGAGAGAAAGGACCTACTTTTGGGCAGTTTTCTCGCCCTCGCCTTGGATCTCATCGTGTCGGCGTGTGGATTCCTCTCCTCCTCCTTGAGCCCAGAAGCAGCTACACACTATCTTCATCTCCCCAGCATTGTCAGTTTGGACACCTTCGCACATGCGCACAGAGCATTCAATCTGACACCCTCACCAGGGCCAAAAAAACTTTCCAATGTATTCATCATCATCAGGCTGGTTTGGTCTTTTTTTTTTTTCTTTTTTTTTTTTTTTTTGTCCTATCCTCTTCCTCAGACCACTTATCTCTGCCCCCTCCTCTCTCCCAGCACCATCACAGCCTTCCCCTGATCTGCCCCTTTAAGAAAAATCAGCCCTCTCCGCTCCTAACCCTCCGCACACTGACCTTACACACTGGACAATATTTAAGGATCAAGGTGCCATCCTATAAAGAGGTGATTATTATTATATTATTATTACTACTACTAAATAGCAATGCTGTAGAGAAAGTTTGTTAACAGTTGTCATCTTGTAAACGTACCTAGTTTAGACATGCTTTTGTTTTTAATCTGAAAAATATTTATTTATGTAACTTTTCAACCAGTGTCTGTCTTTATTTTCTTCCTTTTTGTTTTTTTCCCCTTTTTTCCTCCCTCTCCTCTTTCGGCTCAGGGGGGTTGCCTAACTTTAAAAATAACAACTTTTGTAAGAACAGAATTTGCGCTGTTGTGTTTTGTCGGTATTTCTCGTATTTCTACCAGAATTTTTTTCCGGCGTCCGGCAGCTTCGCTCCTTCTCCCCTGCTCGGGTTGTCCGTGCTTGCGGGTGTTTTTTAACCCGGCCCGCGGCCCCCACGTCGCGGCAGCCCCGCCGGGAGGGCCCCGGGCCCCGCACCCCGCGGGCAGCGGCCGTCGGGAGGGGTCGGGGAGGGCGGCCGCTCTCTTCTGCCTTTCAGGTGGAAGGCAGCGCGCTGGGGCAGCGCTCCCCAGGGACGCGGGAAGCCGGGAGACACCCGAGGAAAGGGGGGAGAGGAAGGACAGACACCCCCGGAGCGCCGGGGAGCCCCCCAGGACCTGCCCGCCCCCCCGGAGCGGAGGTAGCGAGCGCTCGGGCACAGCCGCTTTGAAGAGAGGAGCGAAGTGTAAATAGCCGGTGATTGATGTGCTGGCTTTGACTGCGGAGAAAGCACTATTTTAATTCAAGTGGCCAGGTCAGATGGTCACGGAAGAAGGTTGAAAGGTAGGATTTAATGAGATTAATATGGAGAGAGGGAGAAACGCGCGTCGTCTTAAACATTCCATAAAATAATGGGGTGAGGGCAGCGCGGCGCTCCGCGCTGGAGGTGCGGACCCATCCCGGGGAGACCCGGGAGCCCTCGCACCGAAGGGCACCGCAAAAACAAAGCTGAACTTGTGTGGGTGCGTCAGGTCCCTGCTGGAAGCCATTCCGCCAGCTGCACTCCTGCCCTGCAGGTGGAACTGGGGAGGGGGGAATATTCCTGCTAATTACCGGTTTTCCCCTCCTCAATAAACTCTTTAATTGCAAAAGGGAGCAGGGGCCTTTCAGATGCTACCGAGGAGCCGGCGTTCGAGGGAAGGGTGGGGGAGCAGGAGGCCAAATAAAATAAATCCGTTTGAAGGGAACTTGTAGCCACGTGTCGCCTAAAATGCCGAAGCGGTGCCTATGAATTCCTGCCTCGAGGACGCCGTTCCACGGCGCGGCGGGCACCCCGAGGTTGGAAAAACAAGCTCTTCCCAGCCTCACCGGTGAAACAGGAGCTCGAATGTTTCCAACTCATTGAAATATTTCTTCTAACGATCCTGGACGCTCGCTGTCCCCTCGTCCCCCACCGAGCAGCTCCCGGGACGAGCGGATTTCAGTTTGAAAACGTCGTCCCGGTTTATTTGTCCCTGCTATTCCAGCGGTCTTCTGGCAGAAGACCGGATAAAGCCAGGAGACCCGCGGCTGGCGAGGGAGGATGTCCCGGTCGCCGCGTCCCTCTCCCCGAGCCGGGGAGGGAAGGTCACGGAGGGCCCGGAGCACCGGGCCGGCACCGGGCTGGGACCGCGGCCGTGCTTCCCCGCAGCCCGAGCCCCGCACAACCCCGGCTTTTGTTTTCTTGCCAGAATCCCCTGCATCCCTATCATTCAGATTCCCCCCAGGAATCAGCTCCTGCGGTAAATAGCCGAGCTTCAGCGGACCCGCTCGCAGATATCTGGGGAGACACAAAACGCTTTCGGGGTTGCACGGTGGAGGGGCGGGGGTCGACCACGTCTTAGGTGATGCTTCTGCAAACGAAGCCACCGAGAAGCGATAGAAGCCGCCGTGCTGGGGCTGCCCCTGTTCTCCCCGGCACCCCGGGTCTGCCCGTGCCGTTTGCCCGGCTCCGGCCGCGTTCCTGGCGGGCCGAAGTGGCAGTGGCCGGGCTGGAACGGGGCTCCCGCAGCCACCGGCGGGCACGGAGCGGGGCGGCAAGGCCGGGCTGCGCGACGCTTTGCCGGCCCAGGAAAGCGGGGAAAAGGGGAGGGAAAAAAACCCCCTAAAATAAAAAAGGGAGGAAAAGAGAGGGGAGGAACGTAAAAAAGAGAGAACGAATTTTGAAGGGCCGGTGCCAGGGTGTGCTGGCCGCGAGCTGCGATGCATGTGGGAAAGGACACGCTTCCATCCCCGACACGAGTGGGATCCCTTCCCGCAGCGGGCACGGGAGGGCGATTGCGGTTCCGCCCCCGGGAGCGGGCCTCGCTTCCCCAGCTCGCTCTAAGCCGAAAAAGCTCGAGAATCGGCAGGGCTGGTGGCGAGGGCAGTGGCCCGGGTGCTCCGGGGACAGCGTGTCCCCTGGACACGCTCCTGCTTCACCGAGGCTTATTCCTGGCTCTGCCTCTGCATCCCGGCACTGAGACCCCCGTGGAAGGAGCGGGGCTCCTGGGGGCTCAGCTGAACCCCGAAGCGAGGTGTGCGGCCCGAGCAGGGAGAACCCCGCAGGCCCCCCGGAATCCCCGAAGCCCCCCCGCCGTGTCCCGCCGGGCGAGCATCCCGCGGCGGCCACCGGCTCTTCCAGCCTGCACCTGTGCGTGTCGTTTCCACGGGGAATGACAAATTAATTACCGTGGAGGAAGGGAGAAGCGCCAGGAAGCTTCTCGGCTCTCCCGGGTCAAGCCGCGTGGCTGCCAAGGAGCCCGGCGCAGGGAGCCGGGGCCCTGCCCGGCCTGGAGACGCGCGTGCTCTGCCACTTGCAGGGGAACTCTGCCCACGGCGAGCCTGCGGCACCCCGGGGATGGCTGAAGGGAAAAACGAGTCCACCGGAGGTGGCCGATTTTCCACCGAGACTTAATAATCGTCTCTTCCAGGGAAGGAAGCAGCCAAGTCCCTCTGCACCACACGCGTGCCGGGACACAGGGACCTGCGGGGCTACCACGGCGGCAGGGCATGGCAGGGCCGAGGGCCGTCTGTGGGGTCTGGGGGCACAAGGAAGCGGGCGGTACCGAAATGAGCCTGGTCGGAGTTTATACCCTCCGCCCTCGCCCCTGTTTGCGCCTCCATCCCGCTCCTCGCCCCGCTAATGGACATTGCGGTGCGCAGCCCCCCGCAGCTCTGGGGAGGGGGCGCTGGAGTGGCAGGAGTTTACGTGTGGGTTCCTTGGCATCTCCAGCACAAGCCATGTGTTCACAGGTATTTTACAAGGCCGACTTGGCAACACGCTCCAGGTGAAGCGCTGCGTGGGAGCTGCCCCGCTGGGCTCCCTCCCGGGCTCGGGTGGGCACCCACGGGCGGCGGGGGACGGGAGAGGGGAAAGGTGCTTTGCGAGCTGTTTTGCACAAGTATTTTTAAGCAGTAAAGAAGATTAAAATGGTTGAGCTAGTCCAGCTTGTCCGGGAGCTGCCACACGCCCCGAGTAACCCCTTCCCGAGGATTTTCGCATAAATCACTCCTTGTTTCTGCGCACGGTTGCGGCGGGATTAAACCGAGAATTAATATTTTAAACTACGCAAGAGCCCGGTGGCACAGGACGGGGCTGCGCTCCGCAGGGTCAGCGAGCCCCGCACGGATTAGGCGCTAAGAATGTCACACGCTTCCCTAGGGATTTTCCCTCCTAATCTGCCGTTAATAAGCGGAGGGAGCGCACCCACGGGGTGATGAGGGGCTGCCTCGCACCCACGCAATGGAGCAGCGTGCCTCGCATCCCCCGCTGCCAAGGAATTCCAACAGCTCCGGGACGCGGTCCCAAGCCCCGGTCCCTGCGTGGAGCCGGCGCAAGGGGGCGGTTAAGGACAGCCGGGAGCCCCGGGCCACCCCCGGGGCTGCGGGGCATCGCGGGGCCCGGAGGAGTCCCCGCCGAGCATCCCTCGCCCCGGGCCAGCGGCGGACACAGTCTGCGTTCCCAGCAGCGGCTCTGCCGGCGGCAGGGGTGAGGCGAAAAACATTAAAATAACAAAAATAAAGCTCTCTAAAGGTGGCTGCAGCCCCCCCGGTGTAAGGAGGTGGCGAGGCCCCGGGCGAGCCGCCGACCGGGGTCCTTCCCCCGGAACCGCTCGGGTACCGGGCTCAGAGCTGCCCTACACGCAGGTAAAGGGTGATGGAGGCTCGGTGAGGGAGTCACATCCTCCATCCGTCAGATCCCCGCTTCTCCTTTCCTGAAGTGACCTATTTACACGCTCATTGGTTTAAACTAATTATTTACCCGAAAACCTTTCAGAAGCTCCGGAATAAACACCACTGAGAAAGGCAGAAATGGCTGCATTTTGTACAGGGAAAAAAAAAAAAAAATTAAGTCACTCTTACTGGTCCCCTTAGCCATGAAATACAGGGGGGTAAGATTAATATCGCTTCATAACCTGTGCCTGCACGTCACTGTCCTGCACCTCACTTCCCTGAGAGTCCAACTGCGCTGAAACCCGTCTGTGCATCAAAATGAGGTTATCAGTCTATTTTTGTTTCTTATTTCTAGAAGAAAACACTGGGTCCTCTGGCCATGAAAAAACACCGTGTAAATTGCCATTTCAGATTTTTCAAAAAACATGTTCAGCTCTAAGAATTCCTTCGAATTCGTTACAGTCCACGGCGCGAGGCTGCGCCTTGCTGGTCCCGGCGAAGGTAAAAATTCACGTCCTAAAATAAGAAGTCGCAAAAAAAAAAAAAAAAAAAGAAAAGCACCATTTACATTTGAATATCTAACTTGAACATAATTATAATTACAATCGTCAGAGATCGAGCAGTGTTGTCTCCAAAACGGCAGCCCATGAACAGACAGTTTTGGGGATGTAAACACAGCAGTTTTATTCGTGACGGTCTCTGGGAATGAAGGGAAATTAAGGAGTTATAGCAATTTTTTTAGACGTTTGATCAAAATATTTTTGCCCGGAGATTGCTTGCCAAGTGAAAGCAAAATGGAAACGATGGGCGCCGTAATTCAGCAGAGTTTTGTCATGGAAAGAGCCCAAGTCCCCGGTCTCTCAGGGCAGTGGATTCTCCTTCCCCCGAGGCTTTTGGGAAGGTTCTCTCCTGCGGGAAATGGCCCTGGGAAACAGGTATCGGGGAAATCATGTTCGATCAAGCATTTTTTCAGCCGAAATACCGTCACTAAAACGATCTGTAGCGTCTTTTCCCTCGGAATGAACAGAACTCCCCCCAGTTTAAAGCTTCCAGGGAGCTGCAGCACCCAGCGGGGCTGGGGCGCCTTCACCCTCCCGCAGCATCGGTGCAGGGGTTCCCTTGGCCGGGGGGACCCCCCGCTCCTCCTCGGCAGCCCCGAGACAGGCCCGCAACCCCGCACGGGCTTCGGCCAGGGAAGGACTTGCTTTAATGAAGTCTTGTGGGGGGTGGCGAGGGGGCGAACCCCAAAGTGCCACTTGCTACCCTGCCAGCGTCCGGAGCATTCACCCCTCGTCTCCGCAGACCAGCGACCGCTCTGGGGGTGACTCCCCACCCCCGGGGCTCCCCGAATTCCTACAGGAACCCCGATGGAACCCCCGGGGGGGGTGTCCCCTTGCTCCCCGCTCCTTCCGCTGCCTGCGCGTGTGCGGGACGGGGCGGGTCAGTCCCCGAAGCGCGGTTCGGTGCTGGCCTAACCCGGCCCGGGGAGGCACCCAAGGAGGCCTCCTCTACCCCCAGGGACGGCCGCGACGGAGGTGCGGAGCCCCCGCGGAGCCAGGGGTGCGGAGCCCCCGCTGGTTACGCGCCTGCTTTACTCGCTCTTCCCCCTCTCAGGACGGCTGTGGCGGAGCTGCCTGGATAATTATTAGCTATTAATTGAGTTCAAGACCTTTTATGGCGATGGGAAATGAGGAGTCCGACCACTAATCCCAAGGAGGGGCTGCGCGCGGCCAAGAGCCGAGAACGCGCCGTCCGGGGCTGGCGGGGCCCGGCCTGACACAATGTCCCGGGGGCGGGGGAAGAGGAACGAAAAAAAAAAATTAATTAGGTGAAAATTATAGAAACTTTGGAGCAAGGGATTTATTTACGAGACACCTTTGGGAGCTGCCGCGGGGAGCGGGGGGAGAGGGGCCAGAACCCCGCGGCGATGCCCGACGGGGCGGGCCGGGGGTTGCCCCCGGGGGTCCCCGGCCAAGGTGAGAAGCGGCGGCCCGGCCTCCTCCGGGGTCGAGGCCTCTCCCCGGACCCCCAGCGAGCAGCGGGGCTGCTCTTACCGATTCCGTTTCCTTATCTTTACACGCTTCCACCTTCCAATTAAACTTCCCCAAATTGCCAAAAGCCTGATTTGCATGCAAGGGACCCCGCTCAAAGATGCTAACTTATTGTCTCCTCCCAGAACTTAACATTTTTCTCTTCAGTTCCCACTTGAAAGAAGTTTTAGAACAGTATTCAAAGACTGTCCAAACGAACAAAACCTTCCCCTTCGCTCGGGAGAGAAATCCGGTGTATTCAATACGAGGGCATATTCTCAGAAGTTTGCAGATTTGGGTTTAAAGGCGGTATTGTTCGTGCCTTTTTCCTGAAACTTCTTTTTTTTTTTTCCCCCCTCAGACCACGGCTCACATGCCTGCAAAGGATTATTAAAATAAAACATCATAGAGCATTTCCCCCCCTTTTTTTTTCTTCACTGTTTAGAATTACTTTTCTGGAAGAGCTTTCCAAGCATCCCCCTCACCCCGCAAGTCATAATTAAGAACACTTTTTTTTTCTTTCTAACAAACAGGAAAAGTAAAGAATCAAACCCTTCTCCGAACGCTCCTTTTTCTTTAAACACTAACACCGTTCTAAGATCGGAAACATTTATCTGTTCCAAGAACACCTGAAAACATTCTCAGTGCTGGACAGATGCTGTTCTTCTACAGCTGAACAAATTAAAGTGGCGAGATTTTGATACCAGAAGCATCTCTGCGAGCATAAAATAAAGGCAGACCTAAATTCTTACTGGGTTTGAAAAAACTGTTTACAAGGCGACGGGATCTCTGCGTTCAAACACCCCCGTACACACACACACACACACACGCGGAGTTTTCTTTTTAGGATTAAAAGATGATGATCCAATGGGCTGAGGATGTAAAACTCCTTTGGGGAATGCGATAAACTGCAAAAAGCCGGTGGCAACTCATTTCTGATTAACTCCTTTTTATAAAGGGGCGGAATGGAAGCGAGCAGGGACCCGACGGGACACGAACATATTTTATTCATTTAATACAAAGCAGCTTTAAAAAAAAAAAAAATCTTTAAAAAGGCAGTTCAGAGCATAACTCACGGGCCGGGGGGCAAGGCAAAAACCTGATGGGGTGTGAGGTGATGTCGCCGTCATCCCTCGCTCCCGAGAGAGCGGGGAACGCACCGGGCAGCGGGAGGGACGCGCTCCCCGAGCTGCGGCAGCGCTGCCCGGGTGGGGGGACAGTCCCGACCCCCCGGGACCCCCGACCCGCCCCAGGGGGCGGCAGCCCCGATGCTGGGGACCCCCCCCCAGCCCATCGGCAGGACCCCGACTCTCCCCGCCAACCTGAAAGGCGGAATCAATGAAATCATGTAAGTGCAGAGAGCACAAAGAGCTCCTGTGCTCGGCTCTGCAGATCATAACCAGAGATGGGAAAGTATTTACAGTTCTCTCGAAGTGACTGGTCCATCACTACCAAAAAAATAATATTTTTAACCACAGGGAACCAAGAGTTCATGTAGATTTACAAATGAGGACATACTGGAGAAAGTAACTGCAAGAACATGTGTTAAAACGCAACAGAAAGAATTCCATCAATTTCCATGAGCGGTGGATTGCATCCAGGAAGAATGAGTCAACTTCATTCCTTGGGTAAAACTCGCCAAGCTGAAGAGAATTACACCAGGCATGCATTTGGATCACCTCGTGTCCCGCCCCCCCCATTTCATGTATTGCTCTCCCACTAATTACCTCTCAAATGTTGTTTTGGGTTAGGATGAGGTAGGAATTCTTTTAAAAACTGCTTTTAATCCCTGAAAAATAATGTGCTGAGAAATATATTTTCCCCCAGTATTACACCAGTTGCAATTAACTGCTCGGCCAAAGAGACTCTGCCACACAGGACAGAACAGCTCAGAGCACACGGAGGAAGAAAGACAAAGTTCACACATCACAGGCACTCCTGTGTTCCGGCTGTTTGTCCTGCTGCTAATAATCCTTGTTTCTCCCTTCCCCACGATTTTAGTGTTAAACTGTTCACGGTTTTGGTTTCATTTCCATGGAGGAGGTGAAAACTCTTGAAGCCACTGCAATGTTTCCTCACCAGCTCCATTCTCACAGTGCAGAGGGACACTGCTCACCCCGCAGGAAGGAGCAGAATGTTTAACTGGGAGAGAGAAACCTTTCTCCAGTCACACATGCACATTCACTGTGTTTTGTTTTACAGGTGGAAGAACAAACTGCTGATTAATTTAAGAGTTTTGAGTTGAAACAGCAATGGCAGCAACGAGGAGATGAACACTGACATCGAGATTTGCTCTTTTCTTTCAGACACCCCACGTTTCACACAGACCCTTCCATACTTCTATTAACACATAAAGAGCACATCAAACTTTTAGTAGGAAGCTCATCAGGCTTCTCAACCTTGCTGGTGGCTTTGTAGCCCACAAATTGGCTACATGAGAGCTTGTGGCAGTCCCACAGAAAAGCCACAGTTTGGTTGTTGAAAAGGGTGAGGTGTAGCTCGTGATAAGGTAATCAATGAATAGTTAAAAACCAAGCTCCAAAAACGTGGTTAGAAAATGAAATGCAAATATATACAAAATAGCCAGTGGCTCCTATGAATATAAATGTCTGTCTACCTCATGACTGCTATTTTCCAGCCAGCTTTCCAACCAGTGCAGCCCTTGCACTCCTGTATCTACAATTGTACCATTTATAAGCCAGGAGCCCACCTCGCCCATGCGCTTGTTCCCACAGTGACTCATGTTCCATTGGGTTTGTTCCTGTGAAGGCTTCTGCTAAAACAGAGGAAAGAGCAGAACCTCTGGGGAAGGAACAGCACGGTTTGGAAAGCACCAGACACGCTATTCCCTGTCAGAAAATGAAAGCACTGATTTACATCCTGTGTGAGAGAAAGGCTTTTACAAGTGGCGTGGTGTTAAAAATAAAATGTTACATTGATACCTGGGTCAAACAAAAGTCTTGCTGAACGATACCAGCACAGGTTGCCCAGAGAAGCTGTGGATGCCCCATCCCTGGAAGTGTTTAAGGAGAGGTTGGATGGAGTTCTGAGCAACCTGGTCCCTGCCCGTGGCAGGAGTTGGAATGAGATGGTCCTTAAGGTCCCTTCCAACCTAAACCATCCTGGGAATCCATGGTAGCAGAAGGAAATAAAAGTTTCCAAAAAAAGAATGAAGTGTTTTAAAAGAAAAGCTGCACAGCAAGCTGCAAACTTGAAACAATTTGATAGGAAAGGACACCTTGTTTTTTCAAGCCTTCCCTCTTAGAATTGTGTTTAATTCAATTACTGTACTCAAGTAGCTCATTCTAATGCCGGAAGAGCAGCTTCCAGACTCACTGGTGAAAGAATATGGGAGCAAAATGTATTAGAGGTGTAAGCAGGTTACTTTTACCCTCTGTGCAATAACAAAGCTGTGCAGGATACTTGGGAAGAGCTCCTGCTTGGAGAACAAGTCACTCTGGAACAGCAGAGAGCCAAGGGCACAGGCGGGGACATCCCACCAACACAAACTCAGAGGGTCTGGCTCCAAATCCTGTGGCCTGGGAACCTGAGATCAGGAGTTGCTTGACTGCCATTCACCTGCAGCTTTTCTCCCTTGGTATAAGTGAGGTGCGGAAATAGTTTCCCTTCTTTGAAGGATAAAGTTAAACAGAGTGAACAGAGAAGCTTCTTGAAAAATAGTGGAGTGATTTAGATATGTGAAGGAAACTTTCCTATCTGGCCATCCAGGAGCCACTCTGGCAGCCACTCTCCCACCACAGAGGGTATCACTGCAGGGACTGAAGCCCCTTCACGGTGGTGGCTCCAGTGACCCAACACTCTCCCCACACACCCCACTTTCACAGCCCAAACAGGTTCCCTCACCAGTTCCACTCCAGATTCCCCACGGCACAGTCTCAGATGTCTCGTTCCATAAAGCAATTCCTTCCTGAACAAATGGCTCAAGTAAGAGCAGCACTTGCATTCAGCATCTGCTCTGCCCATTCACAGAACCAGAGATTGGTTTGAGTTGAAATGAACCTTAAATCCCGTCTCATTCCAACCCCTGCCATGGGCAGGGACACCTCCCACTATCCCAGGTTCCATCCACATCCAAGCCCCGTCCAACCTGGCCTTGGGCACTTCCAGCTGCTTGGGAGCATTACAAGGGGACAGCACTCCCTCATATGGGGAACATATTTTCTGTAAAATTATTACTTACAGCTTTTTAACTCCACCCTAAAGCAACCCAGAATGTGACTCGATTACAGATCACGAAAAGACTGGACCTGTGGAAGGGACCTTGAGTCATAATCAGTGATTTTGTCACAAAGCACAGCAGAGTCACCCACTTGATCCTTAAGTGTGCCCACCACTAAATATGGGCTGGCAGGGCAGAACCAGTGTGTAAAGAAATGGTGAAACAGAAAATTTGCAACAAGGGAATAAGCATCCACTGCTCCCAACATCTTTTTTTTAAACAGTGAAGAATTGCAGCTCTTTTAAAGCTGACACTGGGCTCTGTGAAAGCCCTGCCAGCAAAGCAGCTCAGCGCTTCTGCACTGGAACCACCTCAACCTTTAATTTTTCCAGCTAGGCCTGTTTGTCACAGCCCCACCTTCATCAGGAAAGGGAAAACCATCACTTGAACTGAAGCCTCCCAAAACTCTGTGCCCTACTATGAACAAACAAGAGAAACCCAGAGTTGTGTTGTCAGTGTTGTCATTCACCAGGATGCTGTTGGTTTTCCAAACAAACCAGTTTAGCATTTCCCCCTCCCATGAAACTCTTATAAACGGATATTAAATTGTTCATTTTATCACTAAAGTTGTTGGAAAGTCATAATTCTGACCATTTCACCATTTTCTCCCTGCTCATACAAACAGATATCACACAAGGAAATTCTGGATGCTTCTATACTAATAAAACTCCCAAATTTACCATACATATGGTAAAAATCTGGAAAATACAACCTTGGACATATAAACTGTCCCAAACTCACAGAAGTAAGAGATGATCTATTAAAGAATAACCAAAACCCAGGACACGTCATCCAAGAACAGAATCACAACTCACAAAATTATTCAGTGGGTAAATCCAGTATTTTTGTCACTCACTCAAGTGGCTGCATTTTAGCAAGAAGAAAAAAAGTCTCAATAAAAGAACTTTATTCTGGTAGGATGAGAAAAATGCTAAACATGTTTTTTATGGGAGAAACAGAGATAGAGCACTGGCTTGAAAACTGAAAATCTCTCATGCCCTGATCTATAAATAAAATTTGTTGGGCTTTTCTTTTGTACTAAATTTAAAGGAAAGTCTTTTCCATGGAGAGTTTTCTTTAAAGCAAACTATGCCCCAGAAGGACTTTAACGATGGTGTTTCCAACAAGCAGCATGAATGAATTAAACAATAAATGCAGTCAGAAAGCAGCTGTGTGTTTCTTTAACAGAAGCAGATGAACGTGCAGTTCAAACACGGCTGGGTTCTCCGAAAAGGACAATTCCTGACAGTTCTCACCCAGTTTGCAACCACAGTTTTCCTCCACCCTGTGCTCCAGGACCTTGGCTCAGGTGCCATTTGCCCTCCAGCATCACAAAAAGCTTCCAGGTTGGGGCCAGTGACCATCAAGCAGAAATTTCAAATTTTGTTGCACACACAATATCAGCTTTTTCAGCTCTTCTGCGAGTTATCCACGGGCTACCAGGGGAAAAGGGAGGAAAGGCACTGGGATGTCCTTGGCAGCCTCAGGTCAGCTCCACCTCCACCACAGAGCAACCTCGCTGCTTGTCTTTGCACAACTTCCTCCCCACAGAGACAAACCCCAAGGTAATGACTGCAATTACTCAGGCTGGAAATCACCAAGGTCTCTCTCTTCTCCTCGCAAAACTCTCCCAACCTCCCACCTTGAGCCACAAGTTCAGAGCAACCAACTCAGAGGGACGCCAAGGGTGCCTCCAGCAATTCCATGACACAAAACCGCTGTGACCGAAGCCCCTCAGGAAACTCTGTGGCGCTCCAGGAGAACCCGCTGTACTTTCCAAGAGTGTCACTGCTTGCTCGTTAGCCTGGCACTAATTATTGCTGTCTGTTATGGTATCGGCCACTCATTATTGCCATCTGACATCTCAAATAGACACTGTCACCTTCACTTCCCCACCAAACTGGCGCCCAAATCTACTGAACACGCACCACATTTCACCCCAAAACCAACAGCATTTCAGCCAGAGGCCCTTGCAGCAATCCAGGTTTCCCAAATCACTTCCTGTGTCAGTTCTTGAGTTCCACTTGGTTCCACTTTTCCTTCCATTTGCAGGGACTCTAAAACCCATGAATTTTGTTTTAACACAGCAAGAAACTGCAAATATTGCAAAGGTTCCTGCTACAGCCACCCCAGCCTTTGCTGGTGCTCGTCAGCCATGAGCAATTTCTTCAGTATGAGTGGTGCAGCACAGATGCACAAAACAGGAATACAAACCAGTATTTTGGTGTCAGGACTCTGATTTTCTTCCCTGTAGCCTTCAGTTCACCACTATAAAATAGTTAAAGGGCACAGAGGCCTCAAAGAGGATGTGGAGCCTCCAGCGCACGAGGGGGTGCAGGGAGGAGCCCACCAAGACTTTCCCTGACAAAGGAAAAGCCAAGAAAAAGCCTCTCACTGTCCAGTGAGCTGCGGCCCAAGGCCAGCACCACACGTGGTCACTGCTCCACCTGGGGTGGCCCCTTTGCCCATGCAGTGGATTTCTTCATGGATTTGAGAGTATTTGAGACGCATGAGAGGAAAATTCTACCTGGTCTAGAGGAAGGTGTCCCTGCCCACGGCAGGGGGTGGAATGAGGGGGTCTCTAAGGTGCCTTTCAACCCAAACCATTCCATGATTCCATGATTCTCCACGCAATGACTAGCTGCAGAGATCCCTGCTGTGTGTTCTAGGAAGCGGAGATTTATTACAGAGGGAGAAAACCCACACTGAGAGAAACAACTCAGCTCACCAAGACTAAAGACGGACAATTAATGAATTTTAGCTGAGCTGCCAATAATTGCCAGTGATATGTAAAGCCCATCCTGGGTCATTCAAACAACAGCTCCTCCTGCCCTCCATGTGACTTGGGAAGGGGAACTGTGGCAGCGTTGGGGAATACGGGACAGATGAGTTAACTCTTATGGGTCCCAAAGGGCCTGTATTTCATACTCCTTAATGCTCATTAGATTTCCAATGCTTAGAATGTTTTGTGGGTATAAAGACTGAACTTCCTCCTACATGCTCTGGAAATACGTCAACCCTCACGTCATTGGACCTGCTGATATTTCTGTTTCCAGAAGAGAGCTGGAACACTGAAAAGAAAAAAAAAACCCAAAAAACAAAAAACCCAAGACACCCTGAAAAACCCCAAGTCTTTCCCAGCAAATTCTGATGTATAGGATGTGACATAATGGTGCAAAAACTTCTGGCAAAAACAGGGATTTTAAATTGCTCTGCTCAGTTTTGCTGTGGTGGGAGGTTTAAAGCACTGCACTTTGCCTGGGACTGACACAAAGGAACAGCCACTCACCTCGAGCGTGGCACGGGGAAGGAGAAAACAATTTTCCGGGGCAAAAATTATATTGAGTTCGGAGCCCTGTTTATAGGTTACAGTAAACAGATGTTGATGTAATGGGGCTCTCTGGCTACCAGGGAGCCTTTCAAGGGCCCCCGTGCAGGAGGGAGGTGGCGGTGATGAGGTGGCAGGTACAGGCTGCAGGGAGGTGAAAGGGGACACAGCTTTATTTCCCTGCCCGCAGAACAATTTGCTGGGCTCTGTGTCATTCCCTGGGCCCTGTCAGAGCAGGTGACAGCGCCCAGAGGCACAGGCAGGGCTGTCCCCACGCCTGGGGGGTGACAGGGTTCAGGTGCCACCCCTGCACAGAGGGTGTGCCTGGAGGGTTGGCTCCTTCAGCAGGGCCTGAGTGGCCACGGGGAGAGGTGGAATGGGAAGGGGAAGAAGAAGGGGAGGGAGAATTGAAGATGATGCCCTCTCACATCCCTCCTTAAATAAAATTTTGCGGGCTGCTCCCCCTGCAAGGTGCTCCTGAGGAGCATCAGAAGTAATTCCTTCCTTAGATGACCACGGCATCCTCAATGATCTTTATTGGCTTTACCCCTGCTCCTGCTGCAGTTTGTGTTTGAAACATCTCACCTGAGCACCTTCAGCCCCGCAGAGTGCCCCCACCACTGAATCTTTGATTCAATGATCTATCACCAGAGGTGTGGAGCTTAATGCGGGATTTTTTATCCCTTGCACACCAATGATCCTCCTTAGACGTCCTTTCTTTTACTCTCCCCTCTCTCTTTTCCTAATGAAATCTTTCCATATTATTAACGGCTAGGGTGGATCTACAAAGTGTGTTCCTTCCAGGATATTCTTGTTTGCTAGTCTTCATATTTCCCAGTTCATTTCCTATTTTCCTGCTTTAAACCCCACTGCCAAAAAAAAAAAAAAATCCCTGAAGCACAATCTGGTACTGGAACAGAAAAATCCCAACTTTTGAGAATGGATACTTGATCCAGACTCTTGTTAATTGGTAGGAATTTACCCCTCAAATATGAATCACTTCCATCAGTGGCTGACAGCTCCTCAAGGTGAGTTTTCATCTAAGGCAGATGCATTTCAGTCACTAAAAAAGGGGACAGTCTGCCATGTAATTTCTGTGGAATTAGTAATCCCAGGGCATCCAGCCAAAATACAAAGACTGGATTTACTATGGGCTGTTCAACCGGGTTCCTTTAGGAATTAAATTATTAGGAATGAAATTAATGAAATGGATTTACGCCTAGAAAAGTTAAACTACTCTATCTGTCACAACCAAGAGAGGAACAGGTACCCAAGAAAAGGCTCCTCAATCCTGGATGGGAATATTTGGAACCAAAGTAGCTCTGTAATCCCCCATGAAAAGAATTATTTAGAATTAATGTAATCCCTCACCAGAAAAATTGGAACCATTACAGACTCCACTGATATTAGAGCTCAAGTACACGATGGTGCCAGATGGAACAGGTTGGGAGTTGGGGAATTCCTTGGGACATGCGAGGAGAAAAAAAATCTGAAGTAATTTCATGGATTATTGTTGGGTTTAATCCCTTCTGTGGCTTCTGAAAGAAAAACCTCACACATTTCATTGCTCATGACACGGACACTTCCTGGTAAACATAAACTGGGATTAAGAGCCTTTGGACATGGGTCAGACTGGTGGAACTGCTGTTAAATATCTCTGGCAGTCTGATGGTGGGACTGGATATTTTGGGTGTCTCTCAGTGACAATTGGGGCTGAGCTAATTCAATTCACTTGTGGGATCTCTGACCACACCTCTTTTCACTTTTTAATATCCTCAGCAACGTTTTTGTTTGTTCACTTCCTCCAGTCTTCAGGTGCAACTTTCTATTAACAAAAATAATCTCACTCTGGAATAGGATTTTGTCTTTTCCACAGTATTTCAGTACCATCAGTTCTACTGATGTCCATAAAGAAGACAATTAAATTAGGAACCCTGTCCCAAGAGATTTTATTTTCAGTAAATGGAGATGGATAAAAGCTCAGCAGCTCACGTGTAAGTGAAGTCTGTCTCTCTCCATTTATCTGAATCAGAGTTTAAAAGTTTCTTGCTTTGATTACAAGTGTCAGATGTGATGAATCCAGATCTTGGTGACTTGCCCTGGAAAGCCCGTGATGGGTCTGGAAACACAACTTCCGAGCCTCCAAGCTGGAGGTTGTCCAGGCACTCTGGATACGCAGGGATCCATCCCTCCCCTCGTAAAGGAACAATGACCTCAGCAGTAAAAACCCCGCAGTTCTGAAGTGAATCCACTGAAGGCAGTGGGTTTACAGCAGCAGAGCTGGAATCAGCATCTGGACTGTTGTCTTGGATACCTTAAACATCCATGATTTCTTCCTCTGGGGACATGAGCTTCTAGGAAACACATATCCTTTTGGCTGGAAGACAGTCCTTCAGAGGGGCTCATCAGACCACCAGCAGAGCTTCACAGTTCTGTTGTGTCGTTCTGAAAATGCTGCTTTCCATGGGAATCCGGGAATGAAACAGCTTTGGCAGCGCCTGTATTTCCATTTGGATTTGACGGGGTAGCAAAGGATCTGAAGGGCTGAATCTTTCCAAATCTTCTGCATTACAAGGACTGAGGGGCTCCTGGATTAGTCCAAGGCTCTGACATCACCTGGGTTACACTTGATCCGAGATGTCCGGGGAGCCACAGGGGGAGAAATGTTCCCTAACACCACCAAGCTCCCCTCTCTGTCCTCAGGGAGGGAGATCCATGGCCAAAGCAAGCAGTAAATTCCCAGAGGCTGCAGGAGCACAGAGCTGAGTGACAGGAGGAGGGAGATGGATGTTCCAAACATTGGGATGGTGAGGATGGGCTGTTAGCCACTGAAGGCACTTCATTCTCTCAATTCCCTCTACTTCATTCTCCCAGTCCCCTTCATTCTCCCAGTCCCCTTCATTTCATTCTCCCTCTGAAGGCAGCCCAGTGCTGTGGCTCCAATTTGACACCCAACAGAAGTGAGGGAGAAAGAAGTTCATACTCCTTTTCTCCCCATCAAAAATCTCAGACGTGACTGACAGCTGCCACATCACAGCACATTTTACTGCTTCCACACTTGTGGTCACAGTTTTTCCAGCATCAGATTCTTCTGAGTTTTCTCCCTCTTCTTCCTTTTCCTTGTATATAAATATCAAGCTGGGGACACAGAACAAATCACCTTGCTGGGAATGGTCCTTAAAGACATGGATAATGTGCGTGCTTTTTGTCCCATATGCTTTTCCATTTAAAATATTTGGTCTGGGAATGTGGGAGGTAAAGAAATTATATTTGGAGGCCTTTTTAAAACATCTCTTCCATCCACTGATTTATGCTCTTTGGGACCTGTTCTATGTACGTTCAATGTTCAAAACATTGAACTAGCTGTACTTTAGATAAAAGAAACATCTGAGGCACTGGGTTTTTGGAGTTTCTAATTCTTTTCTGCCATATATCTTCATGAGATTTTAGTGCCAGAACCCTTCCTCTTGTTCCTGAGTTCTCTTTTCTTTAGCAATATTCATAACATCACTTTAATATTCTCCAGTGCTGGGCTCTCGGGTCCCATTTAGCGGCTTTTGATTACACAAGAGCAGCTCAGGGCACCTGTTGAGCGGGGACTGGAGGTTTAGTTCCAGTCCCAGGTGATGCTGCTCAGTCTCCTCTGTCCTGTCCTCCTGTCCTCGCCCCTGGGGCTCACACACTGACGCAGTTTGGCCTTGCAGCTCCAGCACTAGGTGGGGATGCAGAAAAATCTAAATATAATGGTACAATCACAGAGTCACAGAGTGTCCTGAGTGGGAAGGGACCCACAGGATCATCCAGACCAACTCCTGGCCCTGCACAGACACCCCAGCAATCCCACCCTGTGCATCCCTGGGAGCGTTGTCCAAGCGCTCCTGGAGTTCTGGCAGCCTTGGGGCCGTGCCCATTCCCTGGGGAGCCTGGTCAGTGCCCACCACCCTCTGGGGGAAGAACCTTTCCCTGCTGTCCAGCCTAAATCCCCCTGGCCCAGCTCCAGGCATTCCCTGGGTCCTGTCCCTGCTCCCAGAGAGCCGAGAGGGAGGAAGTTTTGGAGAGCATCCCTGGCTCTGCTGCATCCTCTGGCCAGCACCAGAGCCAGGTGGTTCTTTCCCACCTGTCCCTGGTTCCCTTGGGTAAAACAGCGGCAGGATCACTCCATTCCCTCTGCCCCGTGTGCGGAGCCCCACGGGAGGCTCCGCAGGGCGAGAGGGATGGAGACACCTCGGGGTGTCCCCAGTCTGCTCCCCCTTCCCTGGGAGTTTGCTCATTAAGACAGAGGGGTGACGAGGGCACCCAAACCCTGCTGAAGGAGCTCTCCTGCTGTTTGGGGCTGGCTGTGTCCCTGCCCAGAGTGGCACTGGGTGCCCAGGCATGCCACCGGCACAGGGACGTGCCCACCACGCGCGCCCCCGGGCGCTCCGAGCAGCCCCAGCTCCCGCCGGCTGCTCCTGCGGCCAGGGATACGGTGCCCTCGGAGAAATCAGAATCAATTTAGGCACCTAATACCGGGATGTCTGCGAGTGAATTGGTTTGGAATTAATCGAGTGAAACAAGGCACTGAAAACCCCTGTAACACGTTGGTCTGGGAACGGCTGCAGCCCTGGGGATGCAACGACAATGCATATTTTGCGCCGTGAATTTTTTATTAAGGGCTGTGTGGTTTTTTTATTTTTTATTATTGAATATGAATATTTTACACGTCCGAGTTCAGAACAATGCTTTTTTTGGCTGGCTCTGCACTTTTCATGGTTGTGTACCCTTGCATTGCATAACTGAGAGAGATCCATTTACACACAGGGGGAAAGGGGACTAATGAATCTCAGCAAAACTAACTTTACTGTGTGTGAAAAAACAGCACTCTGAAGTTTTCCAAATAAAAAAAAATATATATATACATACATAAAATCCTCGCATGGAAAGGCTTAATAAAATCAGTGTGTGTGTGCTGTGGGTGCACGTGTGGGTCTGTGTGTGATGACTGCACAGCCTCTCACCCAGAGGTACAGCCTGCTCCACGGAGAGACCCCTCCACCTGGAAAAGCTCTGGAATGTTCTCACCTCCTTCATCTCAACTTCCTCACACTCAGGTACTCACCTGGGTGTCTCCAAAGTGGGAGAAATGGAGGCGAACCCGCAAATTGCTCAGCAAATCCTGTGACGGAGCTGCTCAATGCAGGGGTGGTGTTTGCCTGCCCCTTACCCTTCCTGACCCTTCCAAGTGTTCCAGAGGCTGTTTCACACCCAGCTCTGCAGGACACACTGCAGAATCGCTCCTCCTGGCCCCATCCCTGGGAACACCCCAGGCCAGCTTGGACGGGGCTCTGAGCCCTGCTCTGGTTGAATTCACCCCTGCTCATTGCAGGGAGGTTGCACTACATGGGCTTTAAAGATCCCTTCCAGCCCAAGCCATTCCATGATCTGATGATCCTTAGGGATCATTCCTGGCTGTGCCAGGTCTCTGCTGGTCTTTGGGACAGCTGCTGCTGCACTCCCCAGGAGCTTTGACCACTGGCACACTCCAACGAGCAGCTGCTGGATTTGCCAGGGCCAGGCTGCCTGAAATCCCTTCCTTCTGACCACGGATGGTGAAGAAACACCCAATTTATCCGGATGACTCAGACCTGACTCTGCCTGCTGGGCCTGCTCTGAGCTCTCCGTGCTGTGCCCCGAGCATCACTCGGGGAACAAAGGGGCTCCTTTCCCACCTTTCCTCAGTGCCCCATCGGAGGAGATGCACTTGGACTCTGTATCCAGCTGATTTTGGGACAAGTTGTCCATCACCATT
The DNA here is from genome assembly GCA_013400975.1 of Atrichornis clamosus. Lineage (NCBI taxonomy): Eukaryota > Metazoa > Chordata > Aves > Passeriformes > Menuridae > Atrichornis > Atrichornis clamosus. The sequence goes on along the minus strand of WBMZ01001997.1, from coordinate 199,871 downwards.
CCCCTCAAGACCTGTAAGGCAGGGCCAGGGCACCTTTGAGTGTGGATGAGGGACAGGAGACTGGAATAATAAAGATGATAATTGTCCAGTGTGTATTTAAACCCAGGGGTTTTATTGTGAGTGTGATAAGAGGGAGGAGAGGGCGGCAGCCAGAGCTCTTGTGCAGCTCTCCAGGGCTTGCAACCAAAAGTGGGCAGGGTGACAAGAACCACATTGTTTGGGGTAATCAGTGTGCATTGTCCTGGGCTGACATTACAGACTTCCAATAAAACCTTTAAATTCACAGGGAATGGGCAAAGTGCAAAATGATGAATTGTTTGACATTTAAAAGAAAATAAAGAGCTGCTGCCGGATAGAAACTTAAATGAGGCTTGGGGAGGGAGGGGGAAAAAATGACCAGATTTTGCTGGGATAAAGTTAATTTTCTTCCTGGTAGCTGGTGTGGGGCTGTTTGGGATTTGTGCTGGAAGCAGTGTGGATAACACAGGGATGTTTTCATTATTGCCAAGCAGGGCTCGCACAGAGCCAAGGCCTTCTTTGCTCCTCACCCCACCAGCGAGTGGGATGCACAAGGACTTGGGGAGGTCACAGCCAGGACAGGCGACCCCAGCTGACCCAAGGGATAATCCAGATCATATGGACTCATGGTCATCGTATAAAGCTGGAGGAGAGGAGGGAAGGGGGGAAATTTGTAGTGATGGCATTTGGCTCCCACTCTTTAATCCCAGCAACCAGACTTTTGCTCACCAGACTAGCGTAGCTTTCCTGAGACCAGAAAGATCCCAGAGTTTGCAGGATAGTTAGGGTTGGAAGGGCCCTCTGGAGATCATCCAGACCAACCCCCCTGCCCAGGCAGGGTCACCTGCAGCAGGTGACACAGGAACGCAGCCAGGTGGGTTTGGAATGTCTCCAGAGAGGGAGACTCCACGCCCTCCCTGGGCAAATTTACGATTTAAATCCTCCATGCATCCACAGCACAGGTGGAAATACATCAGAGGAAGGATTCCACTGACTCCTTTCCTGTGGTACAGGAGCTGAGGGAATAAAGTGCCAAGTGATTGAGGCCTCAGACCCCAGGAAAAATGAAACAAAAACGAAGGAATGGATTTCCAGTGCCCTGTGCAGCCATGGCAACACAAGGTGACCAGGAGGCTTGGAATAAGTCTGGAGTCATGGAACACGTGCCAAGTTCTGCTATCTCGTGGTGTGTCCTTGGGCAAAGTCGTGCCTCAGGTGAATGGAGACAGCCAGGCCGGAGCAGTGCTGCGGTGCTGCACGCCAGTAATGATGGGCTGTTGAAGGATCTGGGGCTGGGAGGAGCCGACCCAGCTCCCTCGATGTAAAATGAGTTTGGCATCAACGGGCCCATCTGGGATTACCTCAGGCAATATCTGGCTCTGGGAGGGTGAAGTCTCATGAAAAGCACTCACAGGGCTCTGCTGGGTGTCGCTCTGTGAGCAGAGTTTGTGCCTGCGCTGGGGCTGCAGAGCCCTCCCGCCCTTCCCTTCCCTGCTCTCCTTCCTGACAGGACCCTTGTGTTGCCCCATTCTGCCCTCCCAGGTTCCCTCTGCTTCCCAGAACAGTTTTTTTTTGTTTGTTTTTACTTTGCATCAGATTTTTTTTGGTGTGTGCTTTTTAAAAATTATTTTATTTGCGTTAGATTATTGGAGCAGGACTCTAAACACTTCAGTCACTGCGAGTCCCTCCCTGTATGAAACAGAGCGAGCTGTAAAATATTTAAACTGTCCCCAGCTATACCTCGTTTGTTCACCCACTGCCAGTGGGCTGCCAAAAGGTAACACCCCAGACTGGAGGAGAGATCCAAGATTGCTGCTTCTGATTTCACAACAGCTCCAGAGCTCTCTGAATTCTTGCTCTAACTTGATGGAATAATATGGATCTCGGCTTTGTGAGGCCTCCAGATCAGGCCTTATGCTTTGCTCCAACTCTTTGCTTTATGTTTTCACTCTGATCCTGGGGAAAATGAGGTTTGGTGGGTCTGGAGGAGTTGTCCACCACTCGCCCTCCCCTCCCCTGCCCGCGTCCTTTCAGCCCACTTTATTTTTTCCCTCACCCTGCCTGAGGCTGGCTGAGCCCAGGGTTAGCCGTGCCTCCTTTAGAGCGCTTGGAAATGTCTTGTGGGAAAGGAAAAGGAAAAAGAAAAGGAAAAGATCCTTCCCAGGGCAGCGGGAGGAGGTGACAGGTGACTGATCAGTCCCAAGGCAGCAGAGGGCATCCATGAGTTTGAAGATTCATCTCCGGAGCTGCAGGAGCACAGCCAGACCTTGCACGGAATGAGTAACAAGGCAGATTTCAGGTCTTTTCTCACCTTAGTCTGGAACAGATTCACAAAGTTCTCAGGTGTATCTTCAGGGGTTTTTCCCCTGTCATTTCTGAACAATTCATAAATCACAGGGCAAAGCAGTTTCTCAAATTCAGGTGTGATTTCTCTTGCCTGACTGGAAGCAGAGCACAGACTTGGCAGGCGTGGGTAAAGATCTCTGTAAACGCCCAACTTTCAAGTTATTTAATTCCAGTTAATTCAAGTTAATTGAATTCAAATTTAATTGCTGAAAATTCACACCTTTGCTATGAATACTGTAGTTCACTTTGGCCATCCCATCACTAGGCCAGGATTTTTACATCAGTGGAATTATTTATGAACATTGAGCGTGGCAGGGCAGTTTTGTTTAGTAATTCCAGCAAAAGTTTGCAGGATGATCACTTTCCCCAGAGCTTGGTGATAAGGCACAGGGATAGCACTTTCTCCGGTATATTCTGCTTTTCCAAGAGGATTGATGCCAGCTCTGGACTGATCCCTCAGATGCCTGACATCAAAATATTTTCTTCAAGACTCCTCTATGAACAAACCCAAGTCAGGTACCTTTCACCTTGTGCTCTCTAATTTACTAATTTTAATGAACATTACATTATCTAAATTTATCCCTACATGGTTCTTGTGCTGGAACCTCGGTGAAACTCCAGAGGTGGACAAACAGAGGCAATGTTTTTTGGGATGTGGCCTTGCAAATCCCGCGGGAAGGCCGCCAATAACACAGAGCTGCTCCATGTGTGAGAGCTCCGCTTTAACAACCAGATCAATTTATTTTGTGAGCAAACACATCTGCAGAAGTCCAGTGCCCTCTGAGCTCCTCCAGGAGATCTCCAGGGCCGTGGTGAAGGGTCAGCAGCCCCCCTGAGCCCCCTGCTTCCCCACCAGAGTTCTCTTTGCAGTCTCTGGCAGTTTACAGGGGGTGGCACAGAGCCAGTCCCCGCGGGCACGGGGGTGGAGGGGGCTCCTCCTCAAGTGTTTAAAAGTCTGACAAACTGTTTGCAGTTCTAGCAGGGATCAACACGCTTCTAGAATTAAAACCAACATCTTGGATGGCAATAATGCTCCGAACAAGGACTCTTTCTTCAGCCTAATGCACAAGGGACCTTTCTTTAGTAAGCTATAAAATCACTTACTATAAATCAATTATTTTTGTACTGATTTATTAACTGCACTCCAGCTGTTCAGATTGGCACTTAAAAAAAAAAAAATCCTGGATGGTCCTACTGAAATTTTCAAAAGCATTTTTCTCTGGAGCACTGTTGGTTCAACCTCATTATAGTCTCCCTGGTAGTCCCCATATTCCTAAATTCTCTTAAGCTGCCAAGCATGGAAGCACCAATCCATGTGGGGCACATCCAACCTTGGGGGCAAACAACCTTGACATGAGTTGTGTTGGGAACTCCTGCCTGGAGCTCCTTCAGAAGCCTCTCTGAGAAGCTGGAAAAGAGACAACCTGCCCAGGAGGAGCAAATTTCTTGGGATGTTGGGCTGGATGTGCTCACAACACTTGGTGATGCTCCAGAGGACCATCCTCCCAAACTCTGACCCTGGGATTTCTGCCTCTGTGGGTGTTCCAGGAGCCTGGAATAGCTGCTCTCCTGCTTGGACAGCCCATCCATCAGGGAGAAGGTACTCACAGCTAAGTTCTTCCTTCTTTTCTTGCGTATTTTGGCTGGGATCTAAAGCAACACAGCACAGCTTCTGCTGCATATCCCTGACACTTTCTCTCAGCTGTGCTTATCCAGTGCCCATCTTTGGGCACAAACCAGGTGTTTGGCTACACCTCTGCCTGCAGACCTGGCTGGCAGCGCCACGTGGCAGGAAATGGCCTTGGCAGGGACCCTGTGGTGGCCCAGGACCAGCCCAGCCCAGACAGGGCAGCACCTGGACAACTTCAGACATCACCTCAACCATTTCTACTCCATGGCACAAAGGATTGATGGGTCCCAAGCAGCGCTTGGCTTCCTTGTCCATACGGACACCTCCAAATCTTCTCCATGCCCGCCCAGGACGCAACTACCCCAATTCCCATTGGGAAAGCAAAAGACAAAATGTCCCTTTAGGTGTGGGTTCCTTCCCCAGTCAAGCCGTCTTTGTGACTCCAAACATGACAAGTTTGCATTTGGAGCATCCCACAAGAGCAGAAATAACCAAAGAGTGAGACCAGGTGGCCTTGCACTGTCCAGAGCCAATGTCCAAGCTCACAGTGCAGATTCCTGACACCACAGAGCTGGACACTCTGTGTGGGAAGGGTGGTGACCCCTGGTGTGGGGCAAAGCCAAAACCTTCCAGATCCTCTAACTGCAAATAGGCATCATTCCACTGAGCTCCCAGTCCTCCGTGATCCCAGTCAACCAAGATCCCAGTCATCCAAGATCCCAATCCTTCAAGATCCAAATCCTCCAGGATCTTAATCCTCTAAGATCCCAGTCCCCTGTGGTCCCAGTCCTCCAAGATCCCAGTCCCCCAGGATCCCAGTCCTCTGTGATCCCAGTTCTCCGTGATCCCAGTCTCTTGTTCTCCCAGGCCCTGGTGATCCCAGTCCTCCAAGATCACAGTCCCCTGTTCCCCCAGTCCCCCATGATTCCAATCCTCTGTGATCCCTGACTCCCGTGCTCCCAGTCCCCTGCTCCCCCAGGGCCGGGAAAGGAAAGTCCCCCATGATCCCAGTCCCCCATGCTCCCAACCCCTTGTTCCCCCAATCCCTGGTCATCCCAGTCCCCTGTTTTCCCAGTCCCCCATGATCCCAGTCCCCCATGCTCCCAACCCCTTGTTCCCCCAATCCCTCGTCATCCCAGGCCCCTGTTTTCCCAGTCTCCCATGCTCCCAATCCCTTGTTCCCCCAGTCCCTGATGATCCCAGTCCCCTGTTCCCCCAGTCCCTGGTGATCCCAGTCCCCTGTTTTCCCAGTCCCCCACGATCCCAGTCCCCCACAGCTGCTCCGGCAGCGCTGCCTCCTCCAGGGATCGGGTCAGTCCCGAGCCTTTGATTCAGGGCTCGTACTTGGAAGTGAAACGGGGTGTTCCTACTTCCCAGATAAATTACAGCAGAGAATCAATGGATTTTTCCAGCCCCTGAGGCACAGAGGAGGGTGGGTTGCAGTAATTGCATTTGCATTGATTTATATTTGGACTCTGTTTGGGGTTTTGCTGGGTTTCTGAAGGAAATGTTTTTAATGAGGTCGAAAATAATGTGAGAGCTGCTTCAGAATGCACACCTCAGGTATTCCAGGGACCTCAGAGGGAAGGATCTCCCAGTGGAGAAGGTGTGCTGCTTCCCACAGGACTCCAAGGCAGGAGGCACTGCATCCCTGCACACCTGGGAGGGGAAGAGAGATGGAAAACAAAGATTTTTCACATGTGCCTCTGGCTTGGCTGAGACTTCACAATTATTTCCAAGAGTTGGTGATGTTTAGGACAATTTTTTCTCCTACTAAATATTAGCTGAGTTACCAGTTTGCTTTTCTGGATAAAGTCTTCACAAAAATCAGACCTTTTCCAACTGATCCTTTATGGGAAACCCCTAAAAATTATTTTTAAGTAATTAGAACTATCTTTGGCACTGATTATGGCATTTTAGAATATTTTTGCCTTTCCTTGTTACTTCATTTTAAAAGATTAATTTTTGTTAAAATCATGAAAGGGAAATAGTTTCATTTTGCTTCAAGAGAAGACTTCCCAGATAAGGAAATTTCTATAGCTTTAAATCCAATCAGATCTGACAATTCAAATCTGTTTACAGAGGAAATTTCCTTTAAAAAAAAAATTAAATTACTCTATACCCTCAGTTTGAATCCGTGGCTGCTGGAATTTAATTGCTTCTCCTTGTGGCCCTAAAACCAGGGCAGCTTCAAAGCAAGGGTGGCTTCTATTAAATTTAATTACTCTTTCCTGCAGCTCACATGGCAAAGGTGCTACAGCTACTCCAGGAAGGTGCTGATGAACCAGGGGCAGATTCCAGAGCAAGACACAGATTAAACAGCAATTTTAATGCAAATAAATCCTCCCTGTGTGCAGAGATGTTTATCCCCCAGATAAAACCCTGAAACACGGAGCAAGGGGTGTAATTCCCATTCTGCTTTGACTCCAACACGTGTTAAGAGCCACCACAGGTGCCCTCAGCATTTCAGGTGTTGTTCTAAACAGCCCCCCAAGAAGCCCCATTTAATCCTGCCTGGTCTGTACACGGAGCACTCCAGTGTCAACAAGAGGTTCTGTATTAAAACAAGGGAATATTGACTGGGATGATTAAGCCTGGACACGGGAATGCTCATCTGTTCCCTCAGATTGGTTCTGTCACCTTAAAAAAGGGCATGTGTGAATTCATTTGGGCACTGTGGGGTTTGTAATAAGGGGAATGGCTGTTTGTGTTTAGCTGAAGTACAGTAAATTGAATTTGTCGATGAGACAATGTGAGACATCAAACCCACCCCGTGCTCACCTGCTGCTGTGGCTCGTGCTGATGTGACAAGGTCTCGTCCAGGAACAGAAAGATGGTCCATTTTCTGAGGGCTACGGGGAGACACCAGAGGAACAGGACTGAGAGAAGCAAACCCGTCCCACATGAGCCACTAAATCTTCTACAGCTCCTCCCAAGGAGCAGCTCCAATCTCTGCTCTGTGAGCAGGGACAGGGCCCAGGGAAGGGCTGGAGCTGTGCCAGGGGAGGTTCAGGCTGGACATCAGGGAAAGGTTCTTCCCCCAGAGGGTGCTGGGCACTGACCAGGCTCCCCAGGGAATGGGCACAGCCCCAAGGCTGCCAGAGCTCCGGGAGCCTGTGGACAGCGCTCCCAGGGATGCACAGGGTGGGATTGTTGGGGTGTCTGTGCAGGGCCGGGAGGTGCACTGGATGATCCTGTGGGCCCCTTCCCACTCAGGACACTCTGTGTTTCTGCAACGCCTTGACCAAGTGGTGCCCACTGTTTGTGGTGGCACGTGAACTCACAGCTGAGAGGCACACTGGAAACGCAGGAATCATGTAATTCCCACAACACCCCAAACATGGGTGAGTTCTGTCCCTCAGTCAGCACACGGAGACAACCCCCAGGCCGTGCCACAAGTCACCCTGGTGCAGATACACGCCAGAGTTGTGATTCCTCCTGAGACAGTGCCTGGAAATGAGTCAGGCTGTCCCTGACTGGAGAGAAACAAACCCTGCTCCGAAGGATTCCGCCTGGGAAGTGAGACGGAGCAGGTGGGAGAGACAAACCAGCAGGTCAGGGTGGGAGGCGAGGCAGACAGTGTGAAAGAAATCAGGGGCTGAGAGCAGTTCTGAGCCATAAGAAGCAATAATCACCATCACAGATGCTTAGCTCTAACAGCTTGACAAGATCCCTTTCTTCACATAGGAGCTGTGTTTGATTGCTCCCATACTTGTTTCCATCCCAAATCCCCGTTTTGCAATGTCTTCGTGACACTCCAAACATCCACAAAGCTCTTTGAAGTTGAATTTTAATGTGTTTATTGACACCAGTTATGATATTTCAAAACACATGGGCTACAAATTGTTACCATGCACTCCGAGTGTTTACAGTAATCCCTGTATTAAAACAAACTCAGCCTTTCCTGATGATTTTATATCTTCTTACTGACTCACTTGCCTGTGTTTATTTAAACTCCTGTTGAGCTTTTTTTTTTTTAATATTCGACACTTTTGAAACATGAAAAAAACCCAACACTATCTGCAGATCTCATATACTTTTGAAACGTTTTGCCTTCATTTTTATGGGCACCACATGGCCCAAATCTCCCTTTTGAATTTCCCTTGCTCGAAAGAGAAATGGTTTAAAACTCTCTGGTTTAGTGTCTGCTGTTACAGGTGATCAGTCTTAGAAGGGTCCCTACAAAGCACAAGACCCTTGGAGCACCAAAGGTCCTTGCAGGGAGCAGGAACCACTCCCATGAGTGCCCCCAGACAGATCCTCTGCAAAGCAAAGCCAAAAAACCTGCATTAATTTTGGCAGGAACAAAAGTACTGGGAAAAAGAGCAAAATCAATGGTTGCTAAATTAAAAATTTAAAAAAAAAAAAGGTGTCTAAATTGAGGGAAATATATTTACTTTATAACTCCTAAAAGATATGGAGGGAGGGAAATTAAATTTGCAAACAAATTATAAAATATAAATAAAGTTACAAGCATGGTTCTTTTAAAGGAAACTTAAATTATTGCACCGCTAAATTGGAGCAGCTCTGGGGACTCTTGCATGGTCTCCTCCTTAGACTCACAAAGTCTAACCAATATCTCTAGGGGTGGCTGGATTTAATAGTATCATCTAAAATGTAATAAACCCTGAGAGTGATGAACAATTGGGAAGGTGCAGAACCCACCGGGACTCAGATTTAATTCCGACACTTTGGAATTCGGCATCTGAGAACTATCCAGAGCTCACACGTTATTTTCCATGCTGGAGAAAAGCAAGACAGGATCTGTACACAGGAAGTGATACAAAGTGTGCCTAAACAAAAGTCTTGGCTGAAAATTTATAGATTTAAGATAATAGTCTTGATTGTGTGGAAAGGAAGAGGAGTCCAGGAAAATACTTTTATTTTTTAATTGTCTGGGCGCACTGAGTCAGGTTAAATGATTTCACTCCAACCACTCACCCACAAATTAACCATGTCCTGGGAAGTGGAAAACCTGAGGCCTTGTGAAACAACTCTCCAGTGATGCTGCAGTGACCTCCCTAAACCCCTGCCACCACCTCCCACGTCCCCTCCTGCATCTCCAAAGGGCAATCCCGGGCTGCACCTGGGCCCTCCCAGCACAGGAACTGATGTTTGACGTGAAAACTGAAGGAAAGCAACACTTCTCATCATCCTGCAAGGAGCACTCTGGGCTGAGCAAGCGGTACAAGGACACGGCCCACAGCCGGCCCCCAACCTCTGCATCCAGCTGTGCGAGCCACTCCTTGCAACACACACAGGCTCCAGGTAAAAGAAATCAGAGTTCCTGGGAGTTTTGAGGCTGTGTGATGGTAAAACAGGGAAAGCAGGGCTCTCCCACCCTTGGAAAACTGTTAATTCAGCATTAAATATGCCCGGAGCCGCTCTGGAATCTCATTGTTACTTTATACAGCCAAGCGCCCTCAGCTCCCCACGTATTCCAGGGGCTGTGGGACTGGGGTTTACGAGCAGATTGCTAAAAGCTGGGTCTGAGGTATGAAAGCGACAAGTGGAAAGCATTCCCATGAAGTGTGCAGGATCCCTGGAGCGGGGCCAGTGGTTTAGGTCAAAGCCCAGTCACATGTCCCGCGAGCTGCTCCGGAACATCCTCCAAATCCAGCTAAGCAAACAGCCCCGAGAGCCCCGCGCCAAGTGCCAGCTCCAGCTGGCATCCCGGGACATGTTCTCCTGCAGTTGTTGCAGTTTTGGGAGGTTATGAAAAGTTTACTAATGAGAAACATTTTCGGGACACGGTGCCAGCGGTTCAGTCTGGAGGAAGAGCTGCAGTGACATGAGAATGTATAACTTTGGGGGGAAGTCTGAGACTGCAGCTCCACAACACCCTGAGAACTGCTCGCTCTTTGTACATCCCAACAATTCTGGGCATCAGGGAAGTTGTCTGCTTGCTCTAAAGGCGTTTACACGGTGCTTTCTAAATATTTAAAGCCACTGATGAAATTAAAGACAATGTGTGCTCCTCAGTTGTTTTGTTCACTTTGGTTTGCAGGACCAGCACTTCTTCTGTAAGCAGAAATTTGTTACAGGAAAGGGCTGTGAGAGCCCTGAGCAGCCAGGGATCCTCAGCAAACAAGAAAAATCTTTTTAACTCATCTTAGCAAATTGCTATTGGGAAATTATATGTTGTTTTGATTTCTGAGGAAGAAGCACTTGCAAGCAACATTGTTTTTTTCCCCAGCACAGACAGCCAGGCTTCCCAGTGATCAGTTCAACTTCAAACACCCACTTCGATGCAGAAATCACCACCAAAATTTAACTGACAGATGAGACAGCAGCAAATCCCAAGAGAAGTTTCCTCTCTGGTTGGTCTGCTGGGAGCAATTCCAGGCAGCCCTGCCAGGTCTGGACACCCATCGTCACTCGGAGCCAATATTTGGGTGCAGCAGGAGAGCAGTGCAGCGTTTGTCTGTCCACCAGTGCCATCCATCACTGTGTTTACCATATTTTCCTTTCCTTTCCATAACTCCTGGCTTCACTCATGTCTGGGTGTTTTCTAACCAGCCTTAAGGTAATAAATCAAAGCTGTCAGCATTGGAAGAAAATTAATGTGAGAAGTTGTTCCAAAGGCCACCAGCCTTTTCCCTGCTCGGTGTGTGCTGTGTTAATCCAGGATTCCTCAACAGCTTTCAAAGTTTTCCTATTTCCACAAAGTTTTGAGGCTCCAGATGCTTTTTTTTTTTTTTTTTGAAGGGTGGCTTTGACTTTTACCCTGCAAGAGACCAAACTCCTGGAGTTTCTTTAGGTTTCAGAGAGAAGTGGGGGTGCTCAGCACAGGTCCAAACCTGACCCTGGGGCCACCTCTGGCCAAAGCCACAAGCAAAACCCAGATCCTGGGCTGGAACACACCAGGGGCTGAATCTGGGTTGAACTTTTACAGAGGAAAAAGGCCAAATAATTAGAAACCAATCCTGCTCCCGTGCCCTGTAGTGATGACGCTGGTTGAATTATTCATCGGGAGTTATTTATCCCAAGAATGTGGCTGGCATTTCTGCTGAATACATTACTTGCAAGTTTTGATTTCTCGTTTCATTACTCACTCTGCTCTGCGCCGCTCCAACCCCAACCTCCTCGTTTCTGAAAGTCTCTTTTCCAAGTCTAAGAAAAAGGAGCACTTGGGACACAACCTTCAGCTGATCTGATACAGCAAATGCCTCCCTGGGAAAGGACAAGCTGGCAGCTCAGGCGTTTTCCTGGAACTCTGGAAAATGCAATGTTCTTACCCTATTCAGCTGCAGATGAACTCCGTAACCCCGGGCAAATCACTTTGTTCCCTGCACCTCTGGCTGCACATTTATAAAATGGACAGAGTTTTTCACTGTAAGATACTGTAAGGCCAGATATGTTAAATTGCCCAGTTACTATGGAAACTGGAAAAGCACCTAATGCAGATGGATGAGTGCAGAGGCAGATCCACCTGACTAAAAAATCATGGGCAATTGGGAACTTCATTAGGTAAAACCATGGTGTAATCAGAAGGGCTGTGGGAGCTACCAAAAATTCCTTTAATAGAAAGTACCTGCTTATTAAATTTGGCTCTGGGCAGACGCTGAAGGTTTTCCCTTGAGTATTTTCAAATTCTCACATTTATTTCTTCTGTTTAAATTTCTTGTGAGATGTTTAGGTAGCAACTAAAATTCTGTCCTACCAAACAAAGATCATTAAAACCAGAAGAGTGATTGCAAAATCAGCCTGCAAGTCTGAAGACTGAGTCGTATTGAGAAAGAAGCTTAATTCCAAAACTAAAATCTCAGGAGCCACTTAAAGAGAAAGTACCAAGCAACTGCTGAAGAATTGCGGCAGTTTTTCCTCCACTGAGAGACTACTGCTTTAATTAAATATCCGCAAAACTTTGTTGCTCCCTGCTTTTGGATTGGATTTCAGCTGTCAGCTGCCCAGCTGGACACCTAGAGGTAGCTTGGAGCTTTTTCCAAGCACAAATGGAGCAAGGACTTCAACACCCAGGCCAGCGTGCGCCTGTTCATCCCTGCTGCAGGACCAACAAGAGAGAACCCACTTGTTTCCTTTGCTCATGTCCTGAATAAACGTGGGATTTGCTTTCTCAGAATCTGACTGGTGGATTTGGTTTTCAAATCTGGAGGTTCCCCTCCTCCTTCAACACATCTGGTTACAATAAGTTTGAGGCAAGGTCCCCCCGAAGCCAAGGCTCACCAGCACTTTGCTCCACACACATCACAGAGGAAAGGCCCTCACCCAAACCCTGGAAAACCAAGAATTTGCATCCCAAGGAGTCATGCTGGCCATGTGAGGAAAAGCCCTCCCGTGTTCAGCACAGGTGGAAGGTGCTTCCCTCGTGTTATGGGCATGGCAGGTCCATGCTGATGTTAAAATCAAGGCCTTCACAACATCTCTAACCTTTTGGCCAGAGATTTGCGCCATAAATTATTTTGGAAGTGTTATTGAGACAGAAGTGTTGGTTGTGAAGTGACGATGGCAGCAGTGCGGGTGATGGCAACTCTGTTCTTGCACCACACATTACAACCAAGGTCCTCAAAATGATTTCCAAACTACCCCCTCCTCTCAGTCCCGCTCTGAGAGAATTGTCAGCTGCTTAATTATAGTGAAAAGCAATTAATAATGCAAATGCTTCGCTGATAAAGAGTCTCTGCACACATCACTGGTGACCCCTGGCTCAAATACACTTCCATAGGATGCTGAGCAGGGTGAGTGAGAACAGCCAGACACATCCACTTGGAATGGGGGAGAACTGCTCCCTGCTTCATCTCAGACTGCACCAAGACACCTGAGAGCATCCGAGCTCCATGAAAAGCATTCTGTGATTCCTTGAGTCAGTTGACAGCGAGGGAGCTGAGGCAGCCCACGGCAGGTGAAGCTCCAGGTGCCCCCAAGGAAGCAGAGCCCTGCAGGTGAGCGCAGCCAGAGCACAGCACAAAACCCCCAAGCTCCCAAACTCCAGCCCTGTGTAACCCGGCCCCTGCGACAGGCAAACAGCTGCATTCACCGTCATTCAGGTGTCAGGTTCCAGCTCCCTGTTTACCGAGGGAAAGCCGATCCCGCGGTATCTGTCGCGCACAGGGGACTGAGCGAAGTCATTCGACAGCAAAAACAAACAAATGAAAGGAGGCTTTAAACACATCAAAGGGCGAGTGTGCCGCTATCGGCGGGACCATCACCGAGCAGGGATGTCACTGCCTCCAGGGCCGCAGGTCAAGCAGCACTTTGCTCCTGCTCGTTATCCTTGCTGCTTATTAGACTGTATTTGCAATACTTAAAATTCAGATGAGTCGGCTCTCCCCGGACCGGAGACTGTCCTGCCTTAAGAAATGAATTTTACTCCTTATCCTAAGGTTGCAGGTAGGAGGTTTATAAGCTTGGCCCGGGAAATCCTTGTCAGGAAGGCTCTTAATTTCTGGAGTAAAGAGGACTGGGGAGGAAATCTAGTCTGGGATATTAGGAGTGGAAAGTAAAATCTGCTGTTATACCTTTACAGTGTTGCAAAGACTTCTCACCGAAAGGACTGGGAGTTCTTCATTCAATGTAACAATGAAAAAACTCACTTAAAAAATATTATTATTATTATTATTGTTATTATTATAATATGTTTTTTCTCTCTAGCAAACCTGGCCTAATGATGGGAGTTAATTCCGCTGTGATGCCCACACTGCTGTTTGAACGAGGCAAAGCTCCCTCACACGTCCCCAGTGTCCCACTGCCAGCAGCAGCCAGGGAACAGCCGCAACAATAGGGAGGATTTTCCAGCTCACCGTGCGATTTGATCTCTATAAACCTCCCATAACATCGACTGTAGGGCAGCAAATAATTTCTAACACCATTATCCACCCTTCTGGGAGCAGAGTGTAACCACTAAGACAACGCAAGGAGCCCGGGCTCCTTTCAGCACCTGGGGAAAGGAGCCTTGTTGGTGGCATTTGGTTAATTCAGCAACTCCACAGCTCCATCCCGCTCCTGCAGCAGGGACAGCTCTTCCCACTGGCTGCCTGCCTCACACTTCCCACGGCTCAGGGGCTTTTATTCTGTTTATTTTCACTTATATCTCTAAATGGTCATGGCTTGAGTGTGGTTGGGTGGGGGAGGTCCGGTTCCTAGTGGAACAGGGAAGTGGTTTCAGAGGAGGAACCCATGTTTCCCAAGTTACCACCAGTTACCAGATTGGTCCCAAGCTTGGTTTTGGCTCCTGCACTCTCCTGCTGCAAAAGCCCTTCTGGAGCAGAAAAATGCAAGGATTATGGTTTTAAGCTGAGATAGAGCATATTTTGGTTGAATATTGGGAAGAAATCCCCCCCTGTGAGGGTGGTGAGGCCCTGGCACAGGCTGCCCAGAGCAGCTGTGGCTGCCCCATCCCTGGAAGTGTCCAAGGCCAGGTTGGATGGGGCTTGGAGCAACTCATGTCGCTGGCCATGGTATGAAGAGCTCATGAAAGTGGTAAACCATAATTTTCTGTATTTTCCAGCATAAAAATCAGTAAAATGAAGGCTAAGGCAGTGACAGCAAACCATCAGCAAGCAGCTTGTAATCAGAGTTTTTTCCTTTCCTACACACACCTACAACAATATTAAACAAAAATAACAGAGCTCACCAAGTCTTTTCAAAGCATCAATGATTTTAGGGCTTCTGAACAATTTCATGTAGGCTTCATCATCTCATATACCCGCACTTTAATTATCTAAACTGGTTGCCTAAATCCAAGCCAGTTCTTTGGCTACAAGCCTGTAGTTTTTCACACATTCTTCACGTAAAAAGGAAGAAATGTATAAAGGAGAAATTCACTGCTTTTGTACTGAGCTGCTTTCAATCCAAAAGTGTATCAAGAAAAATATTGACTTTCAAACACCTACCCACTGCCCTTTAATTTTTAGCTGCAATTAAGATTGTCGTACCAGCCCTTTGAGAGAAGATTTGGGATTTTCAGCCACGAAACGGGATTTTCTTGCGGTAAACATGCACAGTTCCTTCCACTTCTTTCCAAAGCTGGGGATGGCTGACAAATCTTTTTCCCAAGGAGTCCAAATTCATTCCAAGCCCCTCCTGAACCCCACCCGTGTCTCCCCTGCCCAGCCCCGTGCCCGCCCTGTCCGTGCTGGGGTAGGTAAGGGACGAAGCCTCTTTTCCGTCACCACATCAATCCCCAGCCCTCCCCCAATGTCACATCTTTCCAACACACCTGAGGGGCCACAGCCCCCCTGGCTCTGCCTCTGCTGAGGCGGGGAGGCTTTGCTGGGAGCTGCACAATAGCTGTGGATTTGTGCTGTTTGGGAGCCCTCTGGACACACCTGGGCGGGCGGGGTCCCCTCCGTCCGGCACAGCAGCAGCTGGGGCTCACAAGGGCCTGGACACATCAGCACTGG
Organism: Atrichornis clamosus; assembly: GCA_013400975.1. Lineage (NCBI taxonomy): Eukaryota > Metazoa > Chordata > Aves > Passeriformes > Menuridae > Atrichornis > Atrichornis clamosus. The sequence goes on along the minus strand of WBMZ01001997.1, from coordinate 184,514 downwards.
GGTTATGGGGATGAACGGGGCAGGTCAGGAGCCTGGCCCCGCTCCCACTGCCTGAAACCCGAGTGCCCCAAGCCCCCCAGCCCCCAGCCCAGCCCCTGTGTTCCCACTGTGGCTGTGCCCGTGTCCCAGCCCTCCTTCCCAGGCTCATTCTCCCCGTGCCATTCCCACATCCTCGGCTCTGCCTGGCCCAGAGAACACACCCCTAATGTCTAAAAAGCCTCTTCATTCACTTGCAAAGCCTAAATGAGACCAAGTTCTCAAAATAAAAACCAACACAAGCCCACAGATTTGGAAATAGGACCAGAGCCATCTCCTGTTCTTTTCTTGCTTGCAATGATCTTGACTGAAACAGCTTTTATCCTTGCAGCCAGCTTCAGATATCTGTGTCTATGCAAACACATATAAACATATAAATATTTTCCAATTCTAAGTAGCAGCTACTGAGGTAATATTTGCCTACGCAGACCAATAAACCAGCCCCGAGTGCCAGGTGTACCATAACAACTTTCTCTCTGCTCTGAGTGGTTTTGATATGCTTGCTGCTATCAAATAGCTCACACATCCTCAAAGACAAAACCAATTTGTTCCAGAAAAAAATCACAGAACGTTTTTATTCTCAGCATAAAAAGCTTTGTATTCTTAATATCTCAGAGCTTCCCCAGGGCAAGCACTGCCACAACAAAAAGACCATGGCTGGGAATGGCTGTGTTCTGCTACAGCAGGTTCCAAAAGCAAGAAAATCCCCATCCAACTCGTACATACTTACCAGGATTGGGGATTTATTTGTCCTAATCTAACCTGAATGCCTGTTTGTAATGTAAGTGAATATCTAAACAGGTTATTAAATGTAACAGCAATCGCTTTCTACAAAAATCACTGGGATTATTCAAACTCTAGAGGAGAAGAAAGTAGAGAGGAGCGTTTTAGTAACATGATCTGCCAAAACAGGACGGAAACTCTTTAATAGCACCTTGCCAGAAACAATGCAGGGCTGAGTCTGCTTTAAACAAGATGATTTTTCAGAATATTGTTACTGACTTTTTGTATAGTGTTAGTGAGGTTTGTGTACACTAATAAAAAATGAAAGCTGCTATTAAAAACAAATCAATGGGCTGGACCTGGTTTTGATCACACCAGAGCTGCCCATTTGCATTGGTATTTGCAGCATCTGTTCCAATTAAGACTTGTTTTCTAGTTTAAAGATATTAGTCCAATCACTAGTGTTCTGTTGAGAACATGAATAGAGCATTGTTCTGGCAGAATGCAGTTAAACAGACTCCACAGACTCTATTAAACAGCTTTGCTGCCCAATTAGAATGGGAAGGAGTCGGGCAGACATGGCTGTGCTGGGTACCCTCAGTTCCACATGTATTTTTATGGATTCATAGTCAATGAAAACGGCTAACGTGGAACATGTGTGGGGAAGGCTCAGGCTGCAGGCTGGCTTGGAGCAAGGCAAATGGAGCATCAAGCCGTTTATCGGGACTTCGTGGACACCAAATTTAGGGTGTAAAACCATGCCCAGGGATGGCACCGTCTACAGGCAGATTAAGCAGGTGACTGCAGGAGCAGCGCTGCGGAAATGGTGCACCAAGGGCAGAAATCACTCCAAAGGCTGGGCACAAGGGAGCCTCCATCCCAAGAAATGGATCCATCATCACCTCCAAGCACACCGTGTCCCAGTGCATTCCTCACCAGCAGCAGCTGAGAAGTCAAGGCTGTGGTCAGAGCCGGGTGAGGGCGATGCCATGGGGACAGCCCACAGCATTTTGGGCTCAGCCTCCAGTCCCACAGCTGCCTTTCCATCCAGGGAAATGTCCATCCACCCTGGGCTCTGCCCTGTGTGCCGGCTCTGTGCCGGAGAGGGGACTGGACCACAAGGATTCCCTCAGGGGTCCCATCCCCGGGTGATGGTGTGAGCCAGGATTGCCAAAACCGGCAGGGACTGGGTGCCTGAGCCCCAGGGGCAGCTTTGGGGCACATGCAGGGAAATGTTCCTTGTATCCCTGCTGCAGCTTTCTAAGGTGTTCCACACCCGAGCGTGGATCTGAGCCCGACTGCTCTGACTCCAGCTAATTAGCTCTTGGAGCTTTGATGGATGGATTGATTCCGCAGTTAAACAGAGATAAATTAACTGTCTGTCTAAACAGAGTTTAAGTGAGGAGGGAATTCTGATTAGAATGTTATTTCATGCAGTGCTGCTCTTCCTTCTCAGCAAATGCTGGAAACCTCTCGCCTTCCTTGCAGGGGAAGCCCACGGAGCCAACTCAGACCTGCAGAGCCCCCCAGGAATTCAGCACCCTCAGACCTGCAGAGAGCCCCCCCAGGAATTCAGAATTTGTTCAGCAAACCCACGGGGGACACGCTTGGCTTGGGCTGTGCACTTGGTGCAAACCACTGATGCTGCGGTGATCTCTGCAGGTTGAAGAATTGGTCTGTGGAATTTAATTTCCCAACACTTTCAGGAGTATCTGAAATGCATTTTATCCCGAAACTCGTTAGAACACCTAAAATCCAGAAAAAAAGTTTGATTTTCTACACACTCTGAAGGACTTTTATGTTAAAATGCTGCTTTTTTGTCCTGAAGTGAGAAACACCTAAACATGTTTTTAAAAGGTGCAATTATAGAACTAATGAAAAAATCTTTAGCAACTGTGATAAGGGCTCAGAGAAAGATGGGGTTCGTTAGAACTTAAGTACCTTAACGTGCAAATAGTTTAAAAAAACAAATGCAGCCATCACCTCAATATGTTAAACAAACAGGCATCAAGCAAGATGAATTGTAGATCATTTCATGTAAATATTAACTTTTAAAGCTTTCCAACTGACACAACTTGGGCAACAGAGAATGTCCCTTTACTTGCATCCTCATACACTCAGCAGTCCTGGAAGGGAACCAGGAGGGGAAAAGAAACAAAAACAAGCAAACGCAATGTGAAAAATAGCACTTAGCATTGCTGCAGACGTGGCCAACGAAAGCTGGCAGAGGGCTGGACTTCCCTGGATGCCTCACCTCCTCAGTGAGGCACTGTGCTAGCGCTGGGAATGTCGGCCAACCCCTGAAGTCACCCTCAGCCAACTGCGTTGTCTCCTCGCTCGAGTGTTGGAACACACGGGCCCAGCACGCAGAGAAAAGTGCCTTGTCGTACATGAAAAACCTGCTGAAAAAGCTGATGAAGAGAGTAATCAGTCTCTAGGCAGAACAAAATAAAGGTTTTTCTGGTCTTTTCCTGAAATATTCTGAGTTTTTTTTAACCACCCTCTCTCAGAAGTCTCGAAGATGCCTGTAAGGTCTTGAGAATAAGATCTTTTTATGGTAAAGACCTGAGCCACACCCTATTGCCTGGGTCGAGGTCTCACACAGATGGCTATGAGGCACCTCTTCCTCTTTCTTCCATCTTCAATCCAGCAAAAAAGCCACTTTTTGCCAGGGCCAGGGCTCACCAACCTGTCTGGTTTAGGCACAAAGAGCTGAGGCTGTGTTCTACCAAGTGTTAAAGGCACTTTCCCCCAGCTCCACAGCCTTTTTTCCATCTCTTTCCCCCAACTCCACAAGCCTTTTTTCCACCCCTTCCCCCCAGCTCCACAAACCTTTCCACCACCTCCCAGGACAAACCCCTGACCCCTGTTTGCTGTTGTGACTCCTCTGCTCTGCAAATCACAGCCAGCTTTGCTCTGTACCACTGGTGTTCCGAAGGGAGAACACTCAGAGGGGCCCACGTGCCCCCAAAAGAGGAAAAACAGGTGAAAATAAAGCAGAGAGAGAATCCTTTCTCTCATACAAAGCACATTTCTCTTTGTCTGCTTTTTTTTAATTTTAACTTCAAGAACCTTTAATGAGGCTTGGTCCCACCAAGGAGAACCAAGGGTATGAGATTTTTCTTTTCTGTTGAAGAGGCTATAGATACATTAAAATTAATTGCTCCTTGTTTTATGCTCCAGTAGGATGAGAAATTCCCTTTAAGCTGGGATGGGAATTAATGCCAGTGGGCAAATTTTACTGTGTGAGAAGGAAGGAGCAGGCAGCATCCAGGGGAGAGCTCTGTCCACATATTTTTTGAACAACTCCAAGGATGGTGATGCCACCACTTCCCTGGGGAGCTCGTTCCAGTGCTTACCCACTCTTAGAGTGAAGAAATTTCTCCCAATATCCAACCTGAACCTCTCCTGGCACAACTCAAGGCCATTTTCCCTTGTCCCACCAGTACCTTCCTGGGGAGCACAGGCATGGCTGTGCTGCCAAAGGGAATCACTTTCCTTCCTGGGGAGGCTTGAAAGAGATATTTTGGGTTTGCCAAGTATTTCCAAGGTCTGAATGCAAATTATTATTATTAATAGGATATTTTAGCCTGTCTGGGTAAACTGTGCAAGCAGCAGCGACATTACCCAGGGCTTCTCATGTTTGTGCACTTCAAGCAGATCACCTTACCCTCTGCAAGTAAGTAACTATGTCTTTATATCACATTTGGCCTTTTTTTTAGTCTTTCCAAAGCTGTTTAGCCTTTTGTTATTATTTTAACTGTTTATTTCTTTAACAGCTCATTATTTTCAGTGGGCTCCTGTGTCTCATTACACACAGTTCAGCTTTAGGAGGAAATGTGTCCTTTGTACAGGTTTATTCTGCCTAAAAACATAATCATAAGTGTTTCCTACCCTGATAGTCATCTCTATAAAGACTATTCTGTGCTTTCTGTTAGAGTCCTTTTGTAGGAAGTGCTTTACTTGCTTGAAGAGAACCAGAAAAAGTCACAAATAACTCCAGAAGACATCCTTGAACTGTTCTGATTGAAACTATGTGCAAGAATTTTCATTCAAAACTAGGGGTTTTTTTGGGGGGGAAAGAATTCATTCACTGCTTCTATTACTGGTGTTATTTTCACAGAATAGGAGAACTTGGATGAAAGGATGTGATTTCACCAACTCAGTGAGTGCTGGTGGTGGGGCAGGCAGGGGATCTGTGCCGGCACCTTGGGCACAGCGCGGCACTTAGAAAAACAGGGAAGAAATGAAAGGATGCAAGGAAAGGACGGGAGAGGGGATCCTTCCTTCTGCCTGGCACTCTGCTTTCTCCCAGGTGCCCAGGGATGGATGTCCCAGCTGCACAGCCCCAGGAGACACCCCTGCAGTGTGTCACCCCGCGAGCAGCTCAGCCCCCAGCGCAGAACATAAATAACCTGCTGCCCCGGAGGGGATGGAGCTGCCAGCGAAGCCCAGGAAAGGCGCCACCAAATCCCAGATTTTTTTTCAGGCGTAAATCGCTGAGATGATGCACCAGGGAGGGGCAGCCCCGGGGTGAGGCCGGCACTGCCCTACACAGGGGTGGGAGGGAGGATCTGTCACCCCCTCCCTGTGGATGTTCAACCTTCATCGCCATCCTCTGCAGCCTGGTGACCTCGCAGTGCACAGAACTGCCCAGAACTCAGTTACCTCACCTGGTTCAGGTTAGGGATACCCACAAAGACACCCACGAAAGCAAAGTGGAGCCATCTGACAAATTTCCGTGTTGCGTCGCGGGCGTTTCTTTTCAGAACAAGTTTTTAAAATAAAATTCAGAGGCCATGTCTTCCTTCAGCTCACTGGGACAGGGCCTCGAGGTTAGTTTGCTACTGGAGACACTCAGGTCAGTGTTTTGTTGCTATAGGGTCTCACATTTGGGATCTCTGAGCCAGATGTACACCAGCAGTTACCCAAAAATGCAATCATCAAGGAATTTGTATGAAGTTGAGAATTTGGGGTCTTGAGAGGAGAAGGTGACTCCATGCAGTGCAGAAATCACTGTTTAGTGGGAATTGGGCTCCATTTATCAAGGCCCAGTGAAAGGCTGAGGGACAGTCCCAGGTTTAGGGCATTTCCAAGTTTAACAGCCCCATCAAATCCAGTGGGGTTTGGAGGGGAGGGAGGAACTTGCTTTACAAAATAACAGCTTCTGTTATTTAACAGGTGACAGCAACACTCAGACACTCTCGGTGCTGACTCAGAGTGAACAGGATTTTGACAATTAGTGTTTTCCCCCAGCAGGAAACATCCAAGAGGGTCAGTGATGCCTCTGAACATCTCCACCAACCAGAGGTGCCTCTTTTTGTACAGCTGTGCCACCAAAGTCACAGGCAGTGTCACACAGCATCACCAGGGATGAGCTCTTTGCTCTTACCCACCCCTCCTCTTTCCCAAACAGCTCCCACAGGTGTGGGGTGCCTGGCACAGGCTCCGAGTAAAATCCCAGCTCAGCCAAGACACTCCCGCAAAAGAAAACTGGTTTTAAAAAAGAAAAACAGTCCTCACGGAGTTTGGGAAGCTGATTTTCAGCCCAAACAAATTACAGAGAGAAAGAAGTGCTGGGGAGGGCAAGAGGGAGAAAAATAAGCCAAGCTCTGGAACCACTGAATTACCCTCAATTCTCGGAGCCCGGCCAATGCAGCATACGAATGATTGCCCAGACAGTTCCAAAACTGACACATCACCCTCTCCCCGCCTCACTCGTGGCAAACCCACAGCAACGAGCTCTTTCTTTTTTTTTTTTTTCTTTTCCCCTCGCCATGCCCCAGAATTCCCATGAAAGCAGCGAAAGGAGCCAGAGCAAGAGGAGCTGAGCTGGTCAAACATCGCAGTAGCGCCCCGTATTTAAACACTTCCCCAAGCCCTCCAGGTCCCAAACGTGATCCCTGCCAGAGGCAGCCCTTTGCCCAATGCCTTCTTTCAAAATAGAAGCCCAGGGAAGGCTCTGACCTGTCAGCCCCGCTAACCATTAATTTATTTTTTCTATTAAATCCTACATACCTCTCGGATACTCAGCCCCTCACAAAGGAGGCAAGCCTCTCCCTGGCGTTTTTTTGGAAGGAAAATGTGGCATGCACCTATTTTGTTTCATTCTGTGCCAGGACCTATAAAGTTACTGTGGGCTGCAACTCCTGCCAAGTTCTAAAGGTGACAGGGCAATGGGCACCCAAAGGACACTTCTATCAATGCCCTTTTATTTCCCTCTCTTTCCCCTTCCACCGAGCCTTTTTTTTCTAATAGAATTACTCTTATCTGCAAGTGATTTAAACTCTAAGGTTTACAGAAGATTTAAAGAGTGCGAACACAGTTGGAATGTTTTAAACTAACAGTACAAGTTGCATTTTAAGAAAATAATTAACTCCCAGGGGAGGTGTGGTTCTTGGAGTAATGACAGATTCAAGGCTGGCTTTCCCTATATGGAGTTTCCAAATAATAAAATATCTTCGGTTCCCTACTGGTGTCAGATGAGAACCTGTTAGTGTGCTAGTTGCTGGTGGACTGTCATGGGTTTGGGGGGGCTTTTTGGTGTTTTTTTCTTTTTTTAGTGGGCCCATTAGTGTTTTAAAGACACAGTGCACAGTAGGTAACCTCTCATGCAAAGCTGCAGCATAAAGCTTTGTAAATGCAGTGAGTTTGTGTGTTTACAACCTTTCCCCATCCCTTCTTCTTGCTGAAAAAAAGGAAGAAAATCAAGAATTTTCTTCTTATTTTGCAGTCTTAATGCCTCTGTTCTTGCTGAGGACTTCTCATAGCCACAGGCAAGCCCAGGAGGAGCCCAGCACACAGCACCCAGCCCAGTTTAACTTCTGTCCACTGGGGGTGGTGACAGGGCACAGCCACCTGCCAGGGCACAAGAACAGAGGCAAACCCTCCTTTTTTTAAAAGGTGAGTGCTCATTTTTGGAGGAAAGGCTGCTAAGAAGACCCAGCAATGAGTAACTCCTTCTCAAAGCACCACTGAGCTACTTCAGCAGTGCCTCAGCCAGCAAAGACCCTCTGCGGGGCACTGCCATGAGCTGGGATGTTGGGAAAAACTTCAGGTTACTTTTTATTTTGTCTGTGACATCTCCTGGTTGAACTATGGTTACAGCCACAATAATTGAAAGGAAATGCCGTGGCCTATCAGGTTCCTGAGGGACGGCACAAAGGCTTAGAGAGAGAGAAGAAGAATTTCACAAAAAGCAGAATGGTAGAGAGAGAACGAGAAGATTCACTGTGACTTGTGCACAAATCCTAAAATGATGCACGTATTGCAGAGCCACAATTTAGGAGTGGCCTGCAGCATACACAGAGTCCATGCCTTCTCTTTGTAGAGTGTGAGTGACTTTACGTGTGATATAGACACACAAGATTCCTAACCTGGAATTCCCAACCTGGAAATTAAACCATTTTCTATGACGTGTGTAAGTTACATCTCATGTCACGTGTACTCCTGTCATTTATTTTGCCCAATGAAAAAAGTCAGAGGGTCATGTTCATAATTCCATAGTGTTTTGTTACTAAACTAATGAAATAACAACAGTAGTGCGTGGAAATCAAGACAGAATTAAAAGAGCCACCTGGACTGATGAGTATCAGCCCCATCCCCGTTGCTCACAGCTCTCCTACTGAAGTTTAAGACTCCAGCAGCACACAGGCACCAGCCTGTTCTCAGGAACACTCCCAGCCTCTCAGGGACAGCACTTTCCACAAATTTAATTACTTGCAAAACCTTTGGTCATTAACACCCAACCTAAATTCTATTGCAGGTCACAGGCTATTAAAAACATGAAGTGTCCATGCTCCCCAAACAATGATTTGTTTAACTGTAGCTTTGATTAAATCCAAAGCCACAACAGCACAGGGATCCTACTGCCTATGTCCTCACCCTGTTCCAATGTTAGAAACCTTTCAAGGGAATTATTTCTTCCTGAGCCTTTCCATGATGCTTCACAACTCCTTCTTCAAGGCAGGGTTGGACAGGACTTGGAGCTCCCTGGGATAGTGGGAGGTGTCCCTGCCCATGGCAGGGGGTGGGACAGATGAGCTTTAAGGTCCCTTCCAACACAAACCATTCTGTGATTCCCTGATCCCACGCTGTTTCCCATCCCTCAGGCCACTGAGTGCCTGTCTGGGTGCACGTTTGGGCCAAAACACCTCATTCCCGGCAGGAAACCGCGTGAGCGACGTGCCCTTGGTTAGCTGTGAGCGTCACAGGCCCTGGAGGGCACCTCTGGATGTTTACAGCAGGACTCCCCAGTGCTGGAACAGCTTCAGACGGCCAGGACAAAGTCCATGGATGGAGGAAGGTGCTTGTAACCCTCCTTGGGGTGGCACAGGCTCCTTCAGGGGCACAGCCCTGCTTGCTGCACCTTCCTTGCGTGGGCCAGGCCTGGCTCTCCTGGAATAGAGCTGGAGACTGACACGTAACCAAATCCGAGCGCGTGTACTCACCGAGGCAGAGCCCCTGCTCCTGCCTGCAGCAGGGATAGTTTATTGCTTTCATAATATTTTCCGGGTTTTGAAACACAAACCATATGTTTAATAATTTTTTTTTTCAAAATTTACACATTGCACTTGCTGGAGAGTGCTCGTTCCAGCACCCACAGCCCCAGACCCTTCTCAAAAACAAGGAGAGGGAGGAGGGAGAGACGCAGCAAAAGCTGCTGTCATAGCTCTGGAACAGCCCAAAATCCCTGGGTGTGCTCCTCCCCTACCTTGACTTCACAGGGCAGTAAGAGGTAATTTGGATTATCTTGTCATCAAGGAAACCATTGACATCCAAACAAAGGAGAGGGGCTCGACAGCTTCTTGCACATGGAAAGGGAGAGAGCAAACAGGAGATGCTCTCAGCCAAGTTCACCTAGGGTGTAAAACTCTTAAAATTCATTCAGTTCCAGCACAGGTCAGTTTGACCATGGGCAGAATAAGCTCCTCTCAGTGAGTAGTTGAGGCAAGCACTAAACTTTAGAATATTGTTCCAGAAGATAATGGCAAGATTCCCAAATTTTTGAATCTATCTGTTTAAAAATAAGTGCAAGAATTTTTCAAAGCAGGCAGGAGCCAATCTTAGAACACCTTGGATCATCCCTACAGTAAAATTGTGTTTACTGATGTTGTGGGTGTTGAAAAAACAAAGCCACAGCCAATTATGCTCAGGTTCACATCCAAGGTGCTGCCAAACAAATTATGGGTCAGTGGCACCCACACGTGGAAGAATCTCTGCTTGTGGAGTGTCCTGTAAGTGGAGGCCAATTCCCTCATGTGAAATCAATGGGAATTAGACACCCAGGTGCTTTGGAAAATCCTGTTAAGCAGCTGCTGCATCTGTAGGTTCCCTTTAAAATCTATCACTCTCCACTGGAGTTTAAGAGGTGTGGAATCGAGCCCTGGTTGGGAGAAGTGAGGGAAAAATCCAAAAGCATCTTGTGAGTGCCCACACAAACAGGATCCACACTCCACACAAGGATCCTCACTCTAACATGGGGTGCTTCCACGCAGGGACGGGGTGGGAATGCTCCTGGAACACGGTGTGAGAAGGGCAGTGAGGCACCGAGCCCCTCCCTGATGCCTTGGTGCCAAATAAATCCCTAAAGGATGCCATACTCCCATTGTAGGAAATGCTGATATTGGGCATGCAGTGATCAATCAGAATACTGGGGAGTTCTGTCTGTTGGGACATATTTTAACGAGCAGGAGCTCTGTGTCCCTCAGGCAGGCCCAGCCCAATCTGCACTGTGTGTTACCTTCACAGGGCTCGTTTTAATGGAATAGGAGGTTCAAAACACACATAAAACTCACATAAAGGGCCTATATTTGCCTGTCAGGGCTACTCTAATGTGGCACTTTCACAGCCACCTCTCTTCACCCTCCTTTCCTTGCAAGACAAAACATAACCAGCGTTTTTGACCCAACTCCTGCCACACTGCAGCACCCCCAAAACACTCCAGTTGTTGTCTAAGGCACACTTGGATCCTGCAGTGGGAGAACTCTTCCTGACAGATGAACAGCATCATCTAGGGGCCAGAGATCAGCACTGGGAATCACACACACGGCCCGGAAGCTGGGGGGATCTGCTCCTGAGCAGGGCAGTCATCAATGAGAGGCCACTGCTTAATTCTTATTTGAAACAACACACTGTGCAATGCCAAAAAAACCAAAATGCAGTTGGAGCTGGTTTAGTGTTACAAATCGTCTTTACTTTGGTGGTTTTCCTGCAGAGTGAAATCACCCTGGACCAAAGAAAGCAGCCCAGAGCTTTGCCCTCTGAGCTGGAGGGATGCACAGCACCTTGCTGAGGTTGACAGTCACAGTAACATCACAACAGAACTGACAAAGCCTCTGGAGATGCGGCCAGGGTGAGTATAAGGCACACAAATGGGAGCTGGCACATCCTGTGCCTGCTCAGCCCCTGTGTCACCAACCTTGCCCCTCAAGGGGACACCTAAATCACCAAGCAAGGCCCAGTCTGTGAGAGAGGTCATTCACAGTCGTAAATATAACCCCTCCTGAGTGCACAGACACTGAAATCAGTACAAACCCCTCCCTGAGGAGTCAGCAGGGCCCAATCTGGCTCGGCACACGAGGCAGAGCAGGTTATGGCCACCAGCCCCCAGTGCCAGAGCCACAACTCACTGGCCCATTCAAATCCTCCTCTCCTGCAAGCTGTAGTTGGACTCTCAAGTCAAGAGGTTTCTGTAAAAAAGCAAAACACCCTTAGAAAAGTGGTGATTCTAAACCACATCGCGGCCAGAGGGAAGTGGTGTTCACTGGGTGAATGAAAATTGCAAAACCAAATAAAGGAACAATCCCATCCCCAGGGGACAACTACAGCCTATTGCCCTTGTACGCACACCCCATTTGCTGCCAGATAATTCAGGCTATCAGGAATTACACGTGGGATAATCCCTGGGAGGAAGGGATGTCCTCAATGATGGCCAATTTTCTTGTATGAAATTATGGTTTGGAACTGAAATTCTCACCCCTAGACCAAGAACTCGTGCAGAGTTCTGATGACAGGGATCCCATTGTCACAATCGGGCTACTTGTTTGCCATCACCAATTTAAGATATTTTATGAGTGAGCACTTTCATCACAGTAACACGATGAAAAATGTGATTTCCTTGTCTTGTCAGAGTAGGGACAAAGGATTAATGTTTAGATGAGTGACCACACTTATGGATAACAAAAGCCTCTCAAACACAGTTAATTGACGTCTTGTAATGTGGTGACCAAAAAGCACAGAAACGGCTCCAAGGCAAACAAGCTGATGCCAATTTTTACTTTTAGGGACTTAAAAATAAGCATTTTCTGCAAGGTACTGCCAGGTAGAAGCCATAAGGAAAGAAACCACACAAAGGAGGGCTCTGGGCTCATGTGTAAAGCCCAGCCGAAGTGTAAATGCTTTGCTAAACTGGGGGTTAACAAGAGAAGCTGCTAGAAAACGACAAATAAAAAAATCAATGTGCAAATTTTTGGAGGTTCTTCCCCTCAGATTCCCAACTTGGCCATGGAGTGGCTGAAGGGGACACTCGAGTTGCTCCAGGAGGGCAGCTCCAGGCTGCAGAGACACACTGGGCACAAAGGAAACTGAAACAGAAGAGTGTTTAAGGTCCCTAAAGCCACCCCAATAGAAAACAAATGAATGATGAAATAACAGAGGGCCCGACAGGCCGTGTTCCCAAACGTGGAGTTTGGGGCAATCCCTGGCTTTTATTTTCACAATACCTTGCATTCATTACTTTATTTAAAAATGGTGTACTATGTCTGGAAAACAGGAAGTAAGCCATAAATCTCTAGTTTAAAAGCCATCTGAAGCCTGTGGACCAGATATGTTCTCAATCAGTAGTCAGGCAGTAAATAAACATTTATATACAGCAACTGCTCTCAACCAGCCTGACCTCCGGCTATTACAGGGCACATAAAGAGGAAATTTGTTTAGTCCCATAAAAGCCCAGGCAATATATCAATAGATTATTAAAAATGGAAACAATGTAGGCTAATGGATTATATTGATTTTAATAAACATAAGTATATGGGATTCAAAGATAAGAGTCAGATATGACATCCTTCCAAGCTCACCTTTCGGGATATCTCCTAAAATCAGCCAAACTGCATCTGTCAGGAATAGCAGTGGCTGCTATTTTTTGCTTTGCAAATCGACATCTTTTTGGCTGAAGGACTTAAATTGGAGGGTTTGCATTTTTATTTCTGTTTGTGAACAATGAATGCAGTCAAAAAATAAAACATGCACATCTTTTAATGTCGTTGCTGTACAGAAAAAAAAATCTCAAGCAATTGCAGGCTCTCCTCAGGCATGTTGGCTGGAAGTACACAGAAGCTGCTGGGCTGGGAGTTTTAGGATTTCTCACTTTTGCTGCAGCAAATATTTGTGCAGACACCGATTCTCTGATGCTCTGGAAGCCTGGCAGGATGCTCAGGCAGCCCCAGCACATCCCTCCACCTGTTTCCAAGCCTGAAATGTGTCTTTATGTTTCAAATCATTGTGGTGTGCCCTGAACACGTGGGTGGTTGTCAAAATCCCAATATTTGTCCACTGCTAGAGTCTATTTTCTCTCTGCTCTTCTCCTCTGCCTTGAAGAGATCCTTTCTCTTCATCCCCCACGAGTTCAGCAGACAACCAGCATTGCTGTGAAAAATAACTCCTGTTTTTAACCCCAGAAGGTTTGTAGAAGAGTCAAATTTGCCAGCTAGGAGTTCTCAGGGATGAAGGAAGAGAGACTGACTGAAAAACCAGGCCAGGGCAGCCCTGCAGGTCAAATTGCATCAGAGACTGTGACACAATTGTCCTGGGCTGGAGGGAGCTGTGAAGTCACTTAACAATTCCAAACGTCAGGGTGGGGAGACAGAGTGTTCTGAATGGTAATTGGCTCAGCGTGATTACAGGTTTAATTTACCTCAGCAAACATCACAGGGCTAAATTAAAGCAGCTCTTGGTGCTAAAGAATGGAACCATGGACAAAAAATCTGAGCTGCTTTCAGTTGTTTTTTCCATTTGTTCTCCATCAGCATCAAGGCATAAGTGCACACACCCCAATTATTTACCTAAATTCACCCCTCTCAGAGATCCTATGAAGTAAATTCAAGTCCCTAATTGTGAACATCCTTAAAACTTGGCCTAACTCAGCTCTAACCTCTGCGGAAGGTTAGGACACTTCTCTGGTTTAGAGCTGGAACACGAGTTCTTAACTTCACGCCTTTTATTGCACCGACCAAATGTTGCTTGAAAGCAAACGGGCTCAGGGCTGGCCTCAAACCCTCCTGAGCCTGGATGCAGCCCCAGAAGCTGAGCACTGCTGACAGAGCCCTCTGCACTGCCCAGGCTTGTCCACATCAAGGAATGGTTCTAGGGAATTCTTTACCTTGCTGCCTGCAATTAGAAAATGGAAAATAAAGGAACCGAATTTCAGTAAATTGCTAGAGGTGAGCAGGAAGTGCTGATCCAAAGGACAGACGTGGGCTCCTGTCCTCCTCTGTGCATCACTTGCCTTTGGCAAGTACCTGAAAACCATGAAGGAAGACGCCTGATTCTTACCCTCCACATGTTTTTAATTAAAAAAGCAAATCCTCATGAGGGGTCTGGAGCACAAGTCTTTTGAGGAGCAGCTGAGGGAGCTGGGGGGGCTCAGCCCGGAGCAAAGGAGGCTCAGGGGGGCCCTTCTGGCTCTGCACAAGTCCCTGAGAGGAGGGGGCAGCGAGGGGGGAGTCAGGCTCTGCTCCCAGGGAACAAGGAGATGAGGGGAAATGACCTCAGTTGCACCAGGGGCGGATTAGCTTGGATATTAGGGAAGATTTTTTTCATGGAAAGCATTAGAACAGACTGCCCAGGGCAGGGGTGGAGTCATCATCCCCGGAGGTGTTCAAAAAACGTGTGGATGGGGCACCGGGGCCATGGTTAATGGGGAACGTGGTGGTGGTGCTGGCCTGACAACCGGACTTGATGATCTTAAAGGTCTTTTCCAACCTTAATGATCCCATGATTCCATGATTCTATGATTCCTTTCCTTGCAAAAGGAGGGACTAAAAACTGGTGAGCACCCATTTACTTGAGCGGTCTGGGTTCCCCCCCAGGCCACATTCAGTGAAATATTCGTTGGGGTGTTTTTTCTGATCACAAACCAAAGGCTGAAGCCTTCATTTAGTGTCAGTTGTTTGCTAAAGAAGAATACAAGACTAAACTTACACAAATTTCTCTTTCACTATTCATTACCCCCCAACAGCAGAAATAACACCCTTGCTAAATCCTGAATGCAGCACAAATTACAGTAATCTGCAATTATAAACTACAGTGTTAATGAGGTTTGATTGCCCGTTATTTGAGATGCCACCTCTAAATGCCACTTACACTTTACAGCACGTCCAAGTTAACAATGAGCTTCGAGAAGATCACTAAGAGTCGAATGGACTTTTAGGAACACCTTTGGTGATGGCAATTTGTTACCTGGAAACCAACCGCGGGGCCACGAAACCTCTGAGCCACATCCCCTCCATCCTCCCCACCACGGATTTCCCTCCAGGACTGATACTGATCTTTAAGCAGGAGGGCTGGTTCTCTTAATTAAGGAGAGTAGCATCTGAATTTTTATGCTTGACCTTTAATCAGCTGTGTTTTGGGAAGTCTCTAAGAGGACTAATTGTGTCATTCATACGCTTCAAGGATAACTGCGCCTCGCAGAGCAGCACAGAAGGCAATAAACAGCTTTTACAAGAGATTAAACGCCCAAGCAGAGCCAAAGCATTTAGATAACTGCAAAAGCCATTTATTGACACTGCTCTGATGCCAAAACCCACCTGTCTCACACAGTTCTACTCAGAAAAAAGCAGCAAATCCCTCTTACAGCCATCATTTTTCTCCCTTCCTAAGATTTCTCCGTGCTGTTGCCCCAGTGATATTTCTTGAGCAAGTCTAAGTAAAATTTTTCGGTGGTTTGCTTGAGGAAGAAAAGCAAAGCTCTAAGGGTGACTGAGAAACACATCAGCAACATTTGATAACATTCAGGCAGTGGATTCATCTCCCATAACATGGGAAACGCTGGACTTGAATCAAACCCGGCTTCGTGCTTCCTTGCTCAGCAGTAGCACTGATACAATCAATCAGAACAGACCTGGAATGTCCATACCAAGCAGTGAAAGCAATATTTGGGGTGCTTGTGGAGCCACTGAACCCAGCCATCCAGGGATTTGGGAAGAGGTGTGGTATGAAAAAAAACGGTGGGAAAACACGAAGGCAAGATGCTGCAGGAAAAAGGAGGAAACGAAAGACCAGGAAAATGTAAAAACTGATTTAACCTCTGTGTTTCACCCTGTTGGACTCCCAGCAGTTGGTGGCAATTAAAGCGTGGTGCTAAAAGCCATCAGAGCATCAGGCAGTGCAGGGGGCACAGACAACAGCCTGAAGGTGGTGAGAAGGAACCTCCCCTGGGGTCCCTTCACGCTGCCGAGGGAACGGGGGAGGCCTGGGGCGTCACTCAAACAGCTTCAGCACCTGGACAGTCACACCCATGGAGGGCCCTACAAGAACCCCGGTCCAGTTCCTTGAGGGTGTCATGCATGAAGTCTAAAACAGATGGAAAAACTGAATTTCCTCCCTCTCCCAAGAGCTCTAGAAAAATTTATTTTTCTTTTCCTCCTTCTTTTTACTTTCTTCTCCCTTTTTCCTCCTCTTTTTTCTCCTTTTTTTCTTTTTTCTCCTTTTCTCTTTTCTCCTTTCTTTCCCTTTTTTCCTCCTTTTTTCTTTTTTCTTTTTTCTCCTTTTTTCCTTTTTCCTCCTTTTTCTCCTTTTTTCTTTTTTTCTAATTTTCTTTTTCCTCCTTTCTCCCTTTTTCTTTTTTCCTCCTTTTTTTCCCACCTTTTCTACTTTTTTTCTTTTTTTTCCTCCTTTTTTCTTTCGATTCTCCCTTTTTCTTTTTTTGTCCTTTTTTTCTTTTTTCTTTTATTTTCTTTTTAAATGCTTCTGAATTCCAACCAACAGACTTTAAAACTGAGGAGTTAAAAAAGTGTGGACAGCCAGGAGAGCTCAGTATAAAATGTTACCAGTGTCTGCTCTCCTGGAATTGTTCTCTAAACCGAAGAGAACCTTTCCTGGTTGGAAGCAGGAGACCCGAGGTAGGGAAAGGTGTTGAGGGTGTTTGAAGTTAAGAGTGGAGGGAGGACAATAAACCCTTTGTGCAGTGTGTTCTTGTCTTTCTCATGACAGATAATTCCCAGTAAACACCAGTCTAAACCCAGCACTGCTTCTGGGAACAGCCAGCGCAGAGAGAATTCCCAGGGAAGCCCAGAGCAGTTTGGAGCAGAGTCAAGAACCCGTTGCCTGGGTTTAAGCCCTTCCCTCGCCTGCATCCTGCTCCCCGCCGGGATATTCCCTGGGTTTCCAGGGAATGGGCACGGCCCCAAGGCTGCCAGAGCTCCAGGAGCGCTTGGACAACGCTCCCAGGCACAGGGTGGGGTTTTTGGGGTGTCTGTGCAGGGCCAGGAGTTGGACTTGGATGATCCTGTGGGTCCCTTCCAGCTCAGGAGATTCCGTAATTCCTGCTCTACCAACACCTGACGTCCCTCCAGCTACCAACGTACACAGAGCGGAAAACCATCCCATTGCTGAGTCCTGCAGGGGAAAACATCTCCTGTACAGGGCAGAGGGAATGTGAGACGCTCAGGTAAATGCATTTCTTAATTTTCCTTCCACAAAACACATCTGCATTTACCCTCCAGACCTCTGGGAAATTTGTCCTCCTTTCACAGGTTCCTGCCAGTATATCACACCCAGGAGAGGAGAATTAATGTGTCTCCCACACGAGTTGAGTACATAAACTGTCACAAAATATTAACACAGATATGAAGCTATTAGAACAAACCCCACTCCATAAACAGACTTTAGATATGGGCAACCGAGATAACAGCAAAATAAAAGGACGCATTAAAGTTATATCCCTTAAAAAAATTAAACAAATCAGTTTTATAGCGATAGGCACTTCAGAAAGCTTAGCTTGGAAGTCTGAGGGCAGTCAATAAGGCAGAGCTAATTGGAGAGCAAATTGACATTCATAAGCTGGCATTTACCAGTGCCATGGTAAACAAGGTAATAGACAGTTAATGCAGGGAACAAGGGCGGGGAGCAGGAGCCATCCAGCCCCAATAATGGAAAGGGCCCAATTGAGCAAATTCGAAGTGCAAACACTCTGCTCTCAGCCTGCTTAGCAGGGCTGGCCCAGCAGCTCCCAGCCCTAATAGACTCATTTGGGCTGTTGTCTTTGGAGAATGAGTGTGTCAACTGAAAAAAGAAATGAAATCTCCATAATGGCAAATGAATCCGGGTTACCAAGTGCAGGGAGTGATAAGGTTCAGGTGGGTAAATACTGAGGGCTGCTTAGCACTGAGAGATGGCTGAAATAACAGCAAGCAATCAGCCAGCTCTGGCCAGTGCTGGAATAATGGGGCATTAGCTCTAAATAAAAATTACAAGGAGTCAAACCCAAAGGAGTCACTGGAGTGAAGCTCTTCCTTCCACAGAGGCCTCTTGCTCCCAAAAGGGGAGCTGCTCTCTGCAGGACAAAGTGGATCTGGGAGGATCTGGGACCTCTTCCTCATCCAGCCACAGATATGAAACACTGAAATGTTCGTTAGGATTGCACAGTTTAATATTTTGCCATGTCCTGAACTCTCCTAATGCTCCCTGCCCACATCATTCCCTCTGGATGAACCAATGCCTAAGAATCAGCATCACAGCCACACTCTCGCCAAGTTGTTTTGTGGACCAGGGATCCACCCCAAGTTATTGTGACACTGCTGTTTCACAGCCCAAAATGGCACAATCTGATCCTTAGAAGTTCTTTAGAGCCTTTCCTTTCAAGTGGTGGGAGGAGTTGAAAATGTTGAATGGAACAAGCACAGAATTTTCTTGCCTTTCACCTGCCTGGTGACACAGCTTCAGGTCTAGGATGGGAGAAGCAAGGAGGATAAGGGATAGAAGATAGGGAAAGCCAAGGCTGGAGCTCCAGAGAGGAGTTTAATTCTCTGACTACAGGCCTTCAAATATAGAGACTGTGTTCATTCTAATCAGTTATGAATAAAAAAATAATCTGGTAATCAAAAAGTTTCTTGATCTCTCAGCAAAAGTCATCTCTACCCCATCTTACCAGAAAGTCGAGGCCTGATTTCAGAAGTAGAAGTGAAATATTTTCTCTTAAAGTTTCCATCAGGTTTCATGTTCACAGCTTTCAGAGTGGTTCCAAATGGGGCTCCTTACCTGCTCATGTACAGCTGATTTTGGGTACCTGCCACTTGAGTTGCACACCAACTAAACATATTATTTCCAGCATAATTCAGATAATAGCTGGGAATTCCTCTCCCCACCTCCCCAGAGGTGCTAGGATGTGCCTAAAGTCTTCACCCAGCCCAGCCCAGCTGGAAGGACCAGGAGCAGACCCCCACCCATGCAGGGTGTGCACGGATTTATCATCAAGTGTCTTCTATCGGGTTACACCTCAGCCAAACTTCCTCATCCTCGGCCCTGACGTGCAGCAACCACCCCTGCAACAGTTAATAGTGACAATTTCCATGGCCTCTCAGGCACTTGGGCTAAAATTAATGAAGTCCAGCCATTCCCAGCTAACTGGTGCGTTTCACCCCTCTGAAATCCATCAGTGTTACCGCAGCTCTTCAGGTCTACCCCTGGCCCACGACTGATTCCCTTTGCCATCCCAGTTTGGATCAAAAGGACAGCTGATGCTGGCTGTACAACTTCCAGCTTTTAGTCCCTGGGTTTTCTGTGGCCTTGCAGAGGGAAGACACCTTGCAGGGGGCCGGTGATCACCCCCATGTGCCACCACGATCTCCAATTCCCTCTGACCCTTCAGCTCCTCTCGATCCCCTTGCCCAGGAGACACTTGCACCACTCAAGGGTCATTTTTGTTGGGGTCTCTGGCCTTGTTTCATTGCTTGATTAATCCAGAACTGCCAATATTGGGCTGCACATGATTTTCTGCAGAGTTATCTGCTGTTGCCTTCTCCCACAGAGGCATCTTTGTGCAGCCTCTCTCGATTTCCTCTTAACTCTGAATTCTAGACCCAGAACTCAAAGCAGCTACGACACAAATAACAAAAAACTCTGCTGCTAAATGCAACCCATATTTAGTATATTCCTAGGTTTCGGATGTTAAACCTGTTTTTTAATCCCATTACTCTGATTTCATTTACCATCTTCAGCAGCATTTTCCTAGTTTCCACCCAAATTTTGTTGTTGCTTTTTTTTTTGAACCTGACATATTTCCTCATTGCCCTCCCTCCTACCGATTGTACAAACTGCCTTCCCCAATGCCTTTGCTCTTCAGAAACCTGGATCCCATCCAATCCCAATTTAGCCCTTGAAGACTCTCAAATATACCAACAAGCCACTTCTTGTCATCAACGAAGTATTTGTGTTCAGACAGTCCTCGAAATAGATCTGGGAAGATTTTAGATATGTCTATATTAGGGGGGACTAAACCAGAATGGATATAATAAGCAGCAGCTTTTTGCAAGTGAATAGGCAGCTTTTTTTGCCCTTCAAGCAATTCCTAGCTGGGTTTGGGATATGTGATGAGCAGCGTGGAAGCTGCATCACTGACAGAAATAAAGGCTTGTGCAGTGCTGGAGATGGATCTCCTGGGTGTGAGGACAACCTCCAGCACAGAGAGACTTCCAGCAGACTCCAGTGTATATTAATGATAACCTCATTTGTTTTTGCTGATGTACAATGTGCTTGCAAGGCTGATATTGAGAGTTGTCTGAGTCTCTTAGAGCCTGTAAATTAACTAACTGCACACCGCTAAATCTCGGAAACCCAGCTGTGAGGGATGTTTCCTCCAAAGCATCGACTCGTAATTGATGGCAAGGGCTTCCTTTCTAACTGGTTGCTTGTCCTCCATCACTAAGTGACAGACAAGATTTAGCAGATGCTCACTGGGGATTTATCCCTTCTGCAAACAAAGGATAATTTCCTTCATAAGCCACCTGACTCATAAGGAATTGTGTGGGCTGGGCCACCTCTTCCGAGTTTCTTCCCCACCAGACAGGAGACCCAGGGATCCCTGTGTGACTCAGGATGACACAGTGCCCTGTGTGAAATAGGTGCACCTCTGAAATGGGAGGCAGCCCTGTTAAATCAGCTGCTACCACTGGGATACACCCCGCAGTAGAGCACCAGAGAAAGAGCAGTCTTCTACTGGAGCTCACAGGATCATCAAGGTTGGAAAAGACCTCCCAGATCATCAACCCCAAGTGTCAACCCAGCACCACCACCATGTTCACCATCAAACAATGTCCTCAAGTGCCTCATCCACATGGTTTTTGGACACTTGGAATGTCCTGACCTGGAAGGGACACACAAGGACCATTGAGTCCAACTCCTGGCCCTGCACAGGATACCCCAAGAATCCCACCCTGTTCCTGAGAGCGTTGTCCAGGGATGGTGACTCTACCACCTCCCTGGGAATCCTGTTCCAATGCTTGACAAGCCTTTCTGTGAACAAATTTTTCCTAATTTTTCATCTAAACCTTCCCAGCACAACTTGAGGTGGATGATCAGCACCAGCTTTCTAAGAACCTTCTCGCTCACCCAAACCTTAAGGGCAAAATAATTCCCAGCAGTCACCCTCATCCCCTTGCAATGATGGGACCAACACAGCTCCTTTCATTTGCATCGTTCCTTCATCCTTCAACTGGGAAAAAAAATCCCAGCTTTATCAATATGAGTGGGGAGTCTCTTCCCTCAGAGCCTGTGGGCTGCCACAAAGGGCTTTTACCCCGAAGAATTTCCAATTTAGCAAACCTCCAGATGGGACTGTGCCTGGGCACAGACACCCTGCCCTGGCCTGAGGCATTAACGAGTTCCTAAAGACAGTTGCACACAGCAGACATGGCACTTAATGAGCCTGTTTGCTCAGGGGGGGAGCAGCAGAAAGGCAACTGCGAGGGAAGAAATAAATGCACGGGGATATAAAAGATGTCGAGGTTTATTTTAGCCAGAGTTGGAGTCGGGACTGCATAGGGGCAGCTCATTGTTCTGTTTTCATAAAGTCATTTAAGTAGCAAATGGCCCCTGAAACTGATACCATGATTTGAGTCATGTTGGAAGACATATTGAATTAATGATGCAGGTGTGGGTTGTTGTTCCAAAAAACTTTTTTATAGCAACGGTGGGAGAGGAGAAAGCGAGGGGGGGGAAGTTAAATGAAAAGATTTGGTCTATGTTATGTTTTTCTAATATTTGAATTTTAGCTAAGATTACTCTTTCTCCTCTCTTTAATATATTGTTTTAAATAAAAAATGCTAATAAATCTTGAGAGAAATATGTCATAGCAGAGTTTAAAAACTGTAGTGCAATATATAACAGTTCATAAAATATTCTATTCAAATAGCCAAAATTGTAGTGCATTTGGACCAGAAGTAGTTAACTGCAGGAACAGCATTTTATTAGCTACTAAAATTAAGAAAGAGTACTGCTGTTTCACAGCCAGATAATTAAGTACCGTTTTCTCTTTTTTAATACTATAAAATTAAACTTCCTGTTTAAATGGCCTGGTGGGGACTGTAGGCAAAGGGTCGTCTGATGAGCCCTCCGGGCAAATCCAGAAACACAACATAGCACTTATTCACACAAGACTTTAACAGGGTGGAAAACACTGGTTGAGGGGGAAGAAAAGTGCTGCAGTAAGCGAAAAATTGCGGGTCATAAATCAGAGATCCATTTTTTCACATCATTTTGGCTAATCCATTAAATCTCAGTGCAAAGGAATCTATCAGAAACAGAAGCCACGGCCCTCAGTTCCCTGTCTCCAGATGTTATTAAAAGTGTATGAGCAGTGAAAGAACTCAATTAAACCCAGAGCATTGATGAGATGTTCCAGCCACGCCGGGCCCACCAACCTCTCCTGGCTCCTCTCTTGTCAGTGACACTGGTGCTAAGTCCCCTCTTCCAAAGGGATTATGCTCCCCACCTCATTAGGGTGAAGGTTTGCTCCATGTTGTTCCACGAAGGGTTTTTTCTACTCAGGCTCTGAACACCCACACCAAATCAAGTGTTAGTGGCAGAATAACACGTAGGTTAACAACCTGTAGTAGGTGCACCTCTTACACCCAGCCGTCTTATCCTGCTGTGGGTCTGGGGGCTGCAAAATTATTCCTGTTTTGGCTGAGAAGCACAAATACTGCAGGGAACTATCCCAGCTTTGCAGATGTTAACCCCAACTCTGACCATCTGTAATCCCACAGGGAATTTACAGTGTGTAAATGAAGGATTTCTGTACAAAGCAGGTGAGACTCTCCCCGCGAACCACCCAGCCTCCATTTCTGGAGCTTCTGTTGGTCACATCTCATGTGAAATCTGCGCCTCCCCAGGAGCACAGGCCCCTCATTCCTAGAGCCACTTTTCTGTCCCTCAGACCGGGTTCCTCCACACCCAGTGCGTTCGGACACATCCAAAAAAACCAGCCTACTGCCAGATGCGCTGTTCCAGCTGCAGGTTACTTCCTATTTAAAGCTGGAAGTTGAAATCACCTGTGAAGGCTTCTTAAACCATAAAATATTGTCTTCAGTTCTACCAAACAACTGCTGCTGCTCTGCTGAGTTTATGTTCTACCCAAACCCACGTGCAATAAAATGCTTCCAAACACCACAGGATTACCAGAAGGAATAATAATGTTATGGGTGAGGCACTCCATTAGGATTTGGGAGATTCAGGATCATTCCCTCCTTTGCAGACGTGTCCCTTGGACCTGACAAAAAAACACTTGGTGGGAATTCACCTCCATCACGTGCAGGTACCCAGTGTAAACTACTCACTGAACTACTTAAAGACTTCTGCACCACCTCACAGGAAGAGAAAATCAGGTCTACAGAGAAAAGGGACTTCCAATTCATAAAGAATTCTGGGATTTTAAAATTCAGGGGGTTTTTGCCAAGAACAAAATTCCAGAATTCCAAAATCAATTAAGCAATTTAAAGCCTGAATTGATGGAAATATTCTATTACGTCCAAGCTTTACTCCAGTTTCAAATTCCAAATAGTATGTGTTCATTCCACTGAAAAAATTTTTAGAAGAAATCCCTGAAAATCCAGAGTGGCACTTGATAACAGTATGACCAGGATTTACTTTATTCTGCTTTTTTGCTTACATTTTCCTTCTGAAACAAAAATTCAGGAAAATTTGACTTAGCTCTGTGAAGCATTTGGATGTAGTGTGGCTTTGGCAACATTTCTGTGTCGCACCAGAGCATCACATTTGGTTTGCAAAAAGAAATCTGAGCAGAGAGTGGGATTTGTTTTGCTCAGCTTCCCCCACTGATTCTGAGATCCACTGGCTCCCTGGAAGCCTGAGTGCAGAAATCCTGAAGGAATGGGCTGGTTGGGTTTGGGTTTTTTTCCTCCCAAGGCAGGAGAGAACAAGATGTAGTTTGTGTCAATCTGTTTTGTTGTTTCCCTGTGGGTCCCTGAGATTTGGGTAGGACTCACCCGGCCAAACATCTCTAAACTCCCTCAGGAGACCCAACAGAAAAATTTCATGTCATTTTACTGGAGAGAAAGTGAAAATTAAGACAGACACCCAGCATTCATCAACTCTGCCACAAGAAAAACAGCATTTAAAGCCCAGGGAATGTGTCCCATTGGCAAGCAGCAATTCCTGCTGGAAGGAACCAATTTTCAGTTTCCCAAACAGGCAAAGCAAAGACAAAACAAAACCTCCTTCTTGCAGAGCCTCATCCCACACACCAAGTACACACCGCCACGGGGATGCCCGGAGCCGGAGAGCTCAGCCAAGCGCCACTGCCAGGGAATCTTTAGCAGTATCCAAACCTCTTTTCCTGGTTTAACTTTAGGCGTGTGCTTCTGGCCCTTCTTGAGCATCCCAACTCCCCAACCCTCACGGGATCCAGGAGCTGCGGAACTTTATTGCAGGCTTTGCTTGCAAAAATCCTTTGGTGCATTACGGTAACGCAACACCACAGTTCCACGGCGGGACACATTTCAGCCCTTGAAAGGGAAAAAATCAAGTCTTTTATGTTGCTATTAAGTTTGAGCAAAGCCCAGTTATCGGGTTTCAACCCTCTGTTCTTCTGGGGCCGTGCATCAGATTGCTCTGGAGATAAGCCCCGAAATTCCGGGATCCCCTCGGAGCATCCCGAGCGCCGCTCCCGGGGAGAGACTAAACACTCCGAAGTCTCTCCAGCAAAGCCTTGCTTTGCATTAGGGCAATAATAAACTACTTGGAGAAGGGAAAATCACACTGTGTAATGTTTAGTCTCATTTAATCTAATATTGGTTGCTAATGGGCTCTGATCTTGCGTGTATACGCAAGGAATTCGTTCCAATTGGTCCAGTGGTGAGATCAGCTTTTGCATTTCTTTTGGAGCACTCAGCACTTGATACCCGAGGAGGTCACTGAGAGCTGCCTTTAAATCAAACATCCCGAGCTGAAAACACACAGGTTATAAACTAACACTCTCAAGATTTTATTTATTTCCTATTAACTTTAAAAATTATAGGAAGCATAAAAAGATGGACGAGCACATGTAATAGAAGGGGTAAATGTTTAAGAAAAGACATGTTTAAGTTCTCCTGGACTATTTATTTGCTTTTTAGAAAGTCTCAGAACACAGCATAAATATAAACCCTATGTTAAGAAGGTCTGTGAGAATTAATAAGTAGCAGAACACCTTTCAGATTTTGTTTTGCTGAATTTCAGAGTTTTGGACGTTAAAGAACACTGAGCTAAGGAAGAATAAATTATTTAGGCTTCGTATTCGGGCTTAAAGGGACACAACTTCTTCTATCCAAAGGAGTATCTTCCCATCACAGGTCTTAATGAGACCAATGAATGACACTGTCCCAGATTTTCCTCTCCCACAATTTTCACACATTTATTTCACTCTGCACTCAGATAATTTTCCCCCAGTTTAATTCACACAGTTCTCAGCTGTATTTAACTTTGTCAAATTGCTACACAGAGCATTGAAAATACCAGTTGGTGATACTCATCATGTTTATAATACATAGAACAGCCTTTTGGATTAAATAGGTCACGTGGCTAAAACATGTAGAGCACTGGAAATGCAGTATTGGGAAATTGTTGCTGAAATTGCAACAAAGATCATAGACCCAAAATGTAACAGAAGTAGAATAAAGGGATTCAAGGGATCATGTTTTATATCACCCTAATTTTGAATTAGATTATCTAGATTTGTGCCCAGTTTGATTTAAACAATGGATTAACAGCAGAAGGAAATATCTAACTTGAGGCTGGTATGAACTTTACAACATGGGAAATGTTTGTATCTCTTCTTCTCCCCTTTCCATAGCTGAAAGTGATGCTGTTTTCATGCGAGTGTTCCCCAAAAATCACTTTGTCTCATCAGTCCCCAAATGGCTTTAGAAGCCAAACCCTCCCAGGGCTGCTCCCCCAGGCAAAGGGGCTGAGCTGAGGTTTGGGGGCGCTGCTGAAAGCTCAGCCCAGCTACACAGAAAATTTCTTTTCAATACAGGGAAGTTCAGACAGACTTTCAGTGAACCAGAGACAAATTTCAAGCCCCCAAACCACACGGGCTGGGTGAGTTTCAGTGCGGAATTTTAGGGTTCATTAGCACAGTGAAAGGCCCAAGAAACGTTCTGAAATCCCTAAAATCTGGCCCGACCTCCTCTCACCACCAGCCACTGCTCCGGCCCCTACCTGCCCCAGGTGAAACCCGTTTTCCATCTCTTTAAACTCCATTTTTATGGCACAGCCCCTCTCCCCTCAGCCCCGCTCCCCTCAGTGCCAGGCAAACAGAGCAGGAATCTCTGCATGAGACGCCCTAATTGGCAGCAGAGCCCTGGCCCAGCCAACATCTGCAGCTGGTTTTGGTGATAATAAATCAGGGCTGGGGGGTTTCGGCGTGGCAAGCTGCCAGGGAGCTTTCCTTTCCCCATTTAGCCAAGAAATGGGAAGACAACAGGGAGGACTGGGGCAGCTCTGGGTGCTTAAAGAGGGGAAAAACCCAATTTCAAATAAATCCATAACCAGCAATGAGCATCCACTCTGAGCTTTCCAAGAAACAAGCTGGGCCAGGCAGCGAATGCCTCTCTTCATCACTGAGCAGCAACTTGTCCAGGAAACCTCAAAAACATCATTAAAACAGGGGAACAAGCTCTGGAGCAATCGCTTCCCAGGAACGAAAGTTCCTACCCCAGTCCTGGGAGGATTTTGGAGCTGCCCGAGCTCGTGGTGTTCTGTGATCACCCAACACTCACTGCAAACACCTCCACAGGTACGTTTGCAATCATCTCGGGTTGGATGCTCACTCCCAAACGCTGCATTTCTTCAGATGCCTGAAGCACTGACAGCTCAGCCCCTCACTCAAAACCCAGGTCAAACACAAACTGTGGATGTGAGGTAATCCTGATTCTGAACGGGGAAATTCAGACTAGGACAAGAAATAATAATCAAAGGCTGGAGCAGTTGACTGAAGCCACTGAGAAACCAAAATTTGTAGCTGACAGAACTGTTAATTTAAATGTTGCTGAGTCTTTCCTGCTGATCCTGGCAGCACAGTTTAATAGGAAATTTTGGGGGGAGCTTTTTTGAAATCAGACTGCTGTGGCATTGAGGGATGCAGCAGGGGCCAAGTCACTGAGCTCTGCTTGTGGCACATTCACACCCACACCAACCCAGGAGCATGAATTGCAGACCCTGCCTTCTGAGGTGGCTGGTGCTGTCTCAATTCAGTTTGGCAGATGATTTCTACAGAGTCCTCACAGCAATATTTCCATCCCCACAGTGAAACAAAGCCCTGACTCTCCAGGCTGCCTTCACACCAACCCTCTTTTTGCACTGGAGCATCTCCGCACCCTCAGATATTCGAGTCATTTTTGGATCTTCATTCACCCTTCCCATCAAATCCAGTACCTTCCCAGCACTTCTTTAATCATCAACACTTTCCCACCTCACAGTGCTGTCTCCTATTGTTGAAGATTCCCCTTCCAGCTACTTCTCCCTACCAGTCTCCACTGCTCCCAGAGTTGTCTTCCACAGGAAACATCCCCCTCATTTACAGGGCCACAGTTATTTTAGCCTGAACCCAGTTATGCAACAAACCACCCCCTCTCTAGAGCCAAATCCCCAAAGAATAGTGGCAAGGGATGAGCTTAGGTGAGAATTCAGTCCTCTAAAGACAGCAATAATAATTAGCACAATTAAGAATGCCTCTGCCCCTTACTGGGACACCACTTTCAACAACCACAGGTGGGTATTGCACTGCTTGGAAATGGAGATCCACATTTGCCAAGGTAATATCTGGCAGTAAGTATTTCTTGGGCTTATTTAAGCTTTAAAGGCTATGGAAGGAGCTGTGCACAATATCCTGTTTGAAGGCATTTCTAATTTAAATTAATGACCTGAAGGATATTTCAAGGCAATCATGATCTTATTGTACCAAATCCCACAATAGCTGAGGTGAATTATAAATTCCTCTAACTGATTTAGTGGTTAACATTCCAGATCACAGCCACCCGACGTGGAGCTCCAGGAGCAGATCAGATGAAACCACACAGGCTGTCTTCAGCCTCCGTGGCTGGGTTGGGACAGCCAGGGAAAAATGTTCTCCTGAGTCAGTGGAGAGCAGAGCAGCCCTGGGGGTGATGAATTTGGAGTTCTGGGAAGGCACCTCATTTTCTCCAGGCCCCTCATTCCCAATATTTCGCTTGGAAGAGATGCTGGAGCATCCCAACAGCAGGCACCAGGTAGGAAGGTGAACTCACCAACCAGGTGAGACCTGCTCCCCTCAAAAAACAACTGGAGGGTCGTCACTGACTTTATAAATAGCACAATCTGGCTAAATGAGAAAAACGTACGTTTTTCTCCTGAAACTCCCAAAAATGTGCCTTGCACACACCACTGCTAATGGGGAGGGCCCTTCTTGCTCTGGTGACGAGTTGCACATTTGCAAATCCATATGTCACGTGTAAACAGAACACAGTAAAAACAAGGCGGATAAAATTTCCCTTTGAAAAGGCAGAGAAGCAAATTGCCCCTAAAAGGGGGCTTTCAGCAGCTGAGAAAAGCAGTCTGTTATTTCACTCACGGGCCCAACTGCACTTGAAGCCACAGGTCAGGACTTGCATTTCAGACCTGTTTCATAGACATGAGCACACAGGTCTTCCCCACTGTATAATCCAAGGGATTTCTGCACAGATATTTTATCCATCATCTGCATTTTCTCAGATTTTGCCATTTCTTATTCCATCCAAGATGCCATAAACAGAGCATTCAGTCCAAACACGGCTCAGTTTTAAGCTCTAAATATATTATTAGTATTAGGTTTTGTGCTCTGCTATGATCTTAAATGACATGCCAAGCTGTAAAACGTGAGTTCCTAAAAGAATTAGCAAATCCACAATCCATTTCCAAGTGAAATCTCCCCAGGTTTATTGTTGTGATACCTGACTGGGAGGAAGTCACTGTTCCCAACTCCGTTTCCTTTTGATTTGTTTGAACCCCTAATTCAAACCACAGCTTGGAGTTTCTCAGTCCATATGGAAGACAAAAAAAGAAAAAATCAACAAAAAAAAGCCAAAATCAAAAAACCAACCACGCTGGTGCGAGAGTGAATCACCATTTCTTGATAATTAATTATTGAAAAGGACCTTGGAGAAGAGGAATGGGTGAGCTGTTAACTCTGGGGATGATTATCCTACAGAACATTCCAAAACCAAGCAGAAACCTAGTGCCTAACATGGAAACAAGTCAATACATGGAGACACTGGTTTCTACTGGTATTGTACTGCTGCTAATGGGCAATTTATTTCCCTCACCCTTCTCCTTCCCAGTGCACACTTTATTATTTTAAGGCTCTTTTCTCAGGGACAGACTTTGCCTCCCATTATTTCTAGCTTGGACCTCGTGTTGAAAGCCTGAAAAAAAAATGATAAATTAAATGAGAAGGAAATGTTTAAGGGTTCCTATTCATAACAAAAATACTTAAAGGCAGCTTGGGCCATGAATCTTGCACCAGCAAGTTGAGATGTACATAAAGGACCTGATTCAGAAGAGAAGCTGGAGGATGTCTGCTGCTCGGGGGATTTATGGGGTAGAAGCTGGTATGTGGGAGAGTCCAGGCAAGTAATTAGTTCCTTGCAGAACTCAGAATGGAGCTGGCTTTTCCCAGTTCTTCAAAGGCTTTTCCCCCAAGCAGTGGGGCAGGCCTGCTCCACGCGGGCTGGGGGCTGCACAGGACCCGCTGCCTCTCGTGTGTGAAGATTAATGAGTGATCAAGCCCTGTTTTTCTGTCAGCACAGACACGTGCATCTAATTAAGGGATTCAGGAACCTGGCAGAAAAGTCCCAAGGTGTTTTCCAAAGCCACCCAAAGTTTTTGCTTGGTTTAATTTCCCAGTTATGCCCAGTTAATAGGGATTAACTCACAAACCTCATTTACCTTTTTCTGTGTGTGTCAGCTCCGGAGTTGAACGTCGTGGGGAAACTGCTGGATCCATAAATCCTGTGGATTTGAAGCATGTGTTTCCCCACGGAACAGGAACAGGCCCGGGCTGTGGCAGAGAGGTGCCCCTGTCATCATGGCTCACTGACACACGGGACCACCTTTTGGGCTAAATCCCCGTCTTCTGCCCTTCCAGCTCCGGTGATTTTCAATAAATATCAACCCCTGCTGACAAACCAAGGTTCTGGGGCTTTTTTAGCCACAAACTGAGCCTGGATCACCCCTTTTTTGCAATAACAAACAAAACCCAAACAGCAGTTCTACACGAGCTGGTGGGATGTGGGCAGAAATGTTTAAACTTTGTTTTACAGGCTGGCAAAGGTCCAGCAGCTTCTTTCCACAGGTGCATCTCCACAGAACAGAAGGGTTCTGCTCCCAGCCCTTCCCAGAAGTGCTGCCACAGAGGGAAGCTCCCTTCCCTTGGCACAATTCCTTCCACAGCAAGGGAATGACACATTTTCATGGATATTTCACCCTGAACTGCAGCAGAACAAGCCAGGGAAGCCAAACTGCTGCTCAGGAGAGCAGAGCTGAGGGTGACAGCCCAGGAACACTGGATAACCAGAACTGGAAGTAAATTAAGCACACATTAATCAGCCGCGTCTGGGGAATAAAACAAATCTGTAAGCCTTGCATCAAATGCTGAAACAAATTCATATATTCGTCCTTAATTTGAGCCACCTCAACGCTCAGCTGTGTGAGCACCAAGAACTTCCCTTGCAGTATCATCCAGCATCCAAATTTGCCTGGACTTTCAATTATCCAGACAATAATGAGAACACGTTGGCGAGGCGAGCGCTCGGGTTACAATCACAAATTCTTACTTCAATAACAGCCATAAAACAGAGACCTAAAGCATGTTTTTTGCTTTTTTTCCAAACATTAGCAACTCATCTGATACTTAGCCCAAGGATCCAGTTTCCTGCAAGCTGATGACATGTGAGACCACAACCCTGAGGCTGATATTAAATTATACATATATATATATATAAATATACAGAGAGAAAACCTGTGAAATTACAGACACAGATGTGTTATTGGTGTCATAATTTTTTTCCATTAAACACCGTATTAGGTTTATCCCCTCTCTATACTTGAAAATCTTCACATATAAAAGATGAATAGCAACTTCTCAAGGGGATCCCTGTGGTTTAACCTTGTTACAGGAGGTCAGACACAGCACACAAACTATATTGGTACGAAGATGGCTGTAAAATGGAATTAGCCCTTGGTTCTCTGTTCCAGTGGAGAGGAAGCCAACTTTCCCATCCCTGAACCACTCCTGCTCCAGCACCCCAAAAGGACCTGTGGCACTGCTCTCGGAGAAGCTTGAGGAGCACATTTTGTAGAGGAAGCACCAACAATGCGGCACCCAGAGCCTGACGGGCACCGCAGACACTGCTGAGATGCTGAGCCAGGACGATCCGGGGGAGAAGTGGCCCAGATCCCCACACGTTCTCACCGCTGACCCCCCAGTTCAAATAACTCCCTGCTCCTCTCACACACCCAGACCGAGCTGTTTGGCTGCTGGGGGTGCAAGCTGTGCCGGCAGCACTCTGCTCTGCTGGGTGGCAGGAAGAGGAGTCCCTTGAACCTAAGCATAAATAAATAAATAAACAAATCACCCTAATAAGCAGAGGTGGTGAGAAAGGACATTGGAAACAGAACTCGACTCTCTGCCCTTCTCGGCCACTCTGCCAGCCCTGTTTGCTCCCCAAACACAGCCCAGGAAGGAGAAGCTTTATTTTCAGCCACTCTGTTTTCCAAAACTCCTGCTCTGAGCCCATGTTCCAGCTCTTACAACTCTACCACGATCCCATGAATTCATAAAACGGGACTAGATGAACACAACAGAATGATTCCTGCACCCTCTGGGGTATTTGTTTTGACCCAAACCCTTGTGGGAAAACACTTTCATTTACCAGGAGGGTTTGGCTGCTGCCTGCTCCTGGAGAGGAGCCCCAGAAGTGCCTATTTTCCAGGAGAACTGTCTCATTCTCATGTTCTCTTCTTGAGGCAGCTGGGTTAGGGGCTTGGGAAGAACTCCAAAAATGTACCGTCTGACTTTCTCACCTCAGACCTCACACAACCACCACCTCTCCCACCTTCCAAAAACGCCCAGTGCACAGGACTCAGGCAGCAGGAATTTGAATTTACAAATCTATTTCTCAGCTCTATTAGAACAACGCTGATAAAACTGTAAGTGTTACAGTAAGTGGGAATATTGCATAAAAGTGAGAAGGAAGCACTACTTTGCAATGTGGGATATTATTGATGCTCTGAAACCTCTTATCCCATGGATTCAGCGTGGGCCTGTGCTCCGGGTTTTCAGCAGGTTTTCCCAGTAGTTTTTTGGCTGCTGTGAGATGTTGCAAAGCAGGATCAAACCCTTTAGCAAGGATGTCTCACCAGCAGCCGAGCACAGGGCATAAATCCCACCACAATGATGAATGCTTCCAGGTATGAGGTACATGTGAGATGGAGACACTACCAAGTGGCATCCAGAGGGAAATATCAAATCCTGGTTTTCTCTCAGAGCCCTCGGTGCTGTGTCCATTGGGATTTCATAAGGAAAAGCCTCCTTCTCCCCCAGATGCTCAGCAGGCAGGACATCTGCAGCCCTCATGAATCCCACAGTCCTGTGAACAGACGCACAAAGCATCACAGCTTCCAAAGGAAGATACCACCAGCAGCACAATAAAGATCTTCATTATTTCTCCCTGACGTTTTCATGACAGAATTCATGTAGAACATAAAAAAAAAAAGCACAAGGCATGTTTACTGGATGGTTTATAGTTCAATAAAACATAAATAAACAGCTTTTTAGATCAAAGCTGCAGAAATAAGGAAGCACTGTGGCTTCTGAGGCCTGACCAATATATCACATCATCTGAAGTTGAAAGAAGCACTCCCGGCACTCCTGTTTTCCTCTGGAGCAATCTCACCTTAAAGGCACAGTGCCTAACAAACAAGTACAGCTGAGGTACTTTGGTTTTTCAGAGTACCCCATCTGTCTTGTGGAGCTGTTTGGGATGAGATGTTTGAGGTTCTGTAAATAAACTAATGGAAAAGGAGCAAACAGTAGCATTTCCAGGAGGGCTCAGGGTTGATTTTTCATGTGCACAGCTCTGCTGCCCAAGCACCAAGGTCATCCCACACCACCAGGACCAATCAAAAAATCCAGCTTTCCTTGGAGGTGGTGGAAGCTGTTGGGATCAGTCAGCTCTGGATCCAGTCCTGGCGTTCCTGAGCAGTGTGAGTCCCTCTAAATCCCACGTGAAACGAGAAGTGGAATTCTCCCTAAACTTCCACCCTCCTCGTGGATACACATCTTCCTTCCCAGCCTTTTCTCTCTGCTGGATGCAAACCTGAACCTGCAGACAGGAAAATGACTGGACTCCCAGGGGGATCTCCCTGGTTTTGCTCACACTGCTCGTTACACACCTGGATTTGTTGGATTGTGATTCCATGGGATGCCATCAACCCTTGGAAACGTGCATGGAGCAATGTCCAGCTTAACCATCTCCAAACCCAAAGCCTGATGTTGTTTGGTGACTCTCCTGGAAATCCTTTTCCACACGTGTTCAAGCAAACAGCACATGATGTCAGACACGTGGGCTTCTGGTGCAAACTCAGTGCTTACCTGCACACACCTTCCAGGACCTTTCGTGATTTGTTTTTCCATTCCTGCTAGAAAATGTGTGGATTATGACTTTGGAGCATTATGGATGCTCATGCCTGGGTCTGTTTCCTGCTCTGCAGTTTGCATTGTGTCCTTTGCAGGACTATGGGCAGTTCTTTGCAGTTATTTTCGTCCTGCATCTCCTAATATGGGGTGGTGGGAAGAGAAAATCCCACACGGAACAGTTCATCTTGGTATGTATTTATTACTCTAATGCCAGGCTACTGCTGGACACTCCTAAAAATAGTGGTGTGCCCAGGGCACCCCTTAAAGAGAACAAAACCAAAGCAAAATCCCCACACAGACACCTTCACCCTGGAGCAGCAAACACTGCTGAGCCCAGGACCTGCTCCGGCCTCAAGGATTCCCAGGTCACACTCTCCCACATGGACCGATGGAAACAGCATTTCCCTGCCTCTGTGGTGACTGTGCCCAGCACCTGAAGGCCAGGCTGGGCTTTTTCTGCCTGACACATCATCACCCCGGGCCGGAATGAGCTGGCAAGGCTGGTGATGATGCGTGAGGCCGAACAGAGTCCAGCCCGAGCTGCCAGGGATGCCTTGGCTCTGGGTGCTGACAGGGCTGGAAAAGAAATACAGGCCAGGTTGGGAGAGCTGGATCCTGAGTCCCTGCAGTGAGTGTGAGCTGCAGGACCGGACCTGGGGCAGGACCCGGCCCAGTGCAGGACCAGAGATGGTGCAGGGCCAGACGTGGTGCAGGGCCAGACCCGGGGCAGGACCAGCGATGCACAGGAGGTGGTGGGAGCACTGGGGATGGATCAGCTCTGTCCCAAAAGTGCCAGTCGTGGGGAGGGCTTTCCTGCAGCATTCCTCGGTGTGAGGGGTCCCTCACCTGCCTGGACACCCCTTTCTTTCTCAGCCCCTCTCCCTGCTGTGGTTATGTCAGGGAGTGTTTGTGCTCAGCCCTGCTTGTTCTACCAGTGCTGAGGTGGGCAGTGCTCCTTCCCCGAGCCTGGCTGTGGGAATACACATGGACACAGAGGAGACAGAGTGACTGACAAAATGCAGGAGAAGGAGAAACCTTCCACCCTCTCCTTGGTGCTCCTGAGCCAGACCAGGGTGCTGGAGCAGCACCAGTGCCCAGTCCAGCAGTCAACGAGGGACATTCCCCTGCCATCCCGAGTGCCACAGACAGACCAGGTTGTCCCTGAGCACTCCAGAGTGGGTAATTTTATCCCAAATGTGCCTGTCTAAAAATATCTCACTTCTGTGTTTTTTGACCATATGCCCGGGACCATGAAAATTTTTCCATAGGAAAAAAATCTGAAAAAAACCCTTAAACCCATAACATCTTGGAATGATTTGACCACTTTCTTCTCAGGACATTCTCTCCTTTTTATACCATGATGGGGTTTCTCCTGAATTTAAAACATCAATTTGGCCTAACATGAGGAGAGTGTTCATTCTTCCAAACCGTAAAGATCAGAGACTATAAACTGTTGTTTCTTAAATGTTTCATGGCAAAAGGCATTCAAAGCGTAACATTAACACAAAGTTTTTCTGTAAAACAATCTGGGAAGTGTAATCTCTGTAAGAGGTTTTTTATGCACCATGGCTAATTGTTCCTGACAGTATGATTTTACATCAGGCATTTTTTGTAAATTCAACACCATTGGAACTTTATGGCAGGTAATATTCCTTACAACTCCTAAAATCCTGGCCATGTCTAAATGACTGCTGCAGAGTGATGTTTGGGGCTTTTTTAATTTTTTTTTTTAACTGCAGAATATTGGGAGCAATTTCTCTCTCGTCTTGCAATTGTGGCACTGGGAACAACTTTATGGAATTCTTCCACTCCTCTACATGGAGTCAGAAGGAGTTTTCACACCTTTTGCACACATCAAAGTGCTCCATGGTGGGCCAAGGGCTCGTGCCTTGGGGCACAGCAGGATTGTGGTCACCTCTGGAGTCTGAACATGTGACTCCTAAAAATTCAAATTCTAAACCTGTCTGAAATGGCCATGTTTGAAATATCAGGGTTTTACAGAGCCTGGTTCAGGGTTACCTCACCTGGCGCTCACCTGAGAGTGCCAACGGGAGGCAGGTGGTGGCATTCCATAGACTCATGGAATGTTTTGGGTCACAAGGGACCTTGGAAACCATCTCATTCCACCCCCTGCCTTTGACTGGGACAACTTCCACTAGACCAGGTTGCTCCAGGCCCCGTCCAGCGTGGTTTTGGACACTCATGACGCCTCTCTAGGCAGTGCTGCGCCATTCCCAAGGGACTTTCCTCTCATCCACACCTTTGGATGAGACTTCCAGCCCACTTTGCCAGGCTGGCTGACCTGTGCATCAGTGTGATTCATGTGCGCACACACATGAAAAAACTCCCTTCGACCAACTCACTATACCTTATAAAATATGGGTTATAAAAAGTTTATGGAGCCTGTTCCTCCGAGGGGCTCATTCCAAAGCGCACACGCAAAACCCAGCTCTTTTATGGCATGGCAGAGAAAGGGCTCAGTCTGTGCCCTCACAGGAATCAGAGACAGGATTGGGCTTCCAAATGGACCACACAGCCTTGACCGGGTTGCTTCGAGGGCAGCAAATGAATTTGTGTCTGAGGTTAATTGACAGGTGAGGAAACACTGCTTCTTTCTGCTGGAAATTCCTCCTCGCCCCACCCATGGGCAGCTCCAGCAGAAAGGTCAAAAAGAAGGTGATGGAATCGAGTGTGGGCCTTCCACAGGTACCACAGCAATTCCAGAAAAACATGGGCAAGCTGGAGCTGCCTTTGCCAGGGACAAAGGTCCCCACCTGAGGTGGCTTCACCCAGCTCTGGGTCACTCACAGCCAGGAGGGAAGGAAGCTCCAGAGGATTGTGAGGAGCACATGGACTGATCTCCTCCTAAAAGGGGGAATTAAACTCCTGGCAATCCCTACACCTGAGCATAGCAAGAGCAACAATAAATGCCCAGAGTGTGACATTTATGAAAATTAGAGTGTAAATCAGGGTCTATACTATGAACATATAAAACACTTTATGTGGAGGCTCAGACCAAGTCAAAATTGTTTTTTCTCTGTCCATCCCCTAAACACTTTGGGGTTCCGTCTTCTGCTCTACTCTGTCTGTGCCTCCTCTTTGTTCTCCCTGAAACTCTCCCACCTCCTCCCCTCTGAGCTTTCCCAAGGATGACCTTGACCTGCTGGAGAGGCCCTGCTGCCCTCCCTGCTTTCAACTTTTGGTGTCACCTCTGCCTCAGCCATTGAACTCCACTCCTGGTCTGCAGATCTAACGAAGAGCTGTTTCTGCAGGTGTTTTGGTGCTGGCTCCCAAAATTAAATAAATAAATTATTTAATTTATTTCATTAAATTTTATTTAATTTACAGTATTATCTGCACAGTGTAACAGGGACTCACTTCTGGCTTATGTCTCGGGGTTATTCTGGGATAACTGAGGCATTTATTTCTGGAGAGAACAAATTTGGGCCCTGTCCTACAGGCAAACCAGCTCTAACTAGCAAAGCTCTCCTGGCACAGGATTTAATCTCACTTTTCATGGGGCTGCAGCTCACACTTGACTTTGCTGAGGGAGGCTGGAGCAGGCACTGGGGAAGGTCTTTCTAACTGTGAACAGTGACAAAAATAAGAGAACACCAGCACCTTCCTCTAGGTCATCTGTCTGTGGTGTCTACACAGATAAAATAATCTTATGGAAAATTCTCAGGTAATACAGGCACAAGGTCCCAAAAGTTGCTGAATTCCAGGGCTGTTCTGGTGACTTTTGCTCAATATTTACTTTTTCTAACAGAAAGTAGATGTAAACCTGCTGTCAGGCTCTTCCTTGTCTGACCAAATCCCACCACCTCAGAGCTGCCAGCCCTTGATGGCAGCTCCCTCCTGCCCCATCTCCTGACTGACCAGACTGGAAGCATTTGACATTTTCCTACAGGACCACTCACAGCAGCAACATCCTCAGGATCCCGTGGCACTTTGATGCTAAATAAGATTAGTGATAATAAAGAACACCACTACAAAAATATTACAGAGACCCTCATGCTTTACCCTCATCAATCCTGATCCAAACTCTTAATTTAGGTGATCTGGGCTAGTTCACCCCCAGACTTACTCCACTTGTTCAGCAAATCAGTTTCCTTGGTGCAGAGTTGAATTATTCATTACGGGGGGGTTTTTTTCTAGGATGCAGAAGTTACTAAAAGGTTTCTTTCTTGTATAAAGCATTTTCGTGTTTGAGTATTAATTTTTAAAATCTCCTGCAAATCCACAGTACTTTGCAGTTGTTTGCTTTAGCCCTTTCCAAATTTGTCATTAAGGCTTGTGAGTGTGCACGCACATGCACACACATCTAAATAAACTTACACAAGCAGATGTTCACATATTTAACCCTGCTCTTTTTACTCTGGCTCCCCAGGCATTTGTGCCAGCCTTCCAAACCCGGGTTTGGATCTGTCCTTGCTGAGAAACTCCGAGTGTGCTGAGCTGGAGGTGGGCAGGAGGGCTCTGTAATCGAAGCGCTGGACAAAGGTTCAGTAGAGGAAAAAACCCTTTGCAAGTCCAGGGGTCCATCCATCATTATCAGATGGACACATCCATCCATCTCACTGGGGCAGCTTCCCTGGCGCCTCATTTAGGAAGGAGATAGCACCATTTTTGGTGGTGCAATAGCAAAACCCATAAAATATAACCCTGCCATTGTGTGCAGTGTTAAGCCCATGCTGATTTCGTGGTCAGGGCTCAGACAGGCAGCACACAAATGTTCTGCTTCTATCTGCTACTTCTGCTTTGTGTGCCCACTTCTGCTGGGAAATGGACTATTTTAAAAGCTTCAGCAGCTCCATGAGGTCACTGTAGCTACAGAAAGCTGTAAAAACTGCCTGGGTTGATGGCTCAAGCAGCCACAGGTCTTTTTCATTACAGAACAGATATAACTCTATGAAATTATTATAATAATAACATCATTTATTTCAACAGGACTGAAGCAAAAAAGCTTTATGATAGTGTTTTATATGCAACATGTGCACTATAAATATTTCCATAAAAACATGCATTAAAATATAAAGTTGGCAGAAAGAAATCAAAAGTCAGGAGGAAAAAAAAAAAATCCAGTTAAAGAAGCATTAAACCATAAGCCACGGAGCAGTGAGCAGTGAGCCCCTGCCAGTCAGGGCAACAGGCTGCTCTTTCTCTGCTTTCAGCTACTTCCCAGCACAAAGGAATGAGCCAAGTTGCTGTGGAGGAAGTCCCTGACAAAGTCACGCTCACTTCCCCAGCCTGTCACTCCTTACTCCTGGGAAGGTCACTACAGGCATCGGAGGATCACGCAATGGTTTGGGTTGGAAGGGCCCTTAAAAACCATCTCGTTCAAACCCCCATGGGCAGGGACACCTTCCACCATCCCAGGTTGCTCCAAGCCCTGTCCAACCTGGCCTGGAACATTCCCAGGGATGGAGATTGGATAGGGAGCCTTGGGCAGGAGCGGGAGGCTGAGGCTGAAGCTGAATCCAGACCTCCCAGAGCACCAGGACACCATCCAGGGCTGCCCTGTGCACTCACCTGACACGGGACTCTGGGTCTGGGCTCAGGTCTCTGTTCCTCACACAGGACCTGTTGTGGAACCTGTTGTTTCTGAAGAAAATGCTCTGATTTTATGGCCCTGATCAGGCAGAGAGCCCAGCACTGCACCAGGGCTCTCTCCAGCTCTCCCTCCCTCTCTTTTAATCCCACTTTTAGGGGTCACAGGTTTTGGTCCCTTCTGGCTTCTAATACAGAATCACAGAATATCCTGAGCTGGAAGGGACCCACAAGGATCACTGAGTCCAACCCCTGGCCCTGCACAGACCCCCCACCAATCCCACCCTGTGCATCCCTGGGAGCGTTGTCCAAAGGCTCCTGGAGCTCTGGCAGCCTTGGGGCCATGCCCATTCCCTGGGGAGCCTGTTCAGTGCCCAGCACCCTCTGGGGGAAGAACCTTTCCCTGATATCATCCCAATCCTGCCCTGGCACAGCTCCAGGCCTTCCCTGGGTCCTGTCCCTGGTCCCAGACAGCAGAGATTGGAGCTGCCCCTCAGGAGGAGCTGCAGCCCCTGAGGTCTCCCCTCCTTCTCCTCCGGGATCACCAAGCTCCTGACTGTGAACAGCACAGACAAATCCAACAAGAGGATGGAAAGCAGCCGTGCGTCTTCTGCTGCTGAACAAGCCCAGGAGCTCTCAGGTGCCACCCCAGCCCCAGCTCCTGGCCCTGCTGCCAGCCCCAGGCACTGTTTACACCACGAGCACCCACACAACAAAATTCTGCTTCCCAGGCCAATTCTGCTGTAATACATCATCCCCGAGCAGACTTGTCAGATTGGTTTGTCTACAAATATGTTCACACTTGGAAATATCTCCCTTCTGTGAGCAGCAAGCCATTAAACATGCATTTCTCTGGTTTTCCCATCTTGCTCTCTGTACATAAAATCAGTTCTCTTCTTTTGTCCCCCGTAAATGCCTATTCCACATTTTTGCATGTTTTAAATATTCACGCATACGAAAGAAGCTGTAAAAACATTGCATGGCTTATTTATTATTTAGTGCACACTCTTTTTGCTGCAGAACACCAAAATAAAAAGACATTTTAGTCAATTTTTTTTCATTTCCTTTGTATTTCATTTCCATTACTCTGCTCGTTAAAGTTTAAAAACTACTTTGTTTCCTGACGGTCGGGATTTACGTGTCCCTGGCTCGGGGAATACATTTGTACCTGCTGGCAGACGTGGGGGTGAGATGCTCAGGGAACTTTTGGCTCATCATCTCAGAGTCCTGTGGGTGTCAGGGAAGCTCAAGCCACGCTGGCACGGCTGCTGGAGCGGGAGAGTCCACCCCATCCCCCAGGAAACAACCTCAATATTAAACTCTCTCTGTCCTAAGACACGCGCGCTCCGGTTTCTTTTATTTTTGCCACTGCTCCACACTCCACAAAATTCGCTCCAGGGATCTGTTGTACAGAAAACCCCTGTATGGTTGGACCTGACTCTGGCATCAGGGAGCGCATTTAGCTTTTTCAAGTGTTTCAAACAACTCTTTCTCTGGAAAGGGCTGGATCTTGTCGCTGGTGCCGTAAGAAGTGACGCAGATTTTAGAGAACATTCCTTGCTCCTGGATCAGGTGTCTGTTCCCAGAGCCAGGCTTCAGCACTGCAGTGGGACATGGAGAAAGGCAGACAGGCAATACAAGAAGTTTTTAGCATATTTATGTGCTATTTTATAACACAGAAGTTCAACAGCACTTTGTAAAACCCCTTAAATGTGCTACACAAACACTTCATTATTATGGATTGTGGAATTTAATCTTGTCTTGCCAGGGAGCTGCACTGGGTAACTTAAAATACACTTTATACTATTTTATTCTGTGTTTTTTTCACCATTTCCCCCAGAGAATTTGAATATCCTTTCTATTTCTGGCTTGGAGCTGTGCACACATCCCTGTACATTAAAGCACAATGGTAAATATTAAACCCTTGCCCCTCTCCCAGAAAGAAGGGAATCAATTTTCCTCACCTTCTTGTTACAAGGGAACACCATCATGTCAGGCAACTCAGATGGACTGATATGACAGAATTCACTCAATTCCCAACCTTACAGTGGGCTGGGAGAGGCCATAGCTGACTTCACTGATTTCAAGGAATGCCATTATGAAATCCATGGAGCTGAGCCTGAAACGAAGGAGAATTTTCCTTATGGCCACATCTCGTGTTCAAAGAACAGCAGGCATTTTCTGGGAGATGTTCCTCACTTCTGACTTTCTAATGTACCTTGAGCCATTTGCTGGAGGGTTCAGGATCCCTCACACCGACACGCTGTCCCCAAACCGTGGCAGAATCCTGCACAGTGTGAAATGTGACCACCTCACTGATTACCCAGGGACAGCATAATTACACATTAATTAATGCACAGGGCTATTTGGGAGGTGGGGTGTCAGGAACTCGGGGCACTGATGCTGCCAGACACCCCCAGGCTCCTGCAGGTCCCACCCACGGGTGGAAAGAGACCCTTCTCCCAACTCCCCTGTAACTCAAGGGTTACACTGAGGCTGCTACAGATCAAAGCATAAATAAGTGACTGTGGCCCGAGCCTGGGAGCTCCCCTCAGCCCTGGTTTATCAGGTAAGAAGCACAGACAGACTCTGCTGCTCACCCTGGGATGCTGGACTAGGGGATTTGAGGCAGGGGTTGTTCCTAATTATGATGGTGAAGCCACTAAGTGCAACAACCACCGAGTGCTTCTTAGTTCTCAGCAAAAAAAAAAAGCTCAAATATTGTTGTGTGTGTGCAGGAGTGTGTGTGAGTGTGCTTGGGGCACTAAATGCTCCAAAGGGGACGAAGGATCAGGTAATCCTGGAAGACAGAAAGAATAGAAAAACACAACAGGATTCTGGAACATTTCAATGTCCTGTTGACTCATAAGATTGGAGCAGACAGGTACAGCCCAAAGACAGCATGATCTAAATGTGGGCCAAGCTCTAACACACAGCAGGAATGTCTAATTTTAGTCTGTCCAGTTTTGGCAATGTCACCTTTAATTGCATGGCTCATTTGAATTGTAAAACACCTTTAAAAGCTAACTAGTAAAAGGAAATAGGCCATATTTTCTAGACTAACAGTCATATTCAATTTTAACTGCAACGAAATTGGTTTTAAACAGTTAATGCACATTAGGACTTGAGTTACCAGAGGGAAACCACGGCCTGCAAACACACATGCACATGTTTCAGGCCTTCAACTGGGACTGCAGTCGGATCACTTTGTTCTGCAAACTCTTTGTGTGACCCACAATTCCCTGGGATGGATTTTTCCTGGCTAACAAGTTGCAGATTTCCACACCCTGTGCGCTGGGGTGAAACTGCGTTTCAGGTTTTCACTCACAGGTCTTCGTGGTGCTCAAATCAGCTGAGGAGCAGGAGAGCCAGGCCAGTTCCCCCAGTTCCCAAGGCATGGGATGTATGGAATGGCCACACAGCAGTGAGCAGTGTCCTGGATGAGACTAATTTTCAGTAAAGC
Source organism: Atrichornis clamosus (assembly GCA_013400975.1). Classification (NCBI taxonomy): domain Eukaryota; kingdom Metazoa; phylum Chordata; class Aves; order Passeriformes; family Menuridae; genus Atrichornis; species Atrichornis clamosus. The sequence continues at coordinate 141,537 of WBMZ01001997.1, read as the reverse complement.
AAAGGCCTCAGCAGGCACACAAATACGTCAACAATTTGGATATTAAGGAAAATCTATTTGGCAACAAGATCGTCGTGCCAGTTTAAAAATAACACAACAAAAAACGTTGTAGAAGAGAAGAATTCCTGCAAGCCTGGGCTGAATCACACAAGCTCCAGTGAGGCTGGATTTTACCTCACGTTGAATACAGGGTGCAGCTTCCAAAATTTGTGATTTTGTGGGTGCAGCCCAAGAAAGCACCTGGTGGAATCACCAAATCCACGCGGGAAGACGCTCCCAGCAAACTGCTCCTGGTCAGCAGAGCAAGGAGAAATACTGAGGGGTGCATTTAAATAACACTCACACGTGTGAAATAATTACCCATCCTGGGAGCCCAGATGTGAGGACTGGGGCTACTTTATTGTGACTTCCAGCCCTGATTAGCCCGAGCCCAATCCAGAGGCAGCTTCCCAAAGCACCCCCTGGTTCTGCCCTCGAAGGGCTGCAATTGGGGAGCTGCAATTGCAGGGAAAGTGCTGGGCAGCTTTTGCAAGAGCAAAATCCTGCTGAGCCAGTGATGGAGGTGAATATTTAAGGACTTTGCCACTGGCGTAACCTGTGCTGCCACCTGAAACACGCTTGACAAAGAGCACTTTTTTTTTTTTTTTTTTGTGGCTGCTGATTGTGCTGTGCACACAAACCGGGAATTATTCCTGGAGCAGCGGCACTCTGCCTCCCTCTAGAGCGGCTGGGGTGGTACTCGCAGTGCAAGCTCCTTTTTCTGCTTCTGTAGCATGCAGTCCACGGGCTTTAACTCACTCTTTAGGTCTTCCTAAAATTTTCTAAGCAGTGCCAGGCCAGTAATGAGGCAACTGAGCTTTTCCTGCACGTGTGGTGTCATGAGACGAACGTGGTGTCCTTAGAGAAAGCTCAGCACAGCCAAATCCCTGCCACAAAACAAATACTGTCGATTAATATTCAGGGTTTTGACTCTCTAATTACCCACCAGCAGATTTCCCACTTTTTTAGATATGTAATTTATTCTGAAATATATTCCGCACTGTAATCAGGTTTTTCCTCAGTTTTTGTTATCCACTGCCGTGCACCTGAAACCTGCTCCTCCAGCACCACTCACCCAAGTTATCTTGGATCCTTGGATTAGCTGTCACTCCCCGGGATGAGCAGGACCCTGGGATTAGCTGTCACTGCCCACTGCCTTGGAAACACAGGAATAGCTTCAAAATCCGTGTGAGATGGGAGCAGAAGCCCTGGTTTGGACAGTGGAATGAAGAACCCAGCTCCCTGCAAGGCCTCCTGCAGCACTGGGAAAGCTTTAACTGGGAGAGCGGTGTTACACTGGGAAATGTGGGAGTCAGATGTCTCCCCTGGAAGCATCCAAGACAAACAGGGGCAGGAAGAATTCCACAGGCTGGGCTGAGGCTGGGCAGAGCCCTGGCCAGGAACAAGGTAAGGAGGATGATGAGGCAATTGGAAAGGGGCTCTCCCCAACTTCCTGAACCCTCTCCTTGCTTCTCCAGTGCCAACTCAGCAAACCCAGGGAAGAGGCTGCTGGGATCCATCCGCTTGGAGCTGCCTGCTAACCAATGAAATTCTCCAGAAAAGGGGAATCTATGCCAATGATGGCACTTAAAATCCGTGACCAGCTGAAGTAGGCAAAGAAAGGGGAAAAGGGAGTGACCCAGGTCAACATCCTGCCCAGATTTAAGCAGAAGCTCATGGAATAATCGGATGTGTGGGTGTTGTGGGGGTCTGTGCAGGAGTGTGGAACAGGCACACGCTGCCAGGCAGGGGGAGCACCACGGGGGACATGATCCCTGCAGGAGAACAGACCTCTAGGAACGCCTACAGGGAGCTGCTTTACACGGCTTGAGTTGTGGCTGGAGCTCTACTTGGGGCTCACCTCTCTCCCACACCTAAACCCAAGGCCAGGCTCACATCCCTGGGTGAGGCCTGGGCATCTACACCCAGAGTGGAAAACCCCCCCCTGCTGCAAAGGCATTCTCACAGACGTATTTTGCTGACACAGGTCCCGTGGCAGATCTCTTGGAGGCTGTTTCTGGCAGTGCTGGATTGGGCAGTGGATTCAAGAAACCCCAGAATGGGCAGTGGGTTCAAGAAACCCCAAAAATGGGCAGTGTTCCCTTTTTTTCCAGAAAGGAGACCAGCAGGTGCCCCGGGCTGCCCTCACGTGCCCCCAGTCACCACCAGACAGCAAAGCTCAAAGCCCACAAAAAGAATTTGGAACCAAAAATGTCACCTTTTATTCCCTTCAGCCCGATTTCACAAGGGTTTTAAGGACAGGTCTGAATTTATTCTTCAGAACTCTGAAATGATCCCAGGAGATCTATTTACACATTAAAGGTCATGCATATATCTACATCTTACGAAACCCAAAAAGACAACTTGAATGCATTTCTCATTAGGATTGATTGTTCAAATAATTAATAAACAATACCTGGCCTGCAGCTTTCTTAAAAGTTTTTGTTTGGTTTTGCTTTGAATATCCTCAGCCTTTAAAATCTGAAGTCTCCTCTTGAGACACGCAAGTCACATTTTTCCTCCCTTGATGTATCACTTCTCTTCTGAGGTGTCCAAAACTTGATGCAAGGTCTTTGTTGGACTAAATTCTGTTCTTTCCCCTTAAGCCTAATGAGTCATTAAAAAAGGCAAGTGGGAAATCACATGGCAATTAAAAACAGAATATGGAGGAAAAAAATTAAAGTAATGCATCCTTGGACTGTAATTTAGAGAATTTATTAGTCATAAAACCTTGATGAGTTATTCTTATGGCCAGACCTGTAATAAGAAGAAAAAAAAAGATAAAAATAATGAACACATTTGTATGACAGAAATTGTGGCAAGTGTAGGGAATGACAGAACCCTCCTTGGGAAGGGTTTAGCTCCATAATTGCAATCATATGGATTTATCTTCATGCCATTATTTCAGTAATATATTGTCAATTTTGCCTCGGAAACCTTTTCCACTCAAACTATTTCATTTTATCTTTCAAAAGTAAACACATATCTTGTCTTCAGTGAAGCAAACTGCTGGGAGCTGTGCAAGAACATTCCCTAAGAAAACTGGAGGGTGATGAAGTGAGTCTGGTTTGGAGAGATCCCTGTCTGTGGATGGGGCTTGCAGAGACCTACAAATGGGGTTTATAAACTTGGGTGGGGCTGCAAAATCAGGGTGGGAAGGGCACCGTGAGGGTGACTCAACAAAAGCAGGAGGTGGGAGTCACAGGGAAAATCAACCCCCGGGGTTCAGCCAGCAAATGCCAACTGTGCTGTCCAGTTACAGCCCCACAGGGAGCTCCGGGGCTGCAGGCCCAGACCTTTCAGAGCCCAGGACACAATCACACCTCAGCAAAGCCGCTCCCCAGCCACTCTCCGGGTCCCCAGCACAGGGGTGAGGTGACGGCGCTGGGCTGGGGCTGCCAAGCCCAAACTGGGCTCACCAAACACAGCCTGAGCTTGATTTCCATGTCCCGGTGCCAGTGCCCGCCTCGGCTCAGGGAGCACAGACCTGGCTGAGCCCAGGAACACCCTTGGGAAGGACCTGCAGCCCCTCTGTGCAGTAGCTGAGGTCACTTGAAACACCGCAGGAAGCAGGAAAAGGAAGATTTGGATTAAACCCTGTGGTCTGAATTTTAGAATCGGCAACCAGATCCTCCTGAAACCCCACCCGCAAGAGAACCCTGAGCACAGCCAGTTGTGGGGCTCAGATTTAATGTGTGGCTTCCCCCCAGGGCTGCTTCCTCCCCACGTCATTCCTTTGCCCACCTCCCCAGGAGACAGGCTCGGAGTCAGAGCTGTTCCAACGGGGAAGAAGCCCACGAGCAAACAAAAAATAGCAGGCAACAAAGAGAGGGGCCTGCAGCGGCCTGCAGCCAACGACAGCGGCAGCCCCAGCTGGGTGACAGTGCCTGTGTCAAGGCTCATTTCATTCCCCACACTGGCAGTGTCCTGACAGCAGGGTGAGTAACACCTCTGTGGTACTTGATGTATTTAATGGGAGCCTCCGAGCTGGTGGGGTCCTCCCCACACTGTATGATCTCTTCCAGAAATAACCATCAGTCGGAATGGAAGGGCTGTGATAGGCACAATCTGTTAGCAGCAAATTGAGCTGTCACCCTTGCATGTCATGTTCATTTGGCTGATTAAGGAGATATTAATCTACTGCCATTGTTACAGTATCTGTCATCCCGGGGAAGAAAAACCAACAAGGAGATGCAGGCAGCTTTTCTGGAGATATATGTGTACACGCAGGGAGAGGGGAGAGAGCAGAGGTGTGCAGAATACAAATGAAACTCTAATCTGCTGCAAATATTGAACCAACTACAATGGATTACAGATGCACGGGCAGAGCAAACAGCGGGCCCTGCTTCAGGTGATGCTCAGCCTGGGTTTTGGCTGGTCCAGCCTGTCCTCCAGGGCAGTGAGACCCATTCTGTGCAGTCAGGCTTTGCCTCCTCAGAACACAAACCAGTTTAAACCATCTGTGCAATGGGTAGGTCAGGGTGTCAAGATGAGGAGTTTCTGACACTGCGTTTCATTATCTCAGGAGGAAACATAAAATATCTTCATTGCTGTCTTTCGTAAAGGAGTGGAGACTCCCCAGTTATCTTCACTGGGGTTTCAAGGCAGACAGCTCCTGAAATGGGGAACTAAGCCTTGGGTTAAGGTCCAAACATTATGGTTGGGCTTGATGATCCTAGAGGTCTTTTCCAACCTTAACAGTTCTGTGACTCTATGGCTAAAACCTCTAATACCAGGTCCTTTTTTATGGAATACACAGCACTGAATGCCCATCAAACACCCCCAGAGCAAACTTACCTTTCATTCAGCAACACTGCAAAGCCAATCTCAGCTCATCTGCCAGACAGTCCCTTCCTTCTTTCTTTCTGCTCTTTGTGCCTTTCTTACCTGGTTGCATTTCCCCACTGGAGCAACTCCTTTGTCCAGTTCTCAGCACCATCCTCTCACCCATTTACCTGAAAACAGATGAGCACTGAGCTATTTTGTTGTTTGGGAAGTCAAGGTCAGACTGCACAAGGTGTGAAGATGCCACCTCTGCTGTGGAATAACAGTGCACTGAACGTGGCCTGAGGATTAAGCACAAAACTCCTCCAATTTGGGTAACTAAGGGAAGTGTTGAGTTACAGCAGCACTTGGTTGATAAGTGAACACTGATCTCCTCAGGGAAAATCAGCAAGCACCAACTCAGGTCTGGTGTTCATAGGTACAGCTCCTACTGTCCTTCACTTGAAAACTCTGGTAAATAAATAGGAACTTCTGGGCAGTTTCCAGTGGAGATAGATCATGGTATCCCTGTCAGTGCTGGTTGCAGAATCCTTTAACAAGAGCCAGGCTGCCACAGCTTTTATTTAAGAGCACAGCTGCCATTAAAACAGAATTTTAATGAATATGCACATGCAAAATCTTGTCTGCGTAGGGTCTCTCTCATTTTTGCAGTGGGAACATTAATACAACCTGAACAGCCCCAGAATCCATCATTAAAAATAAGCTGTTGGTTTCAGGTTTTCCTGGATGAGGAAATGTATGCCGAGCCCCTCCAGCCCCCCTTACTTTTGCAACAGTGTTCATAGTTTATGTTTGAATCAATAGCTATTTTAATATGGGGAGTTTAGAAAAGTTTGATTCAAATTCCTTTGACACAGTTCCATCAACATCCAGTTATAGAGCCATTCTGCATATGACTCATTAAATATTTAAAAGATTCCTATTATTGAATTAACTATTTATTGATTTATAATTTAAAAGATTTATGCTTGGCCATTAAAAAAAATTCCAAGCTGACTTTCACTTAAAGAGATGTCAGGTGCCATTTGCTGCTGGTGAATGTCTAATGTACCCTTTTCACCCCCGGAGTGAAGAAAGGACAATTACTCAAGGACCTCTGGTTCAATATTCGGGCTGGTTGGATGCTGAGGTCGGTGCTTGCTGATTTTTCCTGCGGCATTAGGTCATGCTCAGCAGCCTCCATCCATCCCACAGAAGCTCCCTGGAAATGCACAGCTTGTGGTTTTCTCTCCTGTTACATTTATCGATTTGCATCCCGGATGAGTTCTGCTGGCTGAGGCGCCCTGGTTCCCGTATTCCTGCGGCGAGGATGTGCTGGCTGAGGTCACACGTGCAGAGGGATGGACACACACGCAGATAAACCCCTGCCCTGCTGATCCTCCCCTTCTGCCGCTGCTCTTCCAGGGCCTGGATCAAGCAGCACCTCAGACTGGGAGCCGCACCTGGGGGAAAAAAATGGCTGTTGCAAAATTAAAAGTGGATTTCGGAGCTCTGCTGAGTTGGGAACACGGGAATTAAAATGTACCCTCAGCCTCACAGCAACTCCCAACTTTAAAGCAACGCTTCCCACTCTGATGGTTTGCTCTTTCTGGAGTGAAAAATATGAATATAATGCCTTTATTTAGCACCTTTAATCTGAGGCTCACAAACGGCTTTAGCCCCATTAATTATTTAAATCTGGAAGAGCCCCCAGGGGTGTCTATTATTATAATATTCTTTTTACAAATGAGTAAACTGATGCACAGGAAGGTCAAGCGACTCTTTGAAGGCCACACAAAGTCCAGCTACAGCCTTCCAAAGAGCAGGAAAATGGGATAGACCAGAATAAATGCACTTTCTGCACTAACTATACAAAATCAAGGTATTTCCAAATACAGACATAAATACTACTTGGATCTAAAGGGGCGGGGGGGAAAAGGAAGCACAAAATATGGGAATTACTTCTTTTCTGTACACAGCTAGCGAGGGTCTGCTTCAGATAATGATCTCTCACTGTTTGTTTTACTTTTGACTTCGGGGACCTAAGTTTTAGTGATACACATTTTTCTACAACCCATTCTTGGCTCTCTATCAAACCCACACACAGTAATTAGCACAGGTCTGTCAGACAAAACTACAGCAGAGTCATGCATTATACCCTAAAATTGTTGCTCCAGTTTCTCCAATCCGTGAATTATAAATAAAGACTTGAAAAGGCTGCTTGCTCCAAGTAGTAACTATTCCAAGCCTGCCATACAGCTTTCCCAGTGGTATTGCTGGGGGTTAGGGATTAACCCTAGAAAAATAATTTTTGGAATATCAGACAGAAAACTGTAATAAACTGAGTTAGAATTGATATAAGAAGGAAAAAAGGGGGTATTATGGAGCCAGAGAAAGGGAAGCTCACGCCAGTGTGATATGGGAGAATACTTAAACAAATATGGATACACACACAGATGGATATATATGTTTGTCTTGCCTTTATTCCTCAGAAATGGGCATTGGGAAGTAGCACTGGGACTCTGGCAAAAGTACAGAAGGTCAGCTCAAATTGGAGGGAGAAAAGTTGGGGCTCAGACCAGCGAACAACACATGCATTCATTTGCACTGAAATCTAGATATTTATTTCTGCTGTAGTTGTTCTGATCGATGCCTTGGGATGCAAACCCCCCTAATCCATCCCTGCTCTGCTGCAGGATCTCTGCTGGCCACAGGCAGGTCACTCTGCCACCCAGATCCCCTCGGATTATCCTGGCAGGCCCTCACTCACTGCAGACCAGTCCTGGGCTGATCTCCCCCTTTCCTTTCCCTGCTGCAAGGTGGGAACAGCAGTTCCCCCCAGAAGTGCAGCCTGACCCTCGGCTGGGTTATAAATTTGCATTTCAGTGAATTAAAGAGCTTTAGATGCCCCACTTGTGGCTGCACAAAATACCTCACCACTGGCCCCGGCTGCCGGGGTTTTGCTTCCATTTTTCCTTCCTGGGGGATGGATCCGGGACAGTGTTTGCTGTGGTGGCTCTTTCCCAAGCGGTGGGGCAGAGATGTTCAGAACACAGATCTTCTTTGGACCCACTGAGAACACGAGGGGCCGGGATTTATTCGGAGCACCAACATCCCCCCTTGGGAAGAGGTTTTTCCCAGAGCTGCCGTGGGCAGTGCGGTGCCGGGAGGGCTGCGTGGGGCAGGGATGGGCAGGGCTGGGAAGCTGTGATCCAGCTCCCAGGGGAATTTCTCCTCACCTGGTGCCCAGCACGACCTGAAAAGCGTGAGCAGACAGCGTGTGAGCGCAGGGACGGGTGGAGATCCTCCCCCGGGGGACAGTGGTGACAGACAGGCTCCTCATCGGCTCTGTCACCTGTAATGGACTGGAAAGGGAAAAACCCCCGACGAGGAGTCTAAAGGAGCATCAGCCTCTCTCTGCAGAGCTGGAACTCCAGGGCAGTCAAAGATAAACCCGTGCCCTGCCAGCCCTCATTAGCAGCTGCATCCTCACAACTTGTTGGCTGTGGGAGGCAGGAGAAGGCTCTGAGAGCAGATTCCCACTGGAATTTCCATAAAGCCTCGGCCATTTAGGCAGTTCCATGGCTGTCAGGGTACCTCGTCCTACAGAGACACCAATTAAGCAGCCTGACCAAAGAATCCAACATCCAGGAACAGTTTTCCATGTGGATGGCACCGATTCCGGATCCAGAGCAGAGCCGTGTGCAGTTTGGATATCCATGTAAACTCCTCAGAATTTCTCTGACAAACCCGACCCAAGTTCCTTCTGCTCAGATGATAAATAATGTTACAGATGTTCACAGAGTCACAGAATGGGTCAGGGTGGGCAGGACCACAGTGGGTCCCCTGTTCCCACCTCCCTGCCCAAGCAGGGTCATCCCAGGGCACAGGATTGTGTCCAGACAGTTCTGGAGTATCTCCAGTGAGAGAGACTCCACACCCTCCACAAACCTCCCTCGAGCTGCAGGCAGGTTATCAGTGATGCTCAGGCTATCCCGGTGCTGTTCACACCCCTCAGGAATGCCATCCCTAAAGCCAAGTCCTTCCTCCTTCTCCCAGGCTCTGCTTGACTGAAACTCCAGAAGTCACTGCCAAGCCGTGAGCGTGCAATCTGATTTCTGGCGATGTACATCGCTGCAGAAAACTGGCACCTGAGCATTGAATAACCCAAAATACTTGTTCGTTATATTATAGCCAGGCCAAAACATCTGCCCTCATTTGCAAGTTTTTGTAATATTAATCCTAGATAGCCATCTCAGCCACAAATAGTGTGTCGTGTTTCATCTGAAAACCAAACCCTGAAGTTTATGGCACGGGCGTACAATGCCCAGTTATCCATGTGCAACCCCCCGGAATTGCCAGGAGCACATGCAGGGAGCAGCAGCTCCGTTGCTTTGATATTTAAGTACCTGCGAATTACAACATTGCTATGTAAATCCACGCACGTCGGGAGACAGGCAGGCTGGGAAGGATACATACATGAATAGGCTAATTCAAAATGAGTGCAGGCAAAATGAATTATTCACTGGAGGTTTTGTTTTTTTTTTTATCTGCATTATTCACAGGATGCATTGGAACACAATTACCCACTTGGTCAGTAGACCTCTGCCCAAAGTTTACTCGCGCTGAAGAGACAAAAAAAGGCCATGGCACGAATGGAGGTTCAGCACAGCTCTGCATTTAGCAGCAATCACTGCACACCAAGATTAATAGGACATCATTCAGTGACTGAGAAAGCAAGTTATGATGAAGAAGCTGTTGAAACAGGAAACAGTTGATTTCCCAGGAGTCCCGTAAATCCACCTCTGATGTCCTTTCAAATTCTCTGTTATTGCTGCAAAAATTTTAAACACCAGTAAGAGGGTGAAACAGCTGCCATAGTCATTTACCATGAGAAGAATGGTGCTCTGGGCCTGCCTTTGCAAACTGGTTCAATGTGCTGAGCAGATACATCAAAAACAAGTGACCTCCTCCTCCTCCTCCTTCTCTTCCTCCTCCTCCTCTTTCTTTTCCTCCTCCTTCTCTTCCTTCTCCTCCTTGGGGCTCTGGGATGCTGATGGCACCCAGGATCCCCAAAATTCAGCATCTCCCTGCCTTTGTTTTGCCTCCCTGCTACCACTCAGCACCCTCGTGCTCTCTCACAGCATTTTTTTCCCTTCAACATCTTATTTTGGGGTCTCCAGGTTCTCACATGTAACACTGGAGGACCCTGGTATGTCTGGGCTGGACATTCCTTCTGTCGTAAATCTTTGTGAGGCATGGAGTGATCCAAGGGAACTCTAATGCCATAGGATTTATTTGATTCTGTTTATTTTAATTCGACTAATTTTATTGTAAATTAGGGCTGTTCTGGGTGTTTTGCCAACTTTAAAACTGAGCCACCCAAGAAGAGAAGGGCAGGCACCATCCCACATCGAGCTGCCAGCTTCATGGAGTGGTTAAAGGCAGCTCCAGAACCAGGAGATAACTCTGCAGAGTTACCATTTCTGTTTCAAAATCTATCCATTCTCTGCATGTTTCATAATCCATAACTAAGAGCCAGTGCAGCTGTCATCAGCACAGTGGCCCATCAAAAGGCTCGAGAAAACAGGATTTTCACAGCTCAGACCCTCCGTTCTCTCGGTGTGGGGAATCTGGGTTCAATTTCCAGCTCTGTTGCAGAGGTCCCTCCTCTCTGCAGACAATCACTCTCCCTGTGACTCAGCTGCTCCTCACTGGCCACGTCACCCATCCAGGCTTCAAGGTAACACCACAGCAAGGATTTTCCACCAGAAGGATCCCCTGACAGAAATGTCTCACCGTGGCATTAAAAATGACAGTGTTGAGAAACTGATAACCAGCATGTGATTCTTGAGGAGTCACAGAGTCCACACATGGACTTTGTTTGCTGTTGTGCTGAGAAACCAATTTTTCAATATCAAAAAAAAGCCCCTTTCCTCCGTGTGCTGAAGCGTTATTAATTTCTAACTGCGTTCTTTAATTTTTTTCACAAAAGAACACGAAAAAAATAGCTTTAAATCCACAATTCTGCAACACTTTGGTCTGCACGCTTTCCTCCCTGTCTGCCACTTCTACTGAAATCATTTTATGCATAAAAAAGTGCTGCTTCACAACTGCATCAGCAAGTCTAAAGCTCTGCTCCTCCAGGAATAAACTCCCTTTCCACACACCAGACTAACACTCTTCCCAAGAGCATGACCAGCACCTACAGCATTTCTGTGCTTGGGAAAGATAAGCTCAAAAATCAGCTTTCACTGCCAAGCTTCAGATTTAGGAACCCCATGGACAAGAAAAATGCTTCCTGCCCTTTCCGTTTCCTTGCCGTTCCACGGTGATGCCATCAGCTCTCCATACCCAGTGGTCCTGGATCCGGCTGCTCCTGCCGTCCAACAACACCAGTCTCCAGCCTCGTTGCTGGAGTTTTAAGAACACAAACCACATTTGAACCAGCAGGTCCCATTTCCCAAATCCTAGCCATGCATGACTTCCCTATGTGAGCAGCCGATTCTTATGTTTCTTCATCAAGGAGTTTTTCTTCCTGCTTTCTCAGCTGTACAGTGTCTCTGAATTTTTTTTTTTTTTTTTTTGGCTTGAGGTCTCTGCCTAATTATCTGTAACCTTCTGTTCGAAGATCGCTGTCCTGGCCTGATAAAAACCAGTAACTTTGAAAACAAACTGGGCCTTAATTTTCCTTGACAGCCCTTCTTTAAACATGTGGGCAAAGCCCTGGCTTAATTAAATGCACATTCGTATTCCAAACAAATTAAGTACAATTAAGGACTCTGAGTTATGGGTATCTATCACTCGGCGATGTTTTTGTAAAAATTACCACATTTAGATCAAACACAGAGGACCCTTTGCTTAATTGCTTCATTAGGGCCCGATGCAATAGGCTTCATAAATACAGGGTCTGATGTCTCTTTGGGAATTGCCCAAAAGACGGCTCTTAAAGTAATTGCTTCCACATTTCTCCCCGTGCAATGTTCCTGTGCTCACTGATGGGAGCGGGATGGCTCTCAGACACCGGGAGGGGGGGAGTGGGGGTCCCACCCTGTCCTCCAGCTCAGGGACTCCCGGGGGCTTTGGGCATTCCCTGCTCAGTTCCCACGAGGAGTTTGACAATTCCTGGCTGCAGCAGGCTGGGAGCACAGCGCTTCCCTCACACATCACCTGCAGATCCCACAGACAGGATGCTTTGGGGATTTATTTTCCCAGGAGTTGCTCTGAAGCCTTAACAGACTCTCAGAACACATCACGTAGGTCTGTCCTGGGCATTTCATCAGTTTTGCCCCTGTAGCTCTTACAAACGCAGCTGTTTTGATCCTGCAGAAGGAGATTTGTTTTACAATGATTGCTTTAACTGAACACACCCTAATTTCGATTAAATTAAATAAATCTTCCTTCAAACACACCTAGAGGGAGGAATCCAGTTAGAGGGAGCCCAGGTGCGACCCTTGCCCAGATTAACGCCGCTCGGTGCCTGTGGATAATGTGGATGCAGGAAGGGACCAGGGCACAGGGATTTTCTCTGATGAGATGTCAAAAGAGCAGCAGCAGCAGCAGCAATGCCATTCTTTCCCTTTTGCATTTGTCCCTGGCTTAGTGACAGGCTCAGGAGTTCTGCATTTTCGCTGTGGAAGCCAAAATAACCGGTGTGCACCCAGAAGCAACAAAAGTGATTGCTGCAGAGCTCAGAGGGGTGGGAGCTGCCCTGACAGAGCAGTGAGAAATGGCATGTCACTCTCAAATGAAATGTTTGCAGCACTTTTGTATTTCTGTTCAAATATTCCTGTTCTTTACCTAGGAAAAAAAAGTGTGACTCAAAGGCTTTCAGTTCTTTCTCTTCCAACTTCCTTTGTATTTTTCCTCTTTTATTTCTCTTTCGCTTGGTCTTGAAAGCAGACAAATGGAAAGGTATAAAAGGGAAAAGGAAATTCATCTTCTCCAAAGAAAATGTTTCCAAGTTTTTATCTTATGCTAAAAGTACCCAGAAAGACTTTGTTTCTTTGATGAAACGCTTGATTTTCCTGAAAAGTGAAGTTCTTTCGAGGGGATCATCACAAGTTGCACAGAACTTTTATCAATTTAAATTCATGCTGGGGACAATGGTTGTACAGAGGCTGAGTTGTTTCTTTTATGAATATTACTTCAACATGTTAATGTAAATTCATCCTGACATGATCACTGTTGACAAATCTGGAGAAAGATGCAGCAGAAAAAGCAGCAAACAAAACAAATTCATGATCACTGCTCTGTGGGGACAGGAGTTCCCCAAACCTCAAGACAAGGGAAGGCACATCCCTTGTACCGCCCTGATGAAAGTGTTTTAAAATCCTCCAGGGCTGAGTTTTCCTTGTCTCAATCATCTGGGGAACTTTTGGGCTGGAATTCTCCCTCTGCCAGCCTTTCCCTGACATTCCACTGAGCATCCCGGGGTTGGGGGCTCAGCTCAGCTTCTGTCTCCACTGACCCAACCCCAACACGGGGCCTGACCACCAACCCCCCCCCTCCCCAGCCACAGCAGCCCCCGGACCTGCAGATTTGCAGATTTATCCTGCAGATAAACAGCAGGATAAAGAACTGAGCAGCCAGGGAACGTGCTGAGGGCACAGAAACAGAAGTCAGCCTGATTTCCACGAGTTACACAACTCCATCAACCTCCAGTGGCCAGAGAAACAGAGCTGCTTATTTTCCTTCTGCTTTAGTCTCCAGACCAATTTTCCTCAATGCTACAGCTAAAAANAAAAAAAAAAAAAAAAAAAAAAAAAAAAAAAGAACGGCAGATTGTCCAGTTCATGACTGGATGGCTGGCAACAGAAATCCTATTTCCAAACTGACCCCTGCTTTCCTGCATGGCATTCATTAATTCCACAGGCTCACATTTCTAGGAAGATGTCAGTCATGTATGTGATTTTTCTATCAGCTATTAATGCCAGATCACAAGGTGAGAAAGCAGGGGTTTTAATCTCAAGACCCTCAGGAGATGGAGCTGCATACATTTGGTGTGAGCCATGTGTCTGGAAATGTCAAGGACAAATATTTTTAAAGTAAGGAGTGAGTGCTCATATCCATGTGCAGCCTGAAGTGATCCAAGTGATCCAAACCAGCCCTTTTCTCCTTGCTGTAGCCAGCATGAAGCTGCTGCTTCCCAGGAATTAAGATTAGATGCTCTAACCAGGCACCTCTGCATTTAGGAATTTGCATATTTATACCGAGGGACGTTTTCAGCCTCTCCTAAAGGCTTTGCCCATGGCACTGTTTACTGTTTTACTCAGAGAAAAGTTGCACTGTAGGAACAGTTAAAAGTTCTCCATCTCTGGAAATTGTTTGTTCCTTCATTCTAAATATGAGGTTAGTTCCTCAACCCTGGTTTGGTTTTTTTCATTCCCCATTAGATTATTTTCCTGAAATTTTCCCTGGTTATTCAAAATTAGGCAAGGAATTTATTATAAAATCCGTTATTTTAGACCTAACTGCAGATCCCACCTAAGAAATGTACAAAATCTCCTTTTCTTCCCATCCTTAGCTCAGCTAAATGATAACTTTGAGTCCCATCATAACCCAGGTGTCAGAGAGAACATAAATACACTACTCTGCTGGAACAGAAGTAACTACATTACTGAGAAACGCACAGAAATGCATCAAAATGCAATTTTGGCACATTTATTTCTAACTTAACATACAAAAAACTAGCACTGTGCTTTTCTTTTTCTCCTACAAGTTCCACTAAAAAAAAAAAAATCTAACGCTGTGAAAGGTTTCCTCAAAACTGTGTTCTCAGAAAAGTAGAAAAAGAGACCTCCTTTTTTTTATGGTAAATTGTGGGCTTGCTGCTTGCCAGTTCAAAAAATGCCACAGTGGAGGGTGGGAACAGGACAGATGTTCATCCCTAGGAGGACTCTTGGCCCCGAATCGCTGTGAACCTTGGTGGGAACACGAGTGAAGTGGGAGAAACAAGAGTCACATCCAGGCACAGGAACCCCTCTGCCTCCCCAGCTGGGGAAAGCCCTGGCATGACACCCATTTCACACACCACTGCCCGCTGCTGCAACCCAGGAATGTTATTTCACTAACAAAGAGTTGCAAATAGTTACTCATTTGCCCTTCACACGCTGTCACCGAGTTCCTTTCGGTGGGCCCTACTCCCTTCCAACCATTCAAGTCCAAGGGGCCTTCCTGGCGGTGTGGACCAGGTGCGTGCAGATGAGTGCTGCCAGGTAAAAAGTGAGGGGAAAAAAAGAAATAAAAAGAGAGAGAAACCTCTGAAGGAACGCTGATTGTTTGCATCCTTCGCTTGAAGCATAGATCTGCCCGTGCTTTCAGCTGCTAACTGCCTTATAAAGTATTATCCTACTTACTGCACCCAGTCCCAAACATCTTGTATCTGGAAGCGACAAAGGAGAAGGCTCCTTTATCAAGTCAATCTCCAAGCCCCATTATGTTCCTCTACAGCAGTTTCCGTAAACATTCGGCAATTTTCGGTGTCTGAGTTGCGCAGCTGAAGAGGTGCATAAACAGGCTCCACTGAAATGTGAAGATGACTGATAATGTACTAACATTGAGACCCCTTGCTGGGATTATTACCCCCTGAGTGCTCCTTACAGAATGTGCCTCTTATCTCACACTGACAACGCTAATAGAATATGCATAGCCCTATTAGCATACAAGATAATAGCACCCTGGAGGGGACAGAGCCATAAAACTTTAAGTAGAAATCAAAACAGAAGGAGGAAGAAAAAGGGAACATTGTCACAAGCCAAAAAGAAAAAAAAAAAGAAAAAAAAAAAAGGAAAATTTGCCAAAAAAAAAAAAAAAAAAAAAAAGAGAGCCTGAGGGCAAATTTTGCTGCAGAAAACACACATAGTCATAATTCTTGCGCTAGTCACCATGCAAATGGTAATAGTCTTTAGTCCCATGAATACTATCAGTGCCATGTTTGCCGTGAAACATTAATTGAGATAATGTGCCCCTTTCGGATGCAGCGGGGAGTCGTATGTCAAATTGTACCACAACAAAATTACGGCAACATCTGCAAGAAATACACAACAGCCATTGGGGTACCTTGCCTTGGATGAGTCCGACTGGGTCTTCGCCTGTGCAGATGGAGCCTGTGGAAGAGCAGGAGGGGAGGAGCGCAGCTGTCCCTGCACGTGTGGACCTGTGGCTCGCCCCTCCTCGGGTGCTGCCCACTGAAAAGCTCTGCGGCTCGGACGTGTTATCTCCTGACCCTGCTCCAGCCGCTGGATCAAACCTCCAGCGGCCCTCTGAGTGCCAAAGCCCCTCTTCAGTCACGTCTGGCCGCTGCATTCACGTTTGTTCCCTGCAACCCTCCATTGTCCCGGGGCTTTCAGTGCTCACCCACAGCTGGCAGCCAGCCACGCATTCATATGCTTTCCATCTTCCAGCAATAGCCAAAGTAAATCTTTCAGTGCTTGGCACAAGAGTGTGAATTCAATAAAAAAGGCTTCAAACAAGTTTAAGATGGCTTGTCTCTAAACAAACGAGGAACAGCGAGCTTTCTGAATGCTCATTGTGGTTCAGTTCCTGCCTCCAGCTAAATCCAGATAACCCCCGGCAGCCCTGACAGCCCTGTCTGGTGAAACAGTCACCTGTCAAGCGGGCATGGAAATACCTCCGCACCCAGGCTCCGAGGGGCTGCGGGGAAGTGACCTGCTGCTTTACCAGGAGCTTCAACGGGGCAATCAAAGGTCCTTGTCGTCTCCTTTGTGAGATGTGAAACTCGCCGATATTGGTGCTGAATGCCCAGGACCGCGGGGTAATCGCCCGGCAGAGCCCTCTGTGCGTTCCCTTTACAGAGCGCTGGTGTCAGGAGGTAACAAGCTCGGCATCCCCGGGGTGCATTTTGAAGCATCATGCAAAGTTTTCTGGGATTCCTCCTGGCATTCACTGGGGTTTTCTATAGAGCCGAACTCTTTGTGAGGTGGCTTTGTGTTGCAAAGTTTTGCAGCTTGTGTGAGTCGGCCTCGCTTCATTCTGGTTGATGGCACTTTACGCCGAAGGTTTCAGCAATTAGGACACAGTTGGAAAGGCTCTGGTAAAGAAAAGACAGCCATTTTGGAAAGGGAAAGTAGGGGGGAATTAGAGGAATGATTCCTGAATGTACCTCCACATGTGTCCCCTGCTTATGTGTTTATTCATGCATTCATCCTCCCATCTATGCACTCGCAGTGGAAACCAGCTCATCTCAAAAACATGCGGGTTTTAGAGATTGCTGAAGCATTTTGTTTAATGTTCTTCGATTCAAACTCTGGAATAATTTCTCCTTGCTTCCTGGAAAGGTAACAAAACACCTGTATGTGTAGTGTAGTACCCAAAGTTGCCTCACGTGAAGCACAGATGTACAGTTCTCACAGGCTACCTCCATCCTAATTTTCCACGCTCTGACTCTCTGACCAGTCTTATTGTCAGGAATCAAACAAGGAAATGCTCCTTCCACAAAAAGATATCCCAGAATTGGCCAATGAAATGCGTGGGCACCTACACCTGAAGAAACAGCACTTTGTGAACACCTTCACTGGCTCCAAATGGGATCTGAGGGGAGTTCTCTGCCCGGGACAGAGGGATGGAATGAGATGAACTTTAAGGATCCTTCCAAGTCAAAACATTCTGGGATTCTATGGTTCTAGGTCTCCTGGACAGAAAGGTGATGATTCAGCTGGAAAACCTCACTGGATGTTTGCTTGGCATGTGTGGAGGGAATATTTTCTCCATTGTGTGATTAGAAATTACCTGGGTTAATTTGCTTTCTGTGTACAAAAAGAAATATTAAAGGTGCAAAATTTTGAAAAAAACTTTAAAAATTTTAAACTATGAGAACAGAGAAAGGTTTGTGCACTTCAGGTGAAATTGAGTGACCTCCATGGTGGAATATCTGTCTGAACCTGGGATCTGTCCTTCTCTCTGTCCCTTTTTTGCTCTCTCTCCCCTTTCGTGTGTGTCTTTAGTGAGGTCCAACCCCTGGATTTGCTCTTGCTGTGCTCACTGAATCCCCTCAGTTCAGCAGGCACCTCACACCGACTTCTCTCTGAAGTTTGGCCTAAAAAAGCCAAGGTCCTGCCTGTGGACATCTCCTGCCTGCGACAGCAGACAACAGCAGACAACAAAACATTATTGGGTGTGTATTCCTTCCATATTCATCCCGAGGAGTTTGGTGCTCCAACACAGCCACGGGAGAGGGAGGCAGAGCACGTGTGCACTTACAGGCACACAGGGAGGGACAGGATTATCAGACAGCTCATTCCATGCCATTAATTATTCCAGAATAAATATCTATTTTGCTCATATGAAGGCTGAACTCCCGTCTAGCAGACATTATCTCCAAGGATCCCTGGGAGCCCAGGACATGGTAATGCCGTGCAGTCTGGATGTTGTTATGTATTTATTAAGTTGTATCAGGGCCCATTTAGCAGCAGCTCTGCAGTTTATCACGTAAATATCGAGTGCCAAATACAAAAGAGAAGAAAATAGCAACATAAAAAATTTATCTTTGGGGGGAGGAGAGGGAGAAAGGGAGAGAGAATGGTGCTGATAATGTGATTGTGCCTTCAGCAATAGTGGCTAATATCCTTCTGTGAGGGGCACGGAGTAAAAATATTCCATGGCTGGGGGAGGAGGAGGAGGAGAGGGGAGCTGAGCTGGTGTTTGTTTGTTTTAAAGTGTATTCTGGTTGCAGGCTAGGTCAGCGGGTGGCCAGACTGAGAAAATGAGTCCCCCGGGCTGTAATAATTGTAACTGTCAGGGAAAAAAAGTCAAGGTCTTAGATAGCAGTGGTCTGCTCTGACTTCTGACCATGGAGAAATATATATGAAAACTATTGCCTGGGGCGCTCTGCGAAGAAACCAAGAGGTTTTAACTCGTGGTGGCTTGTGCTTATGAATTGGAAAGCTCATTTTGCACCTTGGTGGTTTGTATCTTTATGATTCTTTTCCTTTGCAGTATAAATGAAGCTCGGGGTATTCCTTTTCCTTATGCCCAAATTTGTGATGCAACGAACGCCTATTGCCAGACCAGCTTTGCATTTCTGAGCCCCAAACAGCACAGAGGTTTATCACTGATCCTTTAGCAGTGGTGATTCACAAGGAGAGTCTGGGTTTGATTATCTCTTGCAGTGCACTCCCCATTTATCCGAGTGGTCCACAGCTGCCTGCCATGGATTATTCCAGAATTACACACAGGTAACTTCACTGACTTCAACAAAAATATTCCAAGTATAAAAGCAGTGGAAGAGAGAGGTTGAAGGGTTTAAACCACGCAAGACTAAACCTTGCAAAGAGGAAGAAGAGAGGGAAAGAACCCATAACCTTGTTACTTTTTTTTATTATTATTATACAGCCAAGGACTAGTCACTAATGGGTCAGGCTTTTTGTCAGTCATCAAATTGCCCCTTTATTTAAGGCAGACTGGGAGCTCTACTGAAAATTTGCTAAAAACCTGGGCCCAAAATATAACATTTTGGTCGTCTAACAGGCAATATCAGGCACATTTCCCCACCTCAGCTGTGAGGGAGGTCAGAATGCAGCCCAGACACTTCCCTTCCTTTGGCAGGGGTCAGCTGAGCACAAGAGCAGCTGCAAAGCGATGCTGTCACACAGCACTGCAAGGTTTTGAGACCTTGGACCTGTTTCTATTTGCATGGGGTGAAAACAAAGTCATCTGTGCAGTGGCAAAACTCACCTCTTCCTTCAGTGTCCCTTTGGCTGGAGAGAACACTCTGGTACTCAGAAACTTCCTCATCAAAATCCATGACCTTCTGCAAAATGCTCTGGCTTCAGTGAAATGGGGGTTTTTTCACTGCAAAATGTTTTGTTCAAACATCCCCAGCTTCTCTGACAGCCTTCTAATAGGAATTAATTAGTAAATATAATGCCTTTAATATGAATTAATAAGGGGAAATGGAAATATTTATACACATAGACCCAAATAAATTACACAAACATCAAACAGCAACTAATCCCAGTTTGAGGTTGACAACAGCATGTAAGGTTTTGCTGGTAATAGAGGATAATTAATGCTGGGATGTGATTTACTTGTTGGAACTCACCATAATAATGACTTGGGTACCATTTATGGGCCCCATCTGCGCTTTACTCACCTTCCTTACAGCCTGTCTGTGTCTTGTGAAGGAAACAGAGCACGTGGAAAGGAGAAATGCTGCTGGTTGTGTGTTGGTGGTAAGGAGCCAAGTCCGGTGGAGCAAACAGGGGCAGGTCTGAGGGAAGAACACAACAGTGGCGCTCGTGTTTCATCATTACATAAACTGCTCCCCCGCTTTAGCAGCCCCAAAGCTCACAAATCTCACTGAACTCACATTTCGGTGCTCGTTGCACTTCGTAGAGAGGCAGCAGAAACAAGAGACATGGCTCTGACGCTGCTCTGGAAACCTCTTGAAAGCTCCTTTGCCTCAGGCCCCAGGCAGTGCTGACAAGAGCAGAGGCTCAAAAACCAAAAAGAAGCACCAGCTCCTCTGGCCTGACTGGAACAGCAAAGCCCAGACACTTCTCCTCGTTCCCTGCACTAAACCTGATGAGTTTCCTTGGAAAAAGGACATTTTCCATAATGGCATCCAGTCTCAGGGGCAGATAAAACCTCCCACTTCCATGTGAGAGTTGTTCCAGCAGCTCAGGACATCCAGTGAGAACAATAATTTACCTTATCTGAACTTGCTTTCTCACCACTGATTTTTTTTTTCTGGCTAATGTGAGGACTTCTGCAGGACTTCTCTACCCATGAGATACTGATACATATGGTACCAATATTGCCCCTGGATCCTCATTTTAGCCGTAAGTATTGGCTGATATGGGTCCATCACAAAGTCCTGGAATGGGGAATGTGGTCACCAGGTAAGCAAAATGCACTTGGAACACCTGCAACACTTAAAGCTTCCAGCTTTGACAATAGGAGAAGGAAGGCAGAGTGGAAATCTCAGCTCTGAGGGACTCCCATGATTCTGACCCTCACTGAGCCTTCTCTTACTGGAGAGCTCAGCCTGGAGCCAGGCACAGGAGCCCACGGAGCTCCCTCTTCCCAGATTTTCAGAAATTCCAGCTGGCTGCACTGTGCAGGAAGGAGCCAAAGGTGCAGCTGGACGTGCCCAGGGCTCACAGCAGTTACCTGTGGCTCACCAATGCAGTTTTTTGCCTGGGCAAGCAAATGGTCATTCCAGGGATTTTCTATTTTAAGGCAAAGGTGGGACACGCTGAAGATCTCAATGTCACCACAGAGCTGGGAGGGAGGGCTGCAAGGAGGAGGAAGGCAGGAACCTTCACAACTAATGTCAATTTTCTGCATCAAATATTTTGATAATTAAACAAAGCTGATCAAGAGAGGAAAACAGCATGTCTCCAGAGCTCCGGAAGCAGAGGCCCATTAAATAGAAGAGTCAGAAAGTGCCAGAGGCGGCAGCCTCAGATTAATGGCACTCCAGTAATAGATTTTCCCAGGCACAGTCACACAGGAGACAACTACTGTGTAGCCAGAGCAGCGATGAGGCCGTTAAAGCAACAGTAACATTAAATCACCTGGTTCCAGGGGGCGAGGGGATGGATGGCAGCGCATCGGCTGCGGCGCCGCCGAAGGTGTAAAGTTCAATCTGCTCTCAGGCACGGGGGCTGGATCCCAGCAGTCATTTACAGCAGGGGAAGCTGGCAGCTCAGATGTGGGACGGCATATGAGAACAGATAAGCAGCAGTTCCTGAAGGAGCACAAATATCTCTTGAAACGATGGAGAAATAGGCGTTCAACATCGCAGCGTTTGGGTTCGCCGGGACCGGCCGCGCCTGGTTTGGTTCAGCTGCTCTTCTCAGTGAACTCTCAAGTACAGGTTTTATCTCTGGCGTTTCTCTCCTGGCTTTCAGGGTGTGAAAATAGCATTTTGAATCTGTTTAGATGCAGCCAGAGTCCAGGGAGGGAATGGGAGGGTGGGAAATCAGCCCTGTGCTCTTCTTTGAGAGTCAAGTTTATCTCAGCAGTGCATGAACTGATCTTCCTTGAAACGTCCATCCTGTCTAAGGCATTTCTATCCATTTTTCTAATACAATAATAACAGAAATGAGGGTTTCTTCCAAGCCCAGGCTGGCATGGATTAGAGTCCACCGCAAGAGCACTTTGCTCCCAGCTGGGATGGATGGAAACCAGATGAAGTGGCTGAAAATCGGAAACAACTTTTAGGCGTTCTTGAATCCTGATACGATCACATCACAGGGATGGGTTAAATTTATGATCTTATCTAGGATTTTTGTTTGTAATCAATCCCAGACCTACTGGCTATCACTCACTATAAGCTTATGATTTCCTGGTGCTAACAAGGAAAAGTTGGGACATCAAACTACGAGGGAGTGAAGCCAAGCTATGATATTAGCAGATAGGATCAGAACTGGAATGCATCATCAACAACAACAACAACAAAAATTCCCCAAAAAACAAAACCCATCATACAAAAGAAAAGTGCTGGCCTCCTGCAGCCTCTGCATTTCAGCCTTTGTCTCTTTTGGCCTGTGCTTCAGGTGTGTGCATAAACCGCGGTTTCCAGGCAGAAAGATTCGGGGATAAAAGCTAAAAAACCAGAAATTAAACAGGAATACACTGAGATCAAAGCACAGCTTCAGCGTGGTGTGCAGTCCCATCCTTAATCCTGTGTATGCAGTAGGAAATGCAGCAAGATGCACAGATTTCCTAAGTTTCCTCTGAATGAATATGGATAGGGAAATTGCAGGTATTTTTGGCATCTTCTCCCACTTTGATTCTAAAAGAGGCCTGTTTTGATAAAATAATGGGGTCAGTCTAAGTCAGGGCAGAACTGCTCTTCCTTTATCACTGTCTATTTTCCTGGTTGATCACTGTTGAACAAGGATTGGGTCTCTTGAATATTTACCCCCAGCACACCAAACTTTGGGGCCTCCAGCTGTGACAAAGACACACCAGAATTTGGACATTTCAGTCTAATTCCATCACCCAGACTTGTTGGGATAGGAGCACTCAGCTGGGAGGAATGGCAGGGCACAGGGCATGCACACCCAGGTGCACTTGCATGGTTTCAGCTGTTTCCCTTTCTTCCAGATCCATTAGCAGCCCTTTCCACGCCTTTTCCTGGGACACATCCTGGTGCTCTTTTTACCTGTGATGGGCTGAAGAGAAACGGACCTACATGTCCAAGTTAAGGTGCTCCACAAAAGTTGTCTTCTATAAGACACAGCAGATTTCCCTGACGGGCGATTTCCAGGCGCAGATCAATGTTTTGGTGTTCGGGGGGCATTGGGAACGTCCCTGCTCTTCACTCTGGACAGCCCTTCCCACAGCGAGGAGCTCCCAAATCCACACTGAATTGCTTTCTTCTCAACTTTGCATGGAGTAGCTGGGACTAACAGTGTGACAAATCTGTTAATGTTCCAACAGGCAAGCCCTGATTTCGTACGTACCCTTCAGTCATTTTCCATATGGACATGGAAACTTTATTTTTCTTTCAAAAACAGGCTGTTAATATATTCAATATAGGCGTGAAAAGATGGTTCAAAATGAAAAAGCTTCAATAGGAGGCATTCAGATTGGTTCAAAAACTAGAATTCTTGAGCAGTTCCTATGAGTTTTGTTAAAAAAAACCCCAAGATGTGTAGTATGAGCGGAATACGTAAGTTTAGAGAAGAAGTTTAGCAGAGGGTCACTCCAAACTGGAATGTAACCTATGAATCCCAAGCTCCACACCCAATCCAAAGGGTTTTTATCATAACTACTTGAGCATATTCAAACCTTCAGGAGCTCACAGCCAGCCCTACCCAAGCTACAGCCAGCAGGATAATTCAATCCCCCCAAAGCAAGCAGAACTGTACCAGGGAAATAAGCAGGGCCAGGCTCTTTATTGTGGATAAATCAGATCCATAAATCAGGAGTGGCTCAGCTGAAGTCACAGGTGTTGCCCTCCTTGGGAAGGAATGGATCAGAACCTGGCCCACACCTTTCACACAGTTCTGGGTATCAACTTGTGTAAATGTATCAGTAGCCTGGAATTTCTCCTAATTGGCCCCAAAGGTGGAACAGCTCATTACCTGGGCAAGGCCAAGAAGGGAGAGATGGCAGAAATTGAATGTAAAGTACGAGGAAAAACATGAACAGCAAACAAGTTCCACACACAGATAGGGACTGAGGTTAACAGGCATTAAATTTAATAGCTATAAACTTTTATGCATGTAAATGAATCACAATATTATTTCTTCCCAAATGACGCTCACAGTAGAGATGTGTGATCTTTTCCACTCTCAGTGGTGTAAGAATGACTCCCAAAATTAGCACAGGACAGTGTTTGTGTTGAGTAAATAACTTGCAAATTTGAGCTAGTGCCTGTTGGGGACACAGATTTATGAGCAGGGAGAATCTTTTGAACCTACTTGACTGCAATGGCTTAAAAATCAGCTGGAGAAACATTGTGTAATCCACGAGCTGAGGGATTCACCAATACAAGTGCACGCTTCAGGGTCAATGTCCCTTCTGCCACCTAAAAAAAGATTAAAGGTGGCTCTGTGAAGGAATGGAGGGAGAAGTACACCCACAACATGCTGAAATCACAGTGTCAGACAACCAAGTTCCTCGCTAATCTTCAGAAGAGAAAGTACTTGCGGATTGTGATGTTTATTCAAGCAAACAAACTCAATAAATCCTGTTAAAGTGTTACCAAGGGTTTTGCTGCTCTACTTTTGATCCATCCCCTCAAGTCGGAATGCTGGCTGAGGAGAGGAAGTGCCATTAACTAATGCAGAAAATAAATCCTGCTTTATTCCCAAAAAATATAACTTCTTGACATTCCCAACAACAAAAAATTGTAAGTTTGAATGATGCCATAACAACAAGGCCAACATAGAGATGTTGGACTTGATGATCTTTGTGAGACCCTTCCAACCCAGGATATTCAGGATATTCTTTGTAACTTCCTACAGGCAAAATACTTAGGATCAGGCTCATTATTAAAAGCAAAAATTAAGTGGTAATAACTATCTGGATACATATTCCTTCCTGAATTAACCTAGAAGCTTTTGAAAAGCACCTCCTGAGATTAATTACACATATAATTAATGTGTCTGACACACGTCAGGTTGCCCAGAGAAGCTGTGGCTGCCCCATCTCTGGAAGTGCCCTCCAGGGCCTCATCTCACTCACAGGGAAGAATTCCTTCCCAATATCCAACCTAAATGTCCCCTGTTTCAGTTTGAACCCATCACTCTTTTTCTTGTCATTCCAGTTCCTGATGCAGAGCCCCCTCCAGTTCCCTGTAGCCCTGTCAGACACTCGAAGGTGCTGTGAGGTCTCCCCACAACTTTCTCTTCCCCAAAAAATACAAAAAGCTTTCCAAGCGTAAGGTGTCACCTGGATTATACTTTTCCCCAATTTCATCAGTTTTTCAGAAGCTCGTTTCTTGAGGTAATTCTCAGTCAAAAAATCACAACACGACCTGAGCCTGGAAGCCTCCTGTGCTGAAAGACAACACCTCTGCAGGGCCTCAGATTTTCCCTGTGCCCTGGGAACACTGAAAATCACTGTTGTGCCCCAAAAAGCCACTGCCCGCCCTTCAGCCAGACTGGGACAGAACATGAACTCTCCTCCACACGCTGGTTCTCGCCCCTCAGCGAGCTCTGCCCAGGGAGAGGGGCACAGCCTGGCCCCAGCTGGCCCCCTCTTTCCCATTCCCCAGGCCCTTTCAGGAATTCAAGCTGCCACACAAAACCATGGGCTTTCTCTTCCCCTTTCACGCCTTTTTGAGCCTCTCTTTCCACATGCGTGGAAGGGACCTGCCTCTCCCTCCCCGTGCACAGGAGCAGTTGCCTGCAGCTCCCACCTGAGCAATTTCTTGGAGTCACCTCCCCTTGCTCTCAGGAAAGGAACTGCTGGAACTCCAGTTACTGTGCTGATCTCTCAGAGTCTAGGGGAAGGGCTGGAGCTGTGCCAGGGGAGGTTTAGGTTGGATATCAGGGAAAGGTTCTTCCCCCAGAGGGTGCTGGGCACTGACCAGGCTCCCCAGGGAATGGGCACGGCCTCAAGGCTGCCAGAGCTCCGGGAGCCTTTGGACAACACTCCCAGGGATGCACAGGGTGGGATTGTGGGGGTGTCTGTGCAGGGCCCGGGGTTGGACTCAGTGATCCTTGTGGGGTCCTTCCAACTCAGGATATTCTGAGTCTCTCCTTGTCATCCACAACCCAACATTGTCCCTCCACCACAGCTTAGAGGAATTAATTCCGAAAGCCAGGCCTCAGCTGGCAGCAGTCAATCTCCTGAGCTTCTGCAGATGGGCAAACTGAGGCACAAAGAGAGGAGAATGATCCTTTCCCCTAAGATAATTCAGAAAAAGAGAGCAGAGAGTGGGGTCCCAAGAGCTCCATTCACAACGTCCAATTTGCTCATCTCAGAGTTTCCAGGCCTGTGCCTGCGTGGGAGTCTCCAGAGGAGTAAACTGCTCCCAGGGAGAATCACAACTCAAGGGCAGGGAAATCCTCTAAGTAGGAATTTTGCCTACTGAAAATGGGCAGCTCTCCTTCAAGGGGGAAACTACTGTGTGAATTGGCCCTAAAATTTAATTTTCACTTTAAAACAAATCCCTGTGTTGGCATTTTAAGCAAGACCCATAGTGATTTACAACATGGAGTGACATTTCAAAAAA
Source organism: Atrichornis clamosus (assembly GCA_013400975.1). Classification (NCBI taxonomy): domain Eukaryota; kingdom Metazoa; phylum Chordata; class Aves; order Passeriformes; family Menuridae; genus Atrichornis; species Atrichornis clamosus. The sequence goes on along the minus strand of WBMZ01001997.1, from coordinate 115,076 downwards.
AAGATAATGTGGGCAATGAATTATTTGCTGATCCAAACGAACAATTGGACATACCTACTTTTGGTGGATTTAATCTTTGCCGAGGCGTTAGCTAGCAAGCATGAAATATCACTTTTCTGGGGCATTCTGGTGCATTTATGCAGGGTACAATTACATGAGGCAGCTTTATGACACATTGACTCGGTCGAGTGTGATGCAATGTAATACAACCAAAGTAATACGAGCTTTTAAATGCAACATGATGGCAAAAATCCATCTCAGATCTGATCTTTGTTTCATTTCAGATGCCAACTGTCATAATTCACGGGCAGCCAAACCCTGCTGGTTTTGCTCACGTGAGCAGCTCTATCCTAGCCGGTGGGATGTGCCCTTATCAGCGAGGAAACATCACTCAAAGAGGGGTGAAAACAAGTGGCTGAATGAGTTTCAATGGCCAGGGTGCATCGGCTGGCACCCGAAGGGCTCGAGGTGAGCTGCAATTCCCACAGGGTTACAGAGTGCCGCGTTCTGAGCCGGCACAAAGGGCACAGCATTCCTGAGTTCTGTTTTACGATGCAGGAGTTTGCTCCTCTCTCTGTCTTTTGCCTGCACTGAGGAGGCAGCTGGGGCACTGAGGAGGCACTTGGGACACCCTGACTTTCCCTGCTCTACTGCTGCTCAACAAGCTCCTAAGAGAAGATTTCATCCCGCCCTCGATAACAAGCAACACGTGATAACACATTTCAGCGCCCTCCTATCAGCAGTGCCCTGGGCCTGAGCGGGAATGGTCAGAGCAGACTCGGGGAGAGGAGATGAACTTGTTGCTTTCTGCTGTCTCCCTGCATCTGTTTTCCCTCCTGTGAGGTATTTCAGCTCTGCACCTCTGCACGACCGGGCCGCGCTGCCAGGGTCGGACAGTAGACAGAAATGTGTCCGTTTCAATTTTGATCCTGATCCTGGGATATTTCTAACTCTCTCCATATCCTTGATAGATAATGGTTTAATAAGCGATCTGTTTTTTATTTAAAGGGTCGGTAGTAAAACCCAGATCACATTTCTCACTTGGTGGGTTAAAAAACCGCTTACGCTCATTTCTGCAATGTAAAACGACACTATATCAAATCAAACATTTCCAGATGTGGCCAGCTTGAGGATGGAAGTGCAAGAGGAGCGAGCATTCACGGACAGGGTTTCCCCAGGATTTTTTAACAGGATTGGAACCCCACCTACTGGCAGAGAGTGTTATAATGGTGTCAAGACATAAACCCACGCTAAAAACTTCATGCCTGCAGTGAGGTCCTAAATATTTAGTCTGATTTCCACACAGGCTGAGCATCACTGAAGCCAATACAGGCACCTCAGTGCTTGAAACTTCTAAAAATCATATCTTAAGAGTGTCCCAAATGTGAGCTGTAGTGACAGACACAAGGAAAAGCACAAATATCGCTTTAAAGCTGGTATGTGCTGCCAACATTTACGGTGCTTCAGAAAAAATTCAGCTTTAGTAAATAATCTTGTCCTTAATTTGGACAATCTAGGTCAAATCAGCTTTACACAGATCTTGTTTAGTTAATGATCCCAAAAGTCTGAAGTTTTATGTTCTAGTTTTATATTCTAGGAAGGCAGAAGAATGAAATAAGTGATATCCCTCTGTGTTATGCCTCCTATGGCAGATCAAAAATTAAGACCATTAGAAATTAGACAGGATGGAAAAATCTCCTTCTAAATGCCCACGCCTAAATTAGACAACTTTGAAAGGAAGAGCTCTTATATTTCACTTAGAATTCACTAAAAAACAACCCATCACTTCCTGTGCTAGAACTTTCCATAAAAACAGAAATGAAGAAACCCATTCTGGAGACCATTTATGCAATCTTAGGTCCTGTTAAAACAGCTCAATTAGCAGTATAAAAATTTACATTTTAACACATTTCAAAGCCAGGTAGGTTTAAAGAAAAGAAGACATTCACAGAAAGCAATTTTCTAGCACTAGAAATCAATGTTTTAGCATTCCCCAATGAGACACTTTCCACTTGCAGCCAGAACAACAGAGCCCATTCCAAAGCCAGAAAGCCTACATCTCGTGTTGCTCCATGGCTGCTGCTTTATTCCCATCCACCCGGAATGTCCCAGGTTTGATTTCACCACGGGACAAAGTGTTGCAACATTTTCTCTCTGGAAATCACAAGCAAAGTCTGAGGAAAGAGCAAGGAGAGGGTGATACAGGAAAAAAATGCACCCATTTCCAAAGGGACTCATAGAAAAACCACACTGGTTCTCCAGCAGCTGCTGGGCATAATCAGACTATTCCACTTTTTTTGGGGGTGCAGAATGGTAAAAAGCCTTTAGAAGTTACAGCCATGCTTGGAGATGTGCACTTTTACCCTTGGCATGGGGTTAAATCTGGGAAGGAGGGGTTTCTGTAACATCTGCCCTCAAATCCCCACTGAAAACCCAAGGAGGTGCCCAGTTCTGCACAAGTTATGGAGTGGGAGCAGCCCCCTGGCAGCTGGTTCTGCTACTCCTATCCCTTCTGGAGCAGAGCATCCAGATCTGTGTGCCGCTGGAATGACACAGAAGGAAAAAGGCCTGATGAAGAAGGGAGATTGGGCTATTTGTGGCATCTGGCATGTGCACCAGGCATGTCCAAATATGAAGAAAACCAAGTCTCTGTCCCGGGACAAAGTACTGAGGAGGGGAAGAGGTCTCCATGATGCGAGTTGGAAAGTCCTGGAATAATTTTCCTTGCTGAACTAAAGATAATAGGAGGACAAATTAAAGCATCAGCTCTTTGGATGAGGCTGAGATAGAAACATCCTTCCTCTCCATGGGAAGGAAAATGAGATAGGCAAGCTCACATAGGGAGGTGTCAGCCCCTGAGAGTTTCTGCTGCATACAAAGAGAATAATTCTTTTAAAAATTGCATTTGCTAGAAATACAACTTTTAAAACACTTGGAATGAAATGGCAAACAGGGAATAGTTATCCCTGGCCATAGAGAAGACTCAGCAGGTACAATCTGCCGCGGGGATGCTGTACCAGGCCTCCCCTGGGCCCTCCTGGGAGCCCAAGCAGCTGGACTGAGCTCAACAGAGGGGTTTCTGAATGAAAAAAGGAGTTTGCATCAGCACTGGGTTTGCTTGTTCTGCTATCTCCTGTGATCAAAGAATGGAAACAGCTGCACGTCTCAGCTCCCTGGCAATAAAACCTGCAGCAGATCTGCTGTGTCCTCACCCCACAGCTACAGGCAAAGTGCAGTGAGATTTAAAGAGGAAAACACCAGCGAACACCCAGGCTGTGTTTAGCCACACTCCACATCCTCCTAAACTGCAATCTCTTAAGTGCCACTTACTCAATTAATCCAAGCTCTTCTACTTTAAAAGCAAAGCTGTAACATATTTAAACAGCTCAGAAACCCTACCCAACAAGCCCTGCTCCATATCTGATCCATCAGCTGCAGCAGTGACTGTGCATTAACTAAGAAATCCCAACGTTTGATTAACGCTTCCGCTGCCACTTTGCTGCTGCTGCTGCTGCTCATTTCTGCTGAAATCCTGCTAAGGCTGAAATTTCTCAGCTTTTTTTAGTAGGGTGGATCTCATCTCAGTAGGGACTGTCTTTTGGACCAGCTCCTAGAACATCCTTGCAGCAGCTATAGTAACTATTTTTATAGGCAAGTTTTATTAGGAAAGTATTTTAAATGGCCTTTGAATGCAATTTAGCAGCTGGAAATAAGGCACTTTGCCAGCATCATGTGAGCAGACAATCTGTGGAGCACCAACAAGTGCTACCAGAGGTCCTCAGTCCTCTCTAGGCTGTGCATGAAAACCCAGGAGGGAATTCACTGTTCAGTGAGCCAGAAGGTGCCCTTAACCTGCAAATGCATGAAAGGCTGAGTTGTGCTTTCCTGAGTCCCTCACCAGAAAAGGCCCTATTTTCAGAGACTTAAAGGATATCTTTAGACCTAAAACAGGTCTGGAAATGGTGATTGCATTACAGACTGGATGTCAGCTCACCCTAAATACGTGCAAGGACGTCGGCAGCATCACTTGCACTTCTCTGGCCACTCTGAGCGTGTCAAAGGAATGTGAGCTCCATGCTTCAGGAGCTGGTCCCGGACAAATAATCCAGGGTTTTAAATTAAGTGACCCAAACATGCAGGGCCCAACATACTCATCTTCTGCCCCATGAAGCAGGAAAAGCTCTGGATTTTGAAAAGTGCTGAGCAGACACGAGGCGCTGGTGCTGCAGCCAGACTCCGGTGCGTGGCCACGGCAAGGAACCAGATTGGCATCACCGGGAGCAATCAGATGACTGAGAAAGCAAAAACAAAGCTCGAAATAGCTGAAGAGCCAGTTCCAATCTGAAGCCACACTGGCACAGCCGTGTGTGGAGTCGCTGTGGTTTCAACTCATGCAAATAAGGGTGGAAAGCGGCCTCCAGTGCGAGCACACGCTGAGGGAAAAGGCAGCTTTCCCTTTAGACATGGCTCCAACTGTACAGTCTGAGAGTCAATTAAGCTTTGCTTTCTCGATATCTCCTTCCAAAAAAAAAAAGGCTCAGTTTGTGTGCGCTAGGCATTTTTAAAAATAAAATCAAACAAAATCATACATTTGGCAGGTTCTGGGCATTCCTGCTACTAAATTGTTCTGTACTTCATGCAAAATTTTCAGTGTATTAAAGAAAAGCAGAGTAGCCTCTTTGACCAGTGTCCAACTGTTTAGAACTGTTAAATGTGAGTTTTTGCTCTTGTTTACATGTGGAATGGAACACAGCCATTCAACCACAAAATGTTCCCAAAGCAAATATCCAAAACCTGGTTGCTGGCAAGGGCCACTGACAGACTCGCCTGAAACCAGTCATTCACAGAATGCCAAAACAACAGATTACCACTGGGAAGGAGTGAGCCAGGTTATTTTCTTACCTCCAGGGAAGAGGCCATGGCAAGTGACAGGAAACAGTGACTGGCAAAGCAGAATGTGGGCTCAGGGGGCTTCAAATGGGCGGAGAAGGAAGGCTGGTGTTGTTTCAGATGTGCAGAAAAGTGACCATGGACACAGCAAAGCTCCCCTGTGCCAATGGTGTGCGTGAACCACCTCAGCTGAGGGTAAATTCTCTGCCAGGCCAGGACTGGCTAAGCAAGAGAATCACAGAATGGGTTGGGTTGGAAGGGACCTTAAAGCCCATCCCATCCCACCCCCTGCCACGGGCAGGGACACCTCCCACTATCCCAGGGAGCTCCTAGCCCTGTCCAACCTGGCCTTGGACACTTCCAGGGGTGGGGCAGCCACAGCTTCTCTGGGCAGCCTGTGCCAGCTGTCCTGTCACCCCAGTTCCTGATGAACAATCCCTGTCCCTCTTCCCTGTAGCCCCTTCAGATCCTGGAAGGTGCTGTGAGGTCTCCACACAACCTTCTCTTCTCCAGGATGAACATTCCCAGCTCTCCCAGCCTGGATAAAGAAATAAAGCAACAGAGGTAAAGGCAAACAGAGAGAAAGCAACTGAAGCAGGACACAGCAGCTCCAGATGTTTGTCAGAGGGGAAGGAGAGATCAGGAGGTGACCTGTGTTCCCTCAAACAGAGGCCAGTGTTTTTGTGACAGCCCATATTTGTCTGCCCCTCAGGCGTGTCACCATAGGTCTGTGCTTGTTCAGATAAATGAAAATACACCCCTGAAGCTGGCACACAACAGAAAGAACAAAACAACGTGCTGACATCACCCTTCGGGATGTTGCAAGAAGGGAGAAATCTGTGAAATGGGGCAACAGATTACATCCCTGCAAAAAATGTAAGCAAGAACTCAGGACACAGCTGGGAAGGATCCTTCCAGGGACACAAGTTTTAGGGTGACTTCTAGAGACTCTGCTGTGTTTCATACAGAGCTGAGAGATCCACCTGCCCCTCCTGCATGTTCAAACCTTTTTCCAGAGCTGCACGACCCACGTGCCACAGCAGCTCTCTCCCGCTTCCTAAAAAAAGGCCGTGGCCACTTTCGGCCACCTCCAACTTTTTAAAGGCTGCTCCCACAGCACACACACCTCAGCCTTCCAGCTGGCAGCAGCAACCCCAGGGTGTGCCCTGCCACGTTCCACCCCTCACCCTGCCTCTTTCGCATCCGAGAACCGGGCCACTGCTAACAAAGCAACAAACAACAGCGTTTCACCACGAGGTTTCCTTTTCTGCCACATGTTAACACCTCCCCGCCAGCTGAGTGATCCCTGCACACACCAAATTCTTGTTATTATTCCGCCTGTGCATTGACACCTTGTTGCATGAGCCGTGTTGATGGGTTGCAGGTGCCCCTCACTATGGAACTGGCCAACAACCCACTCACAAATTTGCTCCACTTGTTAATATTAAAATCATATGGCCAATGCCTCCCTAAATTGGTTCAGGCTTGAGGTACTGCTGCTTCACAGTAGGAAGAGTGTTAGAACAGGCTTTCTGCAGGCCCTGCTATTTATGGTAAACACGCCACTTTGTTGAAATAACATAAAGTTTTGAGATAAACCTATTCTAGCGAAGGAAACGTTCAAAGTGCCACCGTCTCTGCTTTGCAGCTTTCCCATAAGTTGTGTTGCAGCTGCCTCACGTGGCCCATGGTTAAACACACAGGGCTGGGCAAGACCTGAGCACCACATGTTCTCTGCTTGGCTCTTGGAATCCAAGGAAATGTCTTTATTTTCTGGCTTAACCCGGTTACAAGGTTGTCTGGGCAATGTCAGGCGGGGTTCTGCCTCTGATGTTTGGGGTGATGTGAACTCTGTGAGGCTGAGACTGCAAAGAGTGGTGGAAATTTTGCAAGGTAAGGACCAGCTTAGGTTCTGAAGATTCACTGCTTGCCAAGCCTGGAAGAGTGGATGAGAATATTTGCTGATGTTCTTCTATTTATTTAGCAGAGGAGAGAGGGAAACTCGCTTTAAACTCTAAGTTTGGGCTGAATTTTGATATGACTTGGCTACAGGAAGAGTGACACTGGTTTCCACCACCCCACACAACTTATTTCATTCTCCAGCATTTGTTTACAGGTCCCAATATGATCTCTTGGGAGCTCATCCACCATCAAAATAAAACCAAAGCACCTTAGGAGCCTTCAAAGGCAACATATTATCCCAAACATTCCTGACGTGCACGCGCTCCTTTCGTGCTTTGTTGTCTGCAGAATATTTTAACAGGTGGACTGGCAAGGGTGTCGAGGGCGATTTGAACCCAGAATTTTGCAGGTATTTCAGGAGGTAAGCACCAAGCTGGGCTTCATTTCCCCGCAGCGACACAGAGGACTGGAGTTGTTATAGAAACCGAGCCACTTGCCAGAGATCCAGGCAGGAAACATGGTCACTGTGCGGAGCCAGAGCATCCAGCCAGACCTGAGGAATTTGCCTTTTTTCTGCCAACTCCTTGCATGGAACAGAAAAACAAAGTAACATGAAACATGTCCCTCGGTGCTGGCACAGTCCTAGAATGGAGGCCTTGCCAGCCAAGGCTGTTTCCTTCCTCTAAAAATGTGGCCACCCCGTTTTTTTTACCATTGAAATATGTATCTTTGTTGTACAGGTTGATTTGCAGGTCCTTTGCCATCACGGTTGTGCTCAGATGGTGCAGAGGAGCAAATCAAAAATGACGGAATTACCCCTGTACTCAGACACCAATAATTCCAGTGAGCAAAGGTCTAGGGAAATAACCTGTGGAATAGAGCTCAGCTGGGCACAGAACATCATTTATGACCTGCCATGGCTACTGTAAATCCAACTGGAGCAATGTTATGGCTGTGAGTGTCACTGAGAGGCACCCCAAATCCGTGAGATTTTCCTGGAAATCCTATTTTCATGTCAAAAATAATTTTTTAAAAATTAAAATTAGAAGAGTGTGTGATTCTGCAACTAATAGTTACTTTAAAAAGAGAAGTTTACATGCCACCTTTATATGCTTATTAAAATAATCCCAGGGAATGTGTTTCAGAGAATGAGTGACACTGCATGCTCCAGGATTTCCTGTTAATCCTCCGCAGAAAAACCTGTGGCTTCCCTCCATGGATACATTCTTCAAAGCTTTGACTGAGAATCCTTCCATTTATTTTTTAGATATTCAAGTTAGGAGCATATACATTTAAGAGTTCTGAATTTACTCTTTGCTGGAACCAGAGTTGGGGATCTCATTTAGGATGAGCTCAGACCTGGATTCAGAGAGTTGCTTGAACTCCAGGTGCCAGGCAGAAAGGCAAAGGGAGAATTTGGGGAGTGATGCAGACACAGAATCATTGTCAGAACAAATCAGTTCGGAGCTGAGGGCTGCCAACAACGTCGTAAAGCAAATGTATGCATCTTCCAGGGGGATTTTCCCAGAATAATTGCATGCTCTGGCCTCGCACTGCTGGTGAAGGCCACCCCAGAAGTTGATGGTTTACGGTAGTTGAAGTGGGATTAGCCTCCATGAAAGACTCAGGAATACTTTTTCTCAGTGAAAGTTTACAATAATATTTTAAAGACTCTCAACCAACACCCGTACTTAAGCTTTGAAAACAGATAATGCATTTTTAATGGGATTGCACATCTGACAAGGAATTTGACTAATTCCTCTGATAGCAGACAGCTTCCTCCCCATAATTCATCTCAAAAGGATCAAAAATCAAAACACTCCCTACCATCTTTGGAATGGCCCCCTCCGCCCCAGCCGCCTGGAAAGGATCAGATCAATTCCAGCAATTCAATGGCAAGAGAATGGAGCCACAGATACCTGACCTCCCTTTGGTCTGTCCTACCAAAATAAGGGCTGGAGTCGAGGAGGGAAACGGGGAAAAGCCTCCAGGACAAGGGCATGTTGGGCTGCTCACACTGAGCCCATTGTTTCCCACAAACATTTGGCCACCAGTGTTCCAGCTCTCCCGGTGCTGGTGGAGCTACCCAAATCTTCAGAGCATTTTGAATCAATGTTTTTGTCTGGGGAACTTCCAGGGGTGAAGCACGGGGAGGTGGCTGAATCTGAGGTGCTCTAAGAGGCAAAGCACGAGAGCTTTCCTCAGCTTTTTTATTATTTGCCCTAATGAGGATTTCCTACTCATAATCGTGTGTTTTGCCATACACTAAAGCCCGTCTCCAGAGGAGGGGACCAGTCAGTGCTGGCCACAATCCCATGGCTGTGCCTTTAACACCACTCACAGCATAATCCCTTGTAGATGCTCCACAGCACAAAACCCAGCGAGGTCTGTCAAGGCGTTTTTAGCATTTGTTCTGTTAAAAAACAAGAAAAAAAAACCCTGAGGTATTAGGGTGCACTAATCTTTAGAAAGGTTAATTTATTCATAGGGATTTTGACAGAGATGTATGGCTAGGCTGGAGTCCCAGGCACTTCTTCCCAAGGGGAACTGCTAGTGCCGAGCCTGACAGAAGGAGAGAGAGGCTTCAGAACAGCCCCAGACCACATCAGCGTGGGGCTCCTGAGAGTTCCGAGCACTCGCACTGCCTGCGAGCAGCCCCCGCGTCTTCCCCTGCTCCCCCCAAACCCCAGCTGCCTGTTGATACAGCACACAGGCCCGGGAGGGCACGGTCACAGGAGCTACAGGCAGCAAAAGCATCTCTGTGTCTCACAAAAATCATCGCTAATGAACCTCCTGCTTCTTCTACAGCAGCTAAAAGAGCAGGGCAGGGTAGTGCGAGCTGTGCCAGCTTCCTTGGGGGAAAAGGGCTCTTCTTTCAGACATCTCTATTTGGGAAGTCCAGGCTCTCTTTGATTCTCCACAATAACGTTTTGAATTTCTAACCAATGCCTTGGGTACTTGCTCTCGGGTTGATGTTTAGTGAGACTAAATGAAATGTGTTTTTCTGGATATTTTGGGATCTCTTTTTCAAAAACGCCAGAATCTAAATCAGTGGATGCTCCAACAGGAGACATCTGCTAAAATAAACTGTATCCTTGAAATAAACACATTAAAAAGGGGGCATAATCCTAAGGTATCTGATCATGTCCTATTTTTTCCTCTGGGAAAAGAGTCTACTCCACAACTGCACAAAGATCACTTAGAGATAAGGATCTCTTTAACATTCTAAATTTAGGCAGAGAGGATGTGGCAGAAACCAGCCAAGCCTTGTCTCTGCAGAGGCCTCTGGGACCTGTCAGGACATTGCAGGAAGCCAGCCCCATAAGTGATTTGGCTGCTTCTTTTTAATTTGCTCGGGGCCTGTGCAATTAAAAGTAAAGTTTCCATGGGCTGTAGAAGGACAGAGCTAATTTGTGACTGCCCTCCCCTTTCTGCAGCAATTCTTCAATGTCAGGAACACCTGAGCTGTTTCTCTCAGGCTCTTGACCCACAAAACAACTTAATCCTGCTGGGAGGTGGATGAACCACATCCTGGGCTGTCCCAGTAAGGATGCAGCAGCAGATCCAAGAAAAATGAGCCTTTGCCTCTTTTCTCATTGTGTTTGGAGCACGGTGTCCAGTCTGGGGCTCACCAGTTCTCGTCACAATGGCAGACTGGAGCAAGGCCAGCCACAAGCCACCCAAGGACAGGGGCTGGAGAGAAACTCGGGGGAGACCCAAGGAGAGGTGACTCTGTTTGGCACGAGGAGAAGGCAAAGGGGAGGCCTCGGTGCTGGTTGTGAGCAGAGGATGCAGAGATGGGACCAGGCTCTCCTTGGAGGAGGGTGGAAATAGGGGCACCAGACATCAGCTGGAAGGTGGAATTTCCAAAGACACCCAAGGAAAACTCCCTGCACTGTGACAGCAGGCAGATACTAGAACAGGTTGCCCGGAGAGGTTCTGCAGGCTCTGCCCTTGGGGGTGTTCAAGCCTCAGCTCAACACAGCCCTGAGCAACCCTGCCTAAGTGGAGCTGCTTGACCAGCAGGCTGGAACACGGCATCTCCAGAGATCCATCCAAGCGCTCTGTAATTCCATGATTTTTTGCAGTGGCTGTCCCTGACACGCTGGACACATGAAATGCCTCTTCATGCAAAGCCAAGCTGAGCTGGGAGCTCTGCATATTTTAATTGTGCTGCAGAACGAGTTCCTAGAAAAAAGGGGGTTCTGCCTGAGCTGCCTGTGCACAGCCCTTGGCTGGACAAGGATCTCAAACCACCCCGGAGCTCCCACCTCCCTCCTCTCGCAGCCACAATTTTTCCATCAGCACCTTATTCCCACTCCAAATATTTCCTAACATCTGCCCCCGTGCTAAAACTAGAAATGGCTCATCTGCTGCTCACCTGGTTTGGTCTCCTGTTTCCACCTGCATTTCTGGCACTGCGAAGGACAAGGGACCAGCTCAGCCAAAAGCAATAAGGCTCTGCTGACCAGAGCTAGTTAACTGCTAGTTCAGATTATTAACCTCTTGCACTTAATGAGAGGCCTGAGGCTGCTTAAGCCACAAGACTAAATTTCCCCTAACCACAAACATGGAATCCTCATTAATGTGAATCCAAGACACTTTCCCAGGAAGGAATAATTTGTAGAATGTAGAATCTACCCAGAAGCAAACGATGCTGGATTTAGAAGCATATTTGAAACTTCTGCAGTTCCGTTTAATTTGTCCCCAAGGAGAGGGAGGAAGGTCTGGATCACTAAATGGATTTTTATTTTTAATTGCCAGGTGTCACCAGACCTTAACAAGAAAGATTTCTGATGTTTTCCCCAACACCCCCAAATACTTGTAATTATTTTCTGGGGAATTTTAGTTGAAAAATGATCTATTTCTAACTGAATTTAAGCCTGTGTTATGCAAACAGTAAACCAGCTTGTTTGAAAGTAATCTGTACCCAAGGGCTAGCAGAGGAATAAAAATAAATAAAGTACGAGAGGTTTTACAAAACCACAGACACCACCAGGTTTTCCAGGTCTAAGGGAAGAAAAATCTCATTCTGCAGAGTCCCTTTCTACATCTTGGCAAGATGGAGTTTTTCAGATGCGTTACAATCGATCCCCGGATCGGGTTTCGCAGGGATCGGCACCTGCTCCCTCTGAAGTGGAACGTGGCCGTGTCCAGCAGCAAACCAGCGAGGACAGGAAGCCAAATTTATTGCATTAATTTGAAACTACAGCAGGGAAAGGCTCAGCAGCAGCAGCACAGGGCCACTCGCTGCCAGCTCCGTTTTGGATGTCCCCACCGCTCAGCGCAACGCCGACATCCCGGGATTTCCCTGATGGCCACGCGTCGCCAAAGCTCTTCTTTTTACCTGGATGCCCAAGTGATAGAGTTTGAACACAGCCCTGGTCCTGTCAGGAGCATCGGCCGCATCCGCCCGAGCTCCTGCAGTGGTTCCCGAGCCGCATCCAGGCGGAGCCCGGGGAGCAGGACCTGGGCAGGGGCTGAGGGGAGGCACAACCCCGCGGGGTGCTTCCATCTCCGCACGTGTCCTGACGGGCAGCACTTTTGAAGTGCCAAGCCAGCCTTTCTCCGGGTGGGATCATGCTGCAACGGGACCGGGGGGGGGGGTCGCTTTCCCGATTGTTCTGCCCTTTGTCTGAAATCCAGCGCCCTCCGGGAACCTCAAAGGGCAGCGGTGCCGGGTGAAACCTGAGGATTACAGGGAGGTGGAGGCATTTCCCTGAGCCACGGCTGGATCTTAACCCTGCACTGCCAAGAGGGGAAACTGTGGTCCGGGAACACATCCCCCGATGGTATCAGCAGCACAACTGCCCTGGAATCCAGTGGAATCCACATCCTGGAAAGCATCAGTGTGTAATGCATTATCCCCTGGTGTCTGAGCTACTGTGCTGGCAAAAGCTTTTCCTAATGACAATCACATCCCACCCCCCTCCTCACACGCACTGGTTTGCATTACAGAAAACATGGAACAACAGAAAGCCAATTTCTCCGGGCTGCAATTGGGCTTGGATTTATTCCAAGCTGTCACTATCTAACAATCTCCTTCCAGGAGTTCCCACTCGCTTCTCCTGTATCAATCGACTTTTATGTTGGTATCTTGTTTTAATCTTTTTTGTCACATGGATGCAAGTGCAACAGCAAGAGCAGATGGGGCTCATTTATGTGTATCCCAAGGTTCAGCCATAATGCAGTTAAAGGGTTTTCTCAGGTATGTTTGGCCCCTATGCCATGTACAGTGTTTTTCATCAGATCTACTTCTGGCAGGTTTGGTTGATATTTGAAGGATCAGTGGGGCAATTCTTCCTCTCTCTAATTTAACATCTTTTTTTCAGATATAGTAGCAAAGAGATACCTGTCAGATATTGAATATTCTTTTTTTTTTCTGTGAGAAATGGCTTTTTGATAAAACAGAGATATTTTAATTTTGATTTGCAAAAAAACTGTTTCATTATTGCTTGGTACGGGGATGCGTTGAACTCCCCAAAATACAGAAAAACCAAATTTCTGCCAGCTCTACCCACAGGTAGGTCAGACCTGAGCCAAGGAAGGGCTACTGCCCTCCCAGCTGGACAGCCCCTTCTGTGCATATAATTAAATACGATTCCACAGTCTGTTGATAGGGAGAATTCCACAGCATGAAGTTCAGCTCAAGCCACACATGGTGCAGCAGTGAACTTAAACAAGAGCCCACAGCACAGTGCGAGGAATAATGGGCTCTGCAGGTTTCATTCCTGATGGTCACCACTGGCTCAAGTGACAAATAAATTCCTCAGGCTTCCACCTCTTCCTGAAATCCAAGAGCTTTCAGGGATCAGCAAGGATCAGGACAAGCCACCGGGTGCTGCCCAGGCATCCCAGCAATGGGAGCTGCTCAGTTTTCCCTCATTGCTGGACACCACAAGGTGTTGTCACCCCGGCGGCTCCCTCCCTTACACTGCGGCTGTGTTCGAAATGTCTTCTTGGTGGGAGTTCACCTCCCAGAGGGCAGCTGTGCCAGGCTTCCCCTCGTTTATTGGATGGCAAAAGCTACTTCCCAGCATCGTTTAAAATCAGCAGTTTTCACCAGCAAGGTGTAAAATCCCCTTTAGTGCCGTTCAGAATCTACAAGTAGCTTAATATGCAAATAATCACAATAATCACAACCCCTTTTCTGATTGTTCAGATATCTCTGGGCCCAAAACCTGACTTTTACAGCATTTTTCCTTCCTTTTAACCTTCTCTGACTGATGTATCTGTTCAGTTACATCAGGAAAAAACTGTCTTTATTGCCTCATTAGCAAAACTCTTTTATAAACATGAAACAACCATTTCCTCCACAGGACCCTCTGCCTGTGCACAGCATTCATGGATTCATGGAATCATAGAATATCCTGAGTTGGAAGGGACCCACCGGGATCATCAAAGCCCAACTCCTGGCCCTGCACAGGACACCCCAACATCCCACCCTGTGCCTGAGAGTGTTGTCCAAACATTTCTGGAACAGCCACTACTCCCAGCATTTAACAAATTCCTTGGAATATTCCATGGCCTGACACAGGGGCAAGGACCCTCAGCCACAGCTCTGATACATCTTTCTGACCTTTTTTCTTCTCTAAATACTGTAGACAATAATGTTGGAGGCTCATTTTGCCACATGTGTCTGAACAACAACTCTGATACCTCCCTGATTTTTGCTAGGTTTTCTTTTTTCTCCCTTTTTCTTTTTTTTCGTTTTGACATTTTACACAGGACAGATGTTGTCACCACGGCCGCTCTTGTAAACAAGATATGGAGATGGTCTGGATTGGGTTACCTTGCTAAAATAGCCTAAAATAAATAAAAGGATGGTTGGTCTCTCTCGGATGAATTAGCTTGATTGGAAATGTCAGATTAAAAAGGCCTAAATAAACAGAGTTGGGCATCTACCCTTAATGGAGTCAAGGGCCCAGGACAAGTAGTAAAGATACAGAAAATGAAAGCCTGGATCACAGAATTATCCCTGCACAGACACAGCTGATAGGTATGGAAGCATCTCCTAAGCCCCAGGCTAAGGAGGGTCCTGGACTTACAGACACCACGGATTTAGCTAAAAGCTGTGCTGATTCTTCTCCCCTGCTGCTAAATAATTTCCCAGAAACACAGAAACACAGGCCAGGGGCACCTGGAGGTGACAGAGACTGTCACTGCCTCCTGCCACTTCAGAGCTGCTGGCCCAGGGTGAGGTGGGATGTTCCTGCACAAACTCTGCTTGGAGTGGGTTAAACCTTTAAAAATCAAAGTTATGGCACTGATGTCTCCTTCCACAGGTTCATCCGTGTTCCAGGATACTTACAGTGCTCTTGGGTTTATTTCTGTGCCATCACAAGTCCATCACTGGCTGCTCTGAACTGCTGAGCCGTTTTTGATATCACGGCAAAAAATCCATTATCCTTCAGCTCCTATTTGCACATTTAAAAGCCCCATAGAAACCGTTAATGTGGTGCAAAACACTGATAATTGAAGACTCTGACTCTTTTTACTGTATTGCCCTTTTATGCCCTTTTATATATCTATTTACCACCTTGACCTGCTCAGACTGAAATTTTCAAAGTCTGCCTCAGACCAAGTCTTTCCCCTCAAAAACCGTTCTGGGTTGGTTGGTTTGTACACAAATAAAATGTAAAGAAAAGCATATTGTTTTTGCCACGCTAAATATCTCCTATAAATGGCACGGTCTGAAACATCCAGGAGGTTTAGATTTCAAGTTATTAGAAATTCCTGGATCCTGTGACTCTCCCCCAGTTAACAGCTATGAATACGGCCCAGGAACAGAGGTACCTCCACAAAGAATTTGGCCCACAGCAAACATATATTATTGTAAAGTTGTCTAGAAAATAGACGCTGTTCAGACCAGAAATTACCTTAAATGACTGTCGAGTTGACTGGGTTACAATATTTTAAGGATCATAAAAATAAATATAGTTGTCCAAACAGCGAGGAGCAGAGGGTTGCCAAGGAAAACACGCGGCGTGGAGGGTGCTTACCCCGGGTAGCACCGGGCTGCCTCGAGACTGCAAGGGCCAGGATGAAGTGACTCTTTGTTCAGGCTGTGTGTTTAAAAATTGACGAGTGCTCCGTGGTATCAATCATGCCTGTCAGACAGCACAAGTACAGATCTGTTACACTTAAAGGCTTGTCAAACGAGACATGATTTAATTTGTCATTTTTCTCTCTCCCTCTCTCCGCGCGGCGTGCACGTGCTCTTCATTACTCTTCATCATCAGGAAAATGAATACATTTTTTGTATAATTTTTTTTTTTTCTTTTTTTTTTGCTGCGGGAGGGTGGAGGGATGGTTGTTTACCAATGACCCAGCACTTGTGAAGAGATCATAAGCAGCTGTTCCCTACATGCCCTCACGATCCGAGAATTTAACTGAAGCCGTGGGAGGAGTGGGAGACGAGAAGGGGCAATTTGGGCCATTTTTTTCAATAGACAAAGGCCCCAGTCCCACACAGCTCTGCAGGAACAGAGTCTCTGCAGCTTGTCCTGCATTCTATTCCTCCATTAAACTTTCATCTTCAAACTTCTCTAAAAGAAAATTTTAATATGGTGCCTTCACGGTGTGGTTTTGGGAGCGAAATTGTCAGAGTTTTGCCCACTTCAGAATTGCAAGGTTTGATTTTAAAGCTTTCTGCTTTCTATAACTCTGTGAGCATGGTTTATTTTATTTTGGGGAGAAGCTTTACCTGTTGTCATAATCCAGACAGTAAAGCAGATATACAAAATATCAGAATGTTATGGAGAAAGATTCACTCCTTTGTTTCATAGTTTGTGTGGGATTTTTTTCCATTTAAGATAAAGAGTGAATTATAAAGGAGAAAAAAAAACAATGTAAGGAGAAATAAATTACAATAGGAGAAAAAATTATTACCTATTGATAAGCATAGTTTTGAAATGGATGGGAGACTTGAAGCTATATCCCCCAAAAAGCTTTGAGATACCTGGCAGTGCTGTTACACTCTTTTCCTTCAAAACAAGTCTACACTAATAAAAAAGTCCTTAGCTCTGGGCAGAATTCCAAATACTTCTTGGAACAGGTAACTCCCCTCTGCTGCCAGTGGGAGATGATGTCCCAGAATTGTCCAGGGATGGCATATCAGTTTGGCATATCAACATTATTTTGGCATAACAATAATACTTTGATAGAATAAAGCTTTAAGTTGAAACTCTTCTGAGCAGCTCTCAGCAGAGCCAAGGCTGTGTGGGGCTTGTCTGCAGCACTTCATAGAAATGGGTGTTTCCTCTGTTTATAGAGGACAAAACCAGAACTCCTCTAGAATGAGTGAATGTCACAGGTCACCAGTCTGCAAAAAGGACTAAAACTCTGGAACAGCGCTGCAGGATGAATAAATCTGCCCCAAATGGGAGTAGAACACCCTGATCCTGGGTCACAGCCATTGTCTAAGCTTGGCAGTGTAGGAATTCAGGAGAGATCCAGGTGCATCTTTCAATTAACATTTCATTCGCTGTGAGAGGTTGGATAGGAAAGTCTAAAAACCATTTTTTTTACGTTTAACAACACCCATCTTTCTCTGCCATAAACAAGCTGTCTGCCTTCTGCAAACACCTTCCCCACGCAGGCAGGACTAGCCCAGCTCTGGAATAGATGTCATGAGAAACCCTTCCAAGCACAACAATGACAGTCCTGTCTCCCATAAGGAAAGTCAAACTGAAGTCTCCCTTATTCCCGCATTGCCTATGGAAAGATTTTACAGGTCCCCACTGAAAGTGAGCTTGAATTAAGCTCAGTGTAAATGGGGAAACTCTGCCATGGCCCATCATGGTCCACCAGCAAGGTCAAATCAGCAAGGTCCATCAGCAAAGTGCAAACCTTTTAAAGACAGGCACCTAAATAACTACAGTGAAACAGAATTTTTTCTGGCTCACCGTGATCCAGAGTGATCACTGTGCTCTGTGCAGAAGGAATCCTTTCTGCAGAGCACACAATTGACTTGTAGACCTTTTCTCTCCCCAGATAACTTTTGTGTCAGACACAGAGATTTATTCAAGGATTAGGCATGTTCTGTAAGTGTTACTTAATTAGGCTGAATTTCTGCTAGTGGTGCCTTAAGAGTCTCAAATTCCTAATATCTAAGAAAGAGAAGGATCCAACTAGGATAATTGCATCCCTCACTGAAAAGGAACTTATATAACACATGTTAAGTGCATGAAAGCCAAGTGATAGCAATCCCAAGGGGTTTTCCACAGCACAGGGCACATCCAGCCCCTGGTGTCCTTCTGCAGGATCAGTTCTGAGAGAGCAGCAAAGCCCCAGGACCCTGTGAGCACCTGCACCCCTAAAACCAGCAGGGAATTCAGCTGCTGCCAGTTCCCAGCGAAGGGTCGCCAATCCACGGAGACAAAACCCAAACACAAGGGCCGAGCACTCAGCTGAGGCCTTGGATTTGGCCTGGAGCCCCTTTCCAAGCATCCCATCCGCAGGAGACCAGATACACGGCTCCAGCAAGCTCCAGCCTCATAAAGCATCTCAGGACTGACGTCCTGGGGCAGCCAAGAGCAGCAGTGGGGAGCCCAAAGGCCACTGAGCCTCGAGCACGTGCTCCAGGGGCTTTCTGAACCCAGTCCCAAATCCTGCTTCACCTATTAATGTGAATGGCCCTATTGAATCCTCTTGGACTGCTTATGGGAATATGGATAGAAAACTTTGGCTCCGCTTTGGTAAACTAAACTTCAGGAAGTCTGAGTGTACCATAACAAAGCCCCTAAAGCCAGCAAGCATCATGAAAGGAGCTTATTTCATTACTAAATCAATTTATGAGTATAAACATGGAGTTATCTGACTAAAATATGGATACTGCCCACTTGAAATACTGCACCTCAACCTCACTAAATGTCACCAACAGGCATCCCTGAAGGAAGCAGGCAGCATGCTGCCTCTGGATGCCCCAACTATAAATCAAGAGATTTCCTGAAGTCTGCCTGGAATAGTGGAGAGTAGCCAAAATTACATGAAGTGCTATTTGTGTGCTATTAGTTGTGGGGTGGGAGCGGGGAGGAGTGTGGGAAGGAAAAAGGGGAAGAAGGAAAACCACTTTCTTAATAGTTCCTACAATGTTTGGAAAACATTCATTCACAGCATCCATTTATCAGGCTTCCATGTAATAAGTCCAGGCCAAAAAAAAAAAAAAAATTAAAAAGAGGCTGAAGGGAGGTAGGTGGGGAGAGGAAAACAGGGATACCGGGTTTTAACGGGGAAAAATTGGAATGCTGTCAATGTTTCCATGTAAAAGAAATATTGTAATTACAAAGTGCTGTTTGTGTCGAGGTGCCACTCGGAGGTAGCAGATGATGTCAATTGGTTCTGCTCAGTGATTTCAGATCTGAACAATAGCCCAGTCTTAGAATTTTCAGTGTCATTTCCATAGCTGGAAAACCCTGGCAGACACAGAGAGCAGGTCCTGGACTCTCAGAGATCCCCACGAGCCATAGCTGGAACATTCCGGGTTCTGTGCTAAGAAAAGGATGCTGTGACACACTGAGGCGGTGTGTGCCTTAAAAAAGGGATATTTATGGAAGAAAACAGTCCCCACTGCACACCCAGAGCTCCACACTGAGGGCCAGCCCTGCAGCCTGTCCTCACCCCTGGCTGAAGCATCCCGCAGTGATCCCATGGCCGGGTGGGATCCTACAGGGGAGTCTTGGCCTTTGCTGACATGAAAAATGAAAAGGTACCCAGCAATCAGCCCCCAGTCTCTGATTTCATTGCGGATTTGAAAAATGCAGCAGGAACCAGGACACAGAAATCAAACAACGTGCTCGTGTGGGGCTGAGCACAGGGGATGGGAGCAAGGCGTGATCAGACACTGGGGCTGCCAGGAGGGCCCTCCCCTGCCGAGCTCTGAGCGCAGCTCAGATGCAAAAATCCTGCAGCAACAGCCATCCGTGAGAAAGACAGAGCTCTGTGCAGCTCCAGCTCCAATTCTTGTCCTCATATTTTAGCTGAACATGCTCGTGGTTGCCTTTTGACGTTTCTAGCTGAGAGAACATTTTCATAAAACGCAACAAAACGAAAAAAACCTCTTTGGGAATCCCTGTCGGTGCGATGTTTTTGATTAGTGCTAATGTTTTTCTGGCTGGCTGTGAAAATGCATTTAACTCTAATTGACCAGGCATTGTAATTCCAAAGCTTTCTGCAGCAAAAATCTGCCGAGTGACAATCTGATACAGAGACCTGGCAAAAGATGATGTCTCTTGCCCCTCAGAGACAAGTTTAATGGAATAAAAATATTGATTTAATATAGAAAGATTGGATATACATTTTCCTATAACTTTCAGTATTGTCAAGGGGGTAAAGGAGAAAATTCTTAACATGGAAACCTTTTCATATTTGGAATAATTTCCTCTTAAAGGAAATGGTGTAATTGTAATTTCAGCACTGCAAACCAGACAAAGCACTGAGGGCTGTGCCAGAGAGAGCAACTCCGCACCAGCTGACGACTCCAGCCCATCTTCCCCAACTCCAATTTCTGTGATTCCACTATTTCCTTTTTCACTGAAACTGGAAGTAGTGGGGAGAGAGGCAGGAGGACAAAAGCAACAGAATTTCCTCCCTGGGATCACAGTTACACCAGTGCTGGATTCAGCTGGGCAGAGATGGACTAAAACACAATTTCACATTTCCTGAAGAGCTCCTTTTGGTGGGAGCCGTAAAGAAACCACGTGTTTGCTCAACTCAACCTCAGAACTGGAAAACACAAGCCTGGGTGATTCTCATACTGTAAATTTCAGAGAGGGCTTTTTAAATAATGCCCTAAATTGGATCTTCGTGTGGGAAAAACAAACCTGTCAAGAGAACAGGGTTTTTAATTTGTGAAACCAGGCACTCAGCTGTGCAGCAGCAACGATGACACCATCAATTTGGTTCTGGTAGTTGATACTAAACTGGGAGGGGTTCAGGGAGATGGAAACAGCACTGACTGGATGGCACCAGGGGCTGTCCCCTGCTCTCTCTTCTACTTCACTTCCAGGAATGGGGCGTCCACAACTTCCCTTCATTTTAACCACACTTCGTTTTAACCACAGCAAAAGTTGGGGATGCTTTCTCCCTCTTTAGGTTTTGAAAGGGAAAGTAAAAAAAAAAAAAAAGACAGAAAAAAAGAACAACCCAAAGGAACACTGCGGATAAAGGAAAAAACTCGCAGCATCGAATCAATTAATGCGAGTTCTTCCGAACTTCCATGCGAGCTTTGCCTTCAATTAGCATGATCTCACTGAACCCTCTTGTGTAGGCCTGGAGCAAAAGCAATGGAAACTTTCTCCCTTCTTGTTTTAATCTTTCACCAAGTCCTGACTTTCGCCTCCAGCCCGTCTAATTGAAACTAATCTTCGCGGGCGAGGCCTGTCTCTTTCCCTTAATCCCTCTCTAAGGAAGCTCACATGGTCCCAATTACAGCCACACCGGCCCCTTTTATTCCCCTCCTCGGCTCCTTCTGCCAGTTTCATTTTTTGAAAGTTTGCATTATTAACTCCATGCTTGCGAGTTCCTGTCTGTCACGGGGGCCTCGAGATGTTATCGCCGGTTGCCGCTGTCTAAGGTTACCATGAAAGCATTTTATGGATTACATTTTGCGAGGAGGCGATAGAGGCCACGATAGCCCAGCACAGTGGCGAGCTTCAGAGCAGGCCAGGGCTGCAATAAATGGGAGGCCAAGGAAGTGTTTATCTTGGACTTAAGTGTATACCTGCTTAGTTATCTGGAGGCACAGACAATGAGAGCTAAGAAGGGATCGCTGACGTTCCCCGCGAGGGGTTCACAGAGATGCTTTTGAGATGGGCTCCTGCCCCGGGAGGAAGGCAGGACACGGAGAGGAGCCCTGCTCAAGAATGTGTTTAACATTACAGAGTTAATGAGGTTATAGGAAGGCAAAGATAGCACTCGCTGGTTCCCAAGCTGGCTCCTAATCCCAAGGCAAAGCCTATCCCGCTAATACTGAAGCTCAAACAATTTATTTAAAATAGACAATTTTCTTTCTCTTCCCCCTTTTTTTTTCTATACTTCCTTCTCATAACTTGCAGACTCCCAGGGAATAACTCCTGTATTCCAGTATTTCTTGGGGGCTTACCCAGTTTCAAAGCCACTAATCCATGGTGGTGGTTGCCCCCTTAGCCCTGGGAACGGCTGCTCAGCACCACCACAGTGACCTCCCTACTTCCCAGCCCCAAAGGCCACTCTGGATTTCTTGGAGCACTCTCACAGGCATCCCAGAATGACCCTCCCAACCTCATGTTCCTTTCCAAGAAGTCACACAAGAGAAAAGAGTTTTCCTTCATGGCAGAGCAGATGAATCCGTCCTGAGCTCCTGGGGACAGGAAAATGAAGTGTCTTCATGTGTGGTCACGTAAAAAAGTAGGTGTGGTCTTCGTAATCACCAGTGCTTCTGCAATTTGGGCTGTAAGCAGCCAAAACCACCAACCACTGCCAGCAACCAGAAGCTGGGGCAGGGGTTCACATCACCAAAACAAGCACAGCTCAACTCTGGAAGCACAAACCTGCCCATTTCTCATTCCAGGTGGATGGCAGTTGAACTCTCACCTTTCTCTAGGAAAAAAAAGTGCAGCGCCACGACCATCAAGGATATTTATTTGCCTGCAGAAAAGTAGTATTTCTTATATTGCTTCCTTTCACTTTGGAGAAACATTCATTTTTGAGCATTTTCTAAGTGGCTTTACTTCACCAGAGTTTGAAAGCAAAAAGTCATTTAAACCAGAGAGATGACAATTGTACTCTTTAAAATTTCAAAACAACACATCTTGACAAATTCAAAACGTTTTTCCAAAACACAAGGCAAGGGTTGGTGAGAAAGCTTTCTCGCAAGGAAAAATGGCATTTTTAGGAAGAAATAATAACTTGCACATCTGAATAATGACTTTTTGGCCAACGCAAACTCACGAACGGGGGTCTAGTTAGCTGCAGCACCACCTGTAGCTGAGGCAAAGTTGGATCCTCAAGGAATCAGCCGTGAGTAGAACTATGGCTATTTCAGCTACTCCTGGGTGAAGCTGCTCACACTTTGGCTTCGAGTACTCCTAAACTTCCCTTATCATGGAAATACAACACAGGCTTTTCTCCAGGTATTTTTTTTTCCAGTATGGAAATCCCCATGATTCATTTCTCATCATTTCATTCTCTTTCAGAAGACGCTTTTAGTTAGTGTCTGAAAATCTCACCCTTCAGTAAAAAAATTGTTTTGCCATCTACAGTTGAGAGTGAACCTTGAAAATCCCTCCAAGATTCAAATGAAAAGTTGATTAAAAAATGAAATAATTGGGCTTGGTTTAAGTCTAACTGGTAGAGGTGCTGAAGTAGTTTGATGCATCATTTTCTAAAGTTTGTACCACCAATATAGATTCTAAAAAGAGAAAATACATCAATAAACACCTGCATATGATCCTGGATGTCTCTACTCCCTCTCCTGGAGATCATGTGGTCTCTGAACACATTTATTCCCACCTCCTTCTGGCCTAGAAAGTACGGTCAGCGAGAAAACCCCACACTGCACCCTCTGGTTTGCTGCTGAATTTCTCACCTGTGAGCTGAGAAGTGAAAACTCATAGCACAACACCACTACTCTTTATGGCACAGCAAGAATAGGTCATTCTTTTCCTTTGCCCGGGATATTTATGAGGAATTGGAGAATGATTAACTGAGGGGGAGGGTGGAAATGAATCCTTCTAAACAGTGGAGCTTTGGATTCTCCAACTAAACGAATGGCTCTTGTTCCAGATTTATGACCTTCCCACAGCCTGGCTGGGATGAAGAATAGCCTATCTTTGTACTATTAAAGGATTTATGATGACTATTTATCACCAAAGTAACATAACAAGGTTTGAGGAGGTTGGGAATAATGGGAGGAGAGCAGCCAACATTGTCCCAGCTGTTCACTTGCCCAAATATTGTAGAGCTCAAGCGTGGGTGGCAAAGGGTGTCTGCTCTGAGCACCTGCTCAGAGGGGAAAGTGTCACAGGAGAGTGGCTGGGTTGGAAAAAGTCCAGAGTCCAAAGGTGGGCACTGAAGGGAAAAGCTCCAGGGGGAAGAGGGACAGAGGATACAACTCTGTGCACATGCACAGTGGGTATTCCCTCTTTTTTCCCAGGCTTAATGTTGGGGAGGGAGATAGACCTGCAAGGTGGTGTTCAGATGGACTAAAGAGGTTATTCCCCATGGAAAATGAACCCCTCTAATGGATGAGTAAATCAGACCCTGGAGATGCCCCATCCCTGGAAGTGTCCCAGGCCAGGTTGGGATAGCGGAAGGTGTCCCTGCCCATGGCAGGGGGTGGGATGACCTCNCATGGCAGGGGGTGGCATGGGATGACCTCTAAGGTCCCTTCCAACCCAAACCATTCCTTGATTCCATGTTGCCCACAGCAGAAGGAACTTTCAGCAAACCAGTGGTGCTGCTGAGTGAGCAGTGAGTGCTCTGCATCTGAGGGATACTCTCTGAGGGTGTCCTGGGAGCCACACAATATTCCACACACTGCTAACTCAGATTTCTCCAATTTTCAGGTGTGGATATATCAGAATTAAGGCTGCCTTTGAGACTTTTCAGGTTGGGAACGAGGCTTGAGCCCAGGACACGGGGAGTTTCAAAATTCACTCCATCATTTGAGCTGAAAATATCACTCCTGAAAGAAACATCGCCATCTCCTTGGAAGAGAATACAACCCCTCCTGCTAGATGGGTTTTCCTCTTTGCAGAGGTTCCATTCTGATGGCAGCTCTACCCATGGAATCAGGAGCAATCGTGGATTGCCTCCAGAGCCTCGGCATGTAACTGAGATCAGCCCGTTCCACTTTTGAAACAGGCTGTCAGTAAATGTCATGTTTTATTTCGCTTTCTGAAAGACAAATGTGGCAACACACGCTCTGCTAGCAGGCCAAAAGAATTATAACTGCATTTTGCTGAAAGCAATGTTGATTTGGATTTAGCCTAACACTGCTTGTAAAACTGAATTACACTGAATTTGTTCTAAGCAGCTGCGACATTAAGATCTTTACACACACACACACACACACACTCTCTGCTGGCTGGAGTCAAACTGCAATTGATGCTCAGGGGAAAGGCAGCTCCTCTGAAAAGCACAGGAAGTCTCTATCTGCTCTATCCAGGCCTGAGAAGCCAGTGAAGTAAGTGAGGAGAGAGAATTCCATGGCTTCTAAACAGTTGAAGGTGATCCAGTGCCAGGGCAGTCTCAGGGAGCAGAACCTTCATGGGTACCTGGGATCTCATTCAGACCCCAGAACCAAAACATTGAGTTTCACAGCACTTCCACTCCCTGGCACAAGCACTTGGTGTTCCAGCCTAACCCACAGGCTGAGGGCACCAGGCAAATTCTAGGTGAGAAGTTTGACAGTGGGGGCAAGGCCCAAAGACAGTGGGCACCACTGCAGCAAACGCAGTAGCTGGAATTTAAAGAGGAAATCAGCAGCCGTGGGCTGGACTCAAACATCTGGCACAGCTGCAGAGGCATCCCCTGGCTCGAGGCTTGCACACCTTTCCAGGGGAGTGTGGCTGAGCAGAATTGCAGGAGGAAGATGCAGGATGTTTGTGAGAGGAAGGGGCACACAAACCACCTGAGCTGTCCTGCTGTGCTGGGCTTTGTGATGGTCTGCACGGGCCTGACAGCTGGTGGGAAAGGAATGGGAGGATTCCCTGAGCAAAGGGGAAGGATGTTCTCTTCCTCATGGGCAGAACTATGAGAAAAGGGCCTTGTCTTCCCTGGAGCTCCAGGTTTCGATGGGAACTTCCTCCCTCCACAGAGAGCGCTGCCATGGATAGTTTATGCTTTAAGGGCTCAGTTCAAACACTGCTGAGAGCTCATGGCATTCTGACGGAGATTAGGTCAGGTCTAACATCTCTGGGACAGCAGTTCCTCCCTTTCCACGATGTATTTTTGTTCCACAATCCAAAGCGTTCCAGGAAACTTCACAGGGTCATGCCCCAGTCTGAGCCAGAGTCTACTTCCAGAATAGGATCCCAGGCCTGCCAGCTTTGGGCTCCCCCAGCTGTGGTGTCTCCACTGTTCTCACTAAGCCGCTGTGTTGATCCCTGACACCTTTTTCTGCAGGAAAAACGGGTTACAAATCACCAGGCAGAGCCTGCTCGTGGCAGTTGGTTCCAGTTTAAGTGTGAGGGTGGAGGAGAGGGGTCGCTAATAAGACAATGTTGGTTTCTGTGTTCCCAGAACACAATCTCCAGCCCAACACACCAATGCCAGGCCTCCAAGTTCCCAAACCCCATCTGCAGCAATCATTAAATAAACTCTTAACTGTGTCTTCTGTAGCTTTTAATAGACTGGAGTACTTACACTGTCAGTTTTTACTGGGCAAGATGTAATTTTCCAATAAACACGACCTCTTCCAAAAAAGCAGCACTTTCTGAACTTTTTCCAGAATCCAAAGGTTTTGGCTGCAGCTGCAGCAATGGGAATCAAATTAGAAAAACAAAATCCCTCCTTTCACTCCATGCTTTCAAATGTTTTTCCAGGGCTGAGACGAGAGGCGCACTCGCTGTTTGTTTCTGCTTCTGTTGGCTTTTAAAAGCTCGGGAGGGTGAAGGAGCTGGGTGGCTGGAACTTTCACAGCTTGCTTATGTACACTGTGCCATAACCTTTGTGTCTGGCTGGGAGCAGCTGCACTGCCATTGTGTCCCTCTGCCTGGCTGTAAACTGTGTGCTAATATGGAAAACAGATTGTGAGGGGTGGGGGCTAATTGGGGAACGTCTTGGGGGACGCTCTGAAGGTGTGGGAAATGTCATCCAGCTGGGAGCTCACCAGAAATGTCACAGATAAATGGCAAAAGTAGCACCCCTTGTTTCAGCCTCCTCCACCTTTAGTAACTGATAATCAATCAATGAAATTTAGGTATAAATTTCTTCCTAGTCATCCAGAGCATCCCTGGCTTTGGGAGTCTGTCAGTGGCAAACTTCGATAAATCAGCTGCTCTGTCAAAAACAAAAATCCCAAACAATACAAAACACCAACACACACACAAAAAAATCCTAAAAACACCCCCATCATATTCTAAAATCTTCTCCTTGGTTCCAGTGCTCTCACAAAGGGACTGACCTTTCCCAGAAAACTGTGGTACTCCTGGCTTGGCATTGCTGCCAGTGCCAGAGATACAGGGCGAGGGCCCCTGGCTCAAAATGCCAGCAGGCATTTCTCCCAAAGGGAGAAGTTGCCCATTGGAAGGAGGGATTTAACTGCCTGTAGCAGGAACCAAGACTTGAACTGGGTGAAATACCAGCTTTGCTCACTTGTCAGACCACTGGCCAGTCAGGCTGCTCTTCCTGAAAGATTCTCTGCCAGCTGACACGGCAAGGATGGTGTTCCCCACCTCAGAAAGCAATTCAGGATTTATCTGTAAAAGCCTTTCATTGCAGGTGATAAAGCCAAATCAATTCTGCAAGGGATTTCAAATGAAATCTCTAAAATGTCTTTAAAATTACAGATCTCCTGCATAAAAGATTAATGGGTCTGTAGTAGTAAAAAGTATTTTTAAATGTCTGCAGAAAGTGGATTGGCTCTTTTCTTAAATACCATTACACAACACATTTTGCGAGCAAAGATCTTTGACTCACAAGTAAGAGATTAACAAGAGTGGCCCAGAGCAACCATGCCAGCTTTAATAAGAAATATTACATATATAAATACATTTATAGTGCTAATACAGCTGGCCTGTGGGATATGCCAACAGCAACTGCCACGCAACACATCCATGGCTGGAGCCCACGGCAGGTAAAATCTAGCAGATTATGATCACTTAAGTATTACAGTTTTTGTCTAGAGAAACCACTAGAGCTGAGAACATGCAGGATTCCGTAGGAAATGGGAAGTCCTCGTTAAAACAGAGGGGTTTGTGTACAAAGGAGCCTCCTCAGGGCTGTGCAGTCACATCTCCACAGTTTCTCTGCAGATGCTCTGTGCCTTCACAGCACAGCACACGTTCAGAAACCTTCAGCACCAGATCCCCACAATGTCTCCCATTGTCCACTTCAGCTCGCACTGGACCAGAACAATAGGTTGGTTGTAGTCCCAAGAAGCTGGAACATATCTGCTATCTGGTGTGCAAGGAGGGGAGCTCAGGGGGAAAATCCTTCTGTCCTCCTCGGTGCTGAAAAGCCTTTCATTTGCACTGATATCCAAGGCCCTAATTTAGACAGGGACCATCTCTCTGAGCACATCTCCCTGGCAGAGTGGGATAGAATTTCAGCTGTGTGGTCTGACGTGCCCATTATGAATTTAAACCTCACCAGGATGCCGAGGAGGTGCCCAGGGATCAGAACCGGCCGCTCCGCGGAGCTCTTGGAGATGACCCATAATTAGCAGCGGGGTTGGGTTTCCTGGCCCAGCCCAGGGGCTCAGGCAGGACCCAGGGGAGGCTCTGGAGGAGCCTTTGGAGGAGCTGCATGTGCTCCTCAGGTGGGGCACGGGGAGCCTGGCCATGCCCGTGACCCGGGCTTCACCCCCAGCACTCCAACAGAGCCGTTTTGTTCCCCCGGCGTGGAGGGCGTCCAAACATCGAATGTTCAGCGAGGGCAGGAAGAGCGTTTGAAGCAAATTCTTGCAGAAATAAATGTGAATTTACTTAACTTACCATGTCTCCTGCTTTTCCCCTCAGCCCCCCCCTTTTCCTTCCTACTGCTGTTCCTCAATAGCATCCCTCTCCTTTCCAAGTCATCCCTCACACTCACCGCTGTGTCCCCCGCTCCCTTTTGCCACCCACTGCCTTGCTGCTTTATTTTCTTTTTCTAATTTCTTTCCCCTCCCTCCACCTCAGCACAGGCTTCTTTCCAGGTGAGAATATTTTACCTAGTGACTCTGTTAGAACACGTTGTAAAAGCCCTGACTCTCACCATTTTTAGCTCCTCACAACACGCTCGCATAAAGCCAGTCGTGCAAAGAGGCCGGGGCACCCACGGAACCAAACCTGCATGGAAATATTTGTTCCCGGTGTTCTTTCCTCTAAGTGGATCTGAGGTTTTATGGCTCTGTCAGCCACACAGAATGTGTCCTGAGTTTCGGCACTTTGCATCAATCCAGAGCTTTTGCCTGGCTGTGTTTACACATTAATTGAGTTTTCCTTTACGGTAAGTTGCTACCTCTCATGTTATGGACCACAGATTGATCACTAGAAACACAACCCTTCAAAATCCAAATTTTTAAAAAATCACTTTCAATACGAATCTAGCGGGTTTAAGCCAATCTCATAATTTTGGGCTAAGTCCCTTTTTAAGCCTCCTTGGTGAGGCTGGAGCATCTCCAGGAAAAGCAAAGCACACGATCTGGGGAATCTCCTCTCTGGAGAAGCACCGGGAGAGGCTGCACACAAGGAGCAAGGTGGCAAAGTGCTTTCCCACACTTCAGAGTCCTGCACAGAGCCCCCACGTTCACACAGACACAGCCAGGGGCTGCAGGGACAGGTGACAGCCACGCTGCTGTCTGGGACAACAAAACAAGTTTCCTTTCCTGTTTCCTCAGTTATCTCTTTTTAGGAATGTCTAAACTTCTCCATCCTCCACCCTGCCATGATTTAACAGCCTCCCCTTCAGAGCAGCACCACCCTCTCCATCTTGCCATCTAAATTCCCCTACAAAAATGGGCTCAGAAGGAACATTTTCCAGAACAGAAACGATCCCAGCAGACAAAGGAAGAGGACATGTTCCTTGTTTGCAACCTGCCAACACAATCCCCAGCACTGAAGTGTGCTCTGCATGGCAGCAACAAACACCTTGGCTACCCTCAGGGGCCTGGGAAGAGTTAAATCCTCTCCTGTTCAAGCTCACAGACCTTTTGCAGTGCAGATATGTTCAGAATAATATGCAGGTAGCCATTAAGTATGTTATATTAATACTCAGTATTAAATTTTAATACAGTGATTATAGAGGAGAAATATTGTCCTTCTGGTTAGGAAGGTATTAAAGAGTTTGGAGGGGAAAAAGAGAAGTGTTTCTTTTGAAGGAAGCATTTATCAGGCAGTTCCCAGGACATGGGTTATTACTTCAATGGGATGTTCAGAACCAGGGGGAGCCTCTACATCAGTAAGGATGGGAGGTTCAGCAGCATCCCTTCACTTTAGTTCATCTCAACCACGTGGACTGGAAGTGTGTTCCCAAACCTCAAAACACACCTATTTCCAAGGGCCTGGAGATCTGTTCCTCCCAGTTTTAACTATCAGTACGGCACAGTGAGTCCATTGACTGGGGATTTTCTTTACCTAACCCAATCCTTTCAGATACTGATGAAAAATAAACAAATAAATGAAAAAATCCCCCAGCAACCTTCTTTTGGCAAGTCCTTTGCAAATCAAACTCAAGCCAGGGTTCAGCTGGATCCCAGAATCCCAGCTCCTTTGCCCCCACGGGGATTTTTATGGTGTCCAGTTCTCCTCCAGACTACCTGGAAGGCTTCATATTTTCCAAAGGGCAGAAAATGCTTCTGTTGGGACAGCACTGGAACCATTGATCCCAGAGGCCCAGATTCTCCAGCAGCAGAAGGAAACAAAGAAGGCAGTGTTTTCTGGGCATGAGATGGAAGAAAAATAATTTTGGCTGAACCAGCACTTAGCAATGAAAACCCTTTTTGTCAGAAAATTCCTAACTAAATCTACCGGTGGGAAAAATAGAAATATCTTGTCCCATTGCTCTGGATCATCCTGACTGAGTGCCCTGTCCTGATCCAAGACACAGCTGATCAAGGAGTATCACAGGGAAGTTCTTTCCCTGGAATGCCTCATGGCATCAGCAGCAGAACAGTTTGTGAGGAAAAGCTCTCCTCAAATATAACTAATTACGAACACCACTTCTTAGAAATATTTCAAGCAGAGAACAAGAAGAGAAGATTGCAATTTTCTTTTGAAATTACTTCTTTAGTTTTGTGTTACCAGCGTGAAGAACTAAAGATGAAACTGGAATGAAACAGATTTTTCAGCCTGACAGGAGCACCTCTACAGATACAGGAGGCATCTGGACATAGAATTTTGTTTCATGGAAAGTTTTCAGTGCCTTTTTCTTTCTCCTATTTTCAAACAGAAAACACTAAGCATTTTCCAAAATGACAATTCCAAGCCTTGCTCTGGCTTTCTTACATGCACAGGCATTTATAAAAGGCAGAAAATAATGTCCAGTGCTAATTGCCAAAAGTTGCCTTAACTTCTTGTTTCCTTCAGGTGCACCTTGAAGACACATCAAACACACCCAGAGCCAGCAGAGAGCCTGAATAAGTTTAGTGTCTCTGGACTTTCATTAGCAGAAAAGCCACAGTTAATTTCCTAAAGAAAAAAAAAAAAAAAAAGGAAATGGAAGGGTTGGTTTTAATCTTGTCCCGGCCTGAGTGAATCCAAGAGTTGGAGCAAATGGTCTCCCCGTAAATCTAACGGCAGCCCCAGTGAAACCTTACCCCGTGCCTTTTTTAGGAAGTACTTAGTGTAAGAAGTAGCAGAACTGGTTAGTGGAAACAGACCCTTGCCTCGGTGCTGCAGCCCTGCCTTGATGCTGTGACCCTTCCAGATGTGGCCGCTTCGGAGGCAGCACCAGGGCCGGGGAGGGACCCTCGCCATGGAATTAATCAGTTCCCATTTTCTTAACCCCTCCCGTGCCTGTGCCGGGGGACTCTGCAGAGCCTGGAGCTTCCTGGGGCCGTTCAGGGCCGAGAAAGACACGGTCAAACCTTTCCTGCTCCCTGCAGCCCCGGTGAGAGACCAGAAACCCAACCAAACGGGGAGATTTTGGGGAATCTAAGGTGCCCTCAGAGCCTGGTCCAACGGGGCACCACGAGCCCAAGGCTGGTGTTTGGAAGTGATGGAATTTGTGACGAGAAGGAAAGGAAAGCCCTGGGCTGCGCTTTCACCTGGGCAGTGTTTGCAGAGCCCTGGTTGCAGTTCCAAGCCCCAGGACTTCACTCCCTCTCCCTGGAACTTGTCCTCACACAGACTCGCCTCCCACTCTGCCCCATGGATAACTCCCGGAGTGGCTCTACTTCCACCTCCAAGCTGAATTTCCTACCTGGCTTCTCTTAAACTCACATGCAGTGATTTCTGGGCTTCTGCAGCACAGTCCTGCCCTGTCCTAGGCTGTTCTCCACACATCCCACCCGTGCCTGCCGATCCCAGTGATCCCAGTGCCTGAACTGTCCAGGAGTTATTGGGATACAGACAAGCACTGGCATCTGCTGTCACCCCTGGGGGCAGAGGGGAAGTCTAATCCTGCAGGAAGGGCCGGGCTTCCATGGCTGATGTGGAAAACTGGAAAACAAAGGGATGTCCTGGAAGAGGAAAGGGGAAGCGGAAAGGAAATCTTAGGATGAAAAAATGCACCTTTTGGGTGTAGGAGGAAGCACTGCTATCCGAACTAATAACTAGCAGGAAAACTACTGTGCTCCCTCTTCCCACCTGTGCCTGAGCAACATTATTTCAAGCTTCCTCGTGTTGTGTTTTTTATTTAATTTTCCAGCGAACGCACTCTTTTATCATCCAGAACCGTGAAAGTAAATTAAGAAGAAATGGTTTTCTTTCAATTAGACTCACAGTTGCTTTGAGTAACTGCCTATAATTCTATTTAATGAAAAAATAAAATCATTATTCCAGCTCTCCCTGTGCCCTGACAAGCACACAGACGGGCCCCATTAGCAAGCACTGTAGATTTACTTAATTAGAAAAATATTTTGTTTTCTCCAATTTTTAAAAAAGGAGAGAGAAGGGGGGAAAAAAAGAGAAGCAAAAAGAAACCTCCAGGCACAATATTAATCTAACCTGTTACCTGGTGCTTAATAACTTATAAACTAAAGGCATCTATCAATCTATAATTTAGTTTTCCCTTTGATCTGCTCCAGCCCTTGGCTCCCAGTCTGGCAGCTGCTGCTGTCTTATCCTTCCTGCTTTGATTTCAAGCACGAGGTCCCACACTCTGCCTGGGCATTAATGGGTTTTTTGGACACAAGACCCTGAGGTCAGTGGGTGTAGATGAGCAGAACTTACACCTCGAGCTTGAGGAAATAACAGATCAACAGGAGGGAGTCAAGTCCCCAGCCTGGACCACCCGTCCTCCCTCCATCCCCTTCCTTTGCAGTGATGCTCCCATCCCACTTTTGGCTGGTGGATGGGAGATTTTCAGGACATGATCTGCAGCTGTCAGTGACTGCCTGGACTGTTTTCAGCACTTTGAGAACAAATAGCCCGCTCTTCAGTTGTGCTGGTGACCTCAGCAGCATCTCTATGGCAGAAGAGCCAAATATCCCCAGGACAATTAAATGGCACAACCACGACACGGGCCCTGCTGTGCCCAGCTGTGCCCAGCTCTGGGTGCTCCTCAGGCAGTGACAGCACAAACGAGGACATTCCCTGGGGAAAAACAGACTAAATGCCACATTTCCGACAACAAATCTTATGGAGCTTGTACTGCACTGCTGGCAAAATCCACCAGAAAAAATCCAGTAGGGATCCTTCGGCTCGGCCGCGTGCTTGGCACCAGGTGTCGGAGTTTCCCTGGCATCCATGGGTTCCTGGGAACAATGCACTTTCATTTTATCTGCATCTCCCTTTTTCTTCCTGATGATTATTATTCCGCTGCAGCGGAATGAATGCCTCCAAGAAGGGGAAGTTTCAATTAGGATGCCGAAACCCTAAGCTGTAGTTTTATGGCTTTAAATTAACATATAGAGATTCGCTCCAGGTACCGTAACAAAATCAACATCCAGCCATGCTATCTGATTACAGAGCTGATAAAGAATTTATGGAACATAGCACAGGAAGCTCTCTCTTTGCTGGCTGCCATTCCAGGGGGCAGTGCCCCTTTCGAGGAAATGATGGGGGCAGTGGCAGAGCTGATAAAACACCCGGGGCTGACCCTCAGCTCGTGTAAATCACCCACTTCACCCCCTTCCCGAGCCATGCTGGGCTCTGGAGCTGTCTGGAGCTCTCCAGACTTGCTTGCCACCCTTGTCTCGTGCAACAATTCATTCCCCTTTCAGCATTCACTGTCTTTTCTTTGGTGAAATTACACATTAACCTCCAAGGACTGCAGCTTCTCACTCTACCCTTCTTCAGCGGAGCCCCTCTCAGCCTGCCTGAGCTGGAAACTTTCACATTTTCACCCATCCCTACAAACTATCTCGAATTAATAAGGGCCAGATATGTGCCAGCAGGTAAATTCAAACGTCAATAATCAAAACCTTTCTGTCTCTGAAAAAAAAAATTAAAGATATTTGATTCCCCGACAATAACTCCTTCGTTCTAGAAAAGCCAGGATTTTGCAAGCCGCCCTTTGGGACGAGTTCCTTGCGCCGAACCCACAAGGTAGCAGCTTCCTGCTTTTGTGCTAATCACGCCAAATAAAAATAAATAATAATTGAAGGAAATATTCCCGAACTGGACCGTTCCTGCCCTCACCAGCGGTGCGCTGGCCCCCCCTGCTGGCCAGGGCCTGTCACGGCAGGGGCGGCGGGGCCGGACCGAGGGTGACAAATTAAGGCTGGGTCACCTTTTCCGCTGAATTTGGGTACCGGCTCCGATTTCCTCACGCGTCATAACCACAGGCAGAGTCACCGTGATGGCGAGAATTCCTGGATTCCTGTGGAATAGGGGGGCCAGCCCTGATTCTGGATCGAAGCCGCAGCGACATGAGTTTTGTCGGATCCCAAATCTCCTGGTCGGACACCAGGGAAGCTCTGCAGCCACAGCACAGGAACTGTCTGGTTCCAGACTTTGGGTCTGCCCTGCTGTCCTGAAGCAGCATCAACACCACCCAAACCACCTCTTACAGATGTTTATCTAATCCATTCCCAAAATCTCTGGTGTCAGCCATTCCACAGCCTCCTTGGACAATGACAAAATTCCTATTGCTTTTCATCAAGTTACTGACTCTTGATCAAATGAGAAGTGCTCTAGGCAGGCTAATGTGGAATAACTCCCAGGATGACTTTTTATCCATGGGATAAGAACAGGGTGAGCCTCATCTGGAGATTTTACCCACCCAAGTCCTTGGAAAAAGCACAGAAATCCAAATCCACACAGGTCACTGCCCCTGCCATCAGACACACTGGGCAGCACCATCTGTAAACCACAGCTTGCATTTTTCCTTCCTATTTGGATTCGCCCTCCTTTGATCATTATGTCCTTAAGACTCAATTCCAGCTCTCCATTTAACTTCTGAGTGTGATTAAAAGACACTTAAAAATAAAAAAAATAAAAAAATTAAAATCTTCAAAATGCATGTGAACTAGCTATTATTTATAGTATAATTGGGGGATGGAATTATAACAAAAAAAACCCCAAACAGAAAAAAAACAACAAAAAACCCTACAACAACTACAACAAAAAAAAACCCCAAATAATCAAATTAGATCTACATTTTCCATTAGGTCAACAGGAAATTTCTGCCAAGAAGAAAACAAAATAGGAGAAAAATTAAGCAAATTCTTTTTTCTTAAGCAGTTCAGAACTACTGAAGCAGATACTTCCTTATCAGGAGGGCTGGGAGAGCCCTGTGCGAGGCAGCCCAAGTTTGCACACTCGTGTGCAAGGGCACATCTGGGTCCCCAGGTTGCCCAAAACAAGCCCAGCACTGCAGCAGGAGCAGCACAGAGAGAACTCACTGGTCTGACTTCATTAATCCAACTCTTGCTCGTGTATCAAAGTGCAGCACGTTTTCTTGTAAAAATGATTAAGCTGCTAATTAAGCTGTTTATAACTTGTTTCCCTGGTTGCTAATGATAATTAACATGCAAATTAGCTGAGGGAAGAGAGGCACAGGGGTCCTCAGTTCATTACCAAGTTAATTACTGTTTGCATACTTAAACATAACAGTTATAAATGGTGGCATTTAATGTAATGGCCAAGATGATAATTATACCAACGACATTTTGAAAAGTCATTTCACTCTGTGCTATTTTTCTGGGTGATTAATGTTTCCATGGCTGGTTGATAAACTTACTTCAAACCCATATGACTTGGAAACAGCATAACCAAACAAGTTATCCCTTAACAACATCCCCTTATCCCTGTTTGTTTGTAATGCAGAGAAGGAATGAGGGGAGAAAAGAGCAGTAAGTTTCAATATTAACAGAGGCGGAATAAAGCGGGCTGGTTAACACTGTTTAATTTGTGTTGGCAACATTAACAGCTTCCCTTTTTCATGCCTCATGGTCTGTTATTCCATGTTTTAGCAATGCTGGGAATCCCTTCTGAGGTTCAGGCCGTCAAACTCATCCCTGTCCTCAGCCTCAAGCACTTATATCCTGAATAAACCTGGCCAGTAACACCCCACAGCACAGGACTGTGACAACGGCCACTTTGCACTGGGAAGAACAGAAGCAGAGGGCAGGGTTGGTTTTTCTGAATGCCACTTGCTTGGCTTGTTGAGCACTTTGTTCAAGCAAACCTTCTCAATGACCCTCACTGGACACGGAGGTGCTGAGCCTGATGGAAGATCAGCCTGGCTGAATAATTATGAGGGTGGGAAGTCTGGGATGTTGGAGTGTTTGGCTGTCCAGAGGCTGGGCCTGTTCCCTGGACACAGGCGGCCCAACTGCTACTGATTTCAGCAATTCCCCTCTAGAAAACCTTGCACTTGCAAAGCCAGGCTGGGAAAAGCCAGTGAAAAAACTCAGAGCAGGAAATGACAAGACTACAAAGGGTGAAGTTGGTCATACTCAGCCAGATCCTGACTAATTGGGTCAGACTATAAAATGACCAGGCTAAAACTTCTCTGGCCTGGGCCACCTTCCACCCACAGGTTTGAGAGCTCTTTACAAACACCAATTAAACAACTGGACGTGGCGCTCAGAGCCCTGGTCGAGTTGACAGAGTGGTGATCAGTCACGGGTTGGATTAGATGATCTTGGAGGCTTCCAACCCTCAACATTCTGTGATTTCAGCTGGAAATTTCTACCCTCAAGCCTTTGTATCAGAGGATAAAGCGTCAGAGAGAAGGCAGGTGCATGAACTTCATAAGGGAACACCATGAACATGACAGGGGATCCTTCATTCACCCCATGGGTGTTTGTTCCAAATCCAGCACACCGATCTGCCTGTGGAATAAGCACATCCACTTCCCTGCCTCACACAGAGCCACTGCAGAACTCAGAGCACAAGGAGAATGGATTAAATTATGCAACTGCACAGCTGAACCCCAGAGTTCCAGCACAGGCAGCAACTGAGACAGCAAAGTCTGTGTGTGGTGACCTCCGGGTGCTTCCTGTTCTCACTGCTTTAATCTCCAGAATATAAGCAAAGGGTTTATTTCTTTCTCTAATGGAACAACCACAATTTTCTTGTAATCTTGCTCAAGTGCATCTTAATCCTGCTCTTTATCGAGGAACCCTGCACTGCTTTGCATTAGCATTCTTATCGGGTGAGCACAGATGAAAATAGCGAAGTGCATGCAGAGATCGTTTTGGCTTTCTGTGCCCACACACCTTTAAGCACCCAGAGAGCACCAGGGTGTTGTGATTATCTGGTGAGCAGAAAAGTTTGACCAAGGAGCCGTCTAGCATTGTATAATGGGATTTTCAGTCCTATGAGGAGTGGATGAGGGAGCTGGGGTGGCTCAGCCTGGAGAAAAGGAGGCTCAGGGTGTAGCCAGGTGGAGGGCAAGCTCTGCTCCCAGGTAACAGGGACAGGATGAGAGGGAATGGCCTCAGGCTGCGCCAGGGGAGGGTCAGGTTGGACATCGGGAGGACTTTCTTCGTGGAAAGGGTGGTCAGGCCTTGGCAGGGGCTGCCCAGGGAGGTTTGGAGTCCCCATCCCTGGAGGTGCCCAAGGAAGGCCTGGATGTGGCACTCTGGGCTGGGGACAAGGTGGGGATGGGGCACAGCTTGGGCTCTTGGAGGCCTTTTCCAAACTCAGTGGCTCTGCGATAAAAGCAGCACATAAAAAGCTGACGGAGAACATCCCGAAAATGAATAATCCATGTACCCTTTCCTACCAGACCACGTGAGGAAGCAGATCTGTCACCAACCACCCTTAGAGGTGTCCATTTGAAATCTGCTGCTCTGACCCAAAGGAACAGCAGCAGCAGCACCAGGGCTGGAAACTCCCTCCACAAGAGAAGGATATCCCACCTCAGGCTGACAAGAGAGCTCCCAGCAGCCCAGCTCTCCTGGCAGACTGAGGGTGTGGAACTAAATATGCCCTGGGATGAAATTTCACCGTGTGGCTTCACACAGCACCAGAGCTTCTCAGCTTCAGTGGGGTGGGCACTCGGTCACCCAGCCTGGGTAATTTAGGGCAAACATCTTCATTCTCCAGCCTGAACATTTACATCAGCTTAAAGAGAGCGGAATTTGGTGTCTGCTCTCCAGCCCAGGCACATCTCAGAGTGAAGAACAGTAGTCAAATAAATTAAAGATTTTTTTTAATGTTGCTAATGCCTCATCGCACTCCTTTCTGTCAAAGAAAGATCATCCTCCTTTTTGTTTAAGTCAAATTTTCAATGCCAAATTGCTGGTTTCTCACCCTCAGCCCCAGCTCCATTTGGCGTTTAAAAGCCTGAGAGAAGGAACTTGTTACACACACTGCAGGCACTGCGAGCCTTTAAAAGAAATAAGTGCAAGATTTCTCAGCCCTGTCTCAGAGAAGGGCTGTTGCAGACATGTTTGTGCATCTCCTGCTGCAAAGCAGGAAAAAACAAAGTTTGCAAATTTGTGCTGTATTTACTCCCTCCCCACCCACCTCCATCAAAAATTCATCAGTAACCAGAGACATCCCGAGGAGCTATTGTAGTAGCCTCACTATTTAATGAGTGTGTAGCATAATTAATATTTAATGTTTAGATAAACACCTCTACACTTTTGCTCCCCACCATGTGTTTTTATGATCCTTTTAGAAAAGGAGCTTTTCTTGCCTACCCCAAAGGAGAAACAGCAAATTGTCTGGTGGCTTGAGAAGAGCCTTAGGAGTATTTAAGTTACATTGCTGGTCCCACCGTTTACAACACCAGGTTTTCACACTGGACTCTGGTCACACACTCAGGGATCACACCAGGGCACAGGCAAAGAGAAATACTTTCTTTTTCCATCACAACTGAGCGCCTTAGATGTTGTTCCTCTGATTCCTTCGAAGGCCAAAGTTAGGAACCTAGATTGATTTAAGCTTAAATTTCATCCGCAACGTAAAATTGGTTGTATTTTTATCACCTGCCATAAAACCCTCAGTCAACAAAGCAGTGTTTTGTGGGGCTGCTACCTTTGTGGCCAACCACAACATCCCCTAAACCATCCGTGTACAGCAGGGAGCACACGAGATCCTTAACCAAACCGGGACTTTTTCAGCCAGAAATGATGGATGGCGGACACTGCCATCCTCACGTTCCCTGTATCTACAAGGCAAAATGTGGCTGGAAGCAACTTCCAGACCACTCAGTCATGCAGCAAAGTCAAATTATGGGTAATGATTTTTGCAGCCAGGACCACGATCCATCGGAGGCTCCGGTCTCAGTTTTATTCCCACGAGCTGTTCCTGAGCCTCCGTGGAGGGGCAGAGGTGTTTGATCAACCCAGCTCCACTTAATGTGATTTCTATTTCAGAACTGGTTCTTTTGTGCCCTTGAGTCTTTCCTGGCAATATCACCCATGGCCCGATGTGACAGCAATGCTAAATTATGTCATGATGGCTAATTAGGGTAATTAAAGTGAAAGTAATCAAATCAACGTAATGGGCAAACTCTTAATAAAATGTCAAAAAATCTCCATCCATCATAGAGGGTTTTTTCCTCTTTTGAATGTCAAGGAACATGGAGAAGGAAAGAGTTGGACTTCAGAGTGGCCCTGAGTTAAAGCAATATCATCAGGCTAAACACTCCTAAAAACATAGTTGATCTGCTGCTAAAGACAATTACATTATTAAAAAATAAGGGTTTGTTATTTAAAAATAAGGGTTATTATTTAAAAATAAGGGGTTATGATTTAAAAAATAAGGGTTACTATTAAAAATATAGTTCATAATTAAAAAATAAGGGTTATAACTGAAAAATAAGGTTAAAAGTGTAGGCTGCACTACAGAGTTTGCTGTTTTGTGTAAGTAATTCCCTATAACTTGTCCTGCTGAGAGTCACAACTTAGGTGAGTTTCCCTGAGGTCAGTGGGATCCTTCCCCCAAAGCGAGGGGGATCCTTTCCCCATGGTGAGGGGGATCCTTCCCCCAAGGTGAGCAGTCGTTTCTCTCAGGGGAGGGGGATCCTTTCCCGCGCCATGTCCTGCGCATCCCGTCCGGTCCCTCGGGATAAGGAAGCAGAAGCGCAGGCACGGTCCCCGTGCCCATCCCCGCCCCGCCGGGCACCGCAGACCGGGCACTGTTTGTGGTCTCCAGGCAACAGAGCGTCCTGCCCTGCCCTCCTTCCCTCCTTCCGTTCCTCCATCCATCCCTCTGTCCGTCCGTCCGTCCGTCCCGGGAGCTCCGCTCGCCGGCCCCGCCGCAGCGCCGGGCTCGCCCCCTCTCAGGTATCCGCGCTCCCCCGAGGGCCCCTCACCTGCAGGGCCGGGCCCAGGTGTGCGGGATGAGGGACGGGAGCCTCGCCTTCTCCGCCGGGTGGAAAAGTGCGGATTTCCTTCTCCTTTCTCCAGGCCACGGGAAAAGGTAAGTGGCGGGCGAGGCATTGGGGTGTGGTTCTGTCTCCTCCATGTCCACCACCAACACCGATGATTAAAGATTTATCAAGTGGATGTCTCAAGCAGGGAGGACACAGCCCGGAGGGACCCCAGCCTCAACCCCAAGGGTCGGTGGGCACTGGCCAGGACATGTGGGTGCTTCCCAGCCTGCCTGGACACTGAGAACCTCTGTGATGTTTCTCCTCATGGCTTTACTCCCCAAGAAACCTCTCAGTGGCCAACCCCTGGCTTTTCACAGCACCTGGGCTTGCTTACATCTGTCATTTGTAAAGCTGCCCCCCCAGTAGAAAAATGGGTGCTCCACAGCCCCTCACTGCTGGTTTTCTGTTAAACCTGTGCTCCACAGCCCCTCACTGATGATTTTCTCTTAAACCTCTTCTCCACAGCCCCTCATTGATGATTTTCTCTTAAACCTCTTCTCCACAGCCCCTCATTGATGATTTTCTGTTAAAACTCTGCCGCACAGCCCCTCATTTCTGTTTTACAGGCCCCAGCCACGTTACCCACGTGATGCTGCTTGGTGAAGGCACAAAATGTCACCTGAGGACCTCGCTGCCCTGCTCTGCGGGGAAGGGGATGAGCAAATCTCCCAGCAGGATTTTCCAGCAGCCACTGCTTTCTACCTGGCTGCCTTCAGCTGCTGTGCCCCCACAGCGGTGCAGAGAGTGAAATCCATGGACCGTGGGCTCTGGGAGCAAGTGGTAGCCACTCTGGAGGCGTGGTGCAAAGGCAATGGTCAGATTCCCAAGATCCAGAGCAAGAACTTGGCCGTGGTATCCCTCAGTGTGGGAATAGCTGCAATTTTCCTCTCCGCCCTCATTCCCAACAACGTGGTGTCCTCAGTGTATGAGCTGGAGGCCCTGCTCCGGCGGGGATGCTGCGAGGAGGTGGTGAGTAAATGCAATATCCTGCTCCAGGCTAATCCAAGGGATTCCATGGAGCTGCTGCTGCTGAGGGCGCTGGCACGGGTGCTCTCAGGGACACAGGCTGGGAAGGGTGTCGTGGATTACGTCCAAGCCTTCGTGCGGCACCAGGCTGAGGCAGCGGCCTACGTCTGCAGCAGGCAAAGGGAGCACCTGCCCCAGGTCATCCAGGCCTTCTCTGGTTATCTCTCAACGTGCCAGGAGGAGAGCCCGGGCTGCAGGGCCCTGGGCCAGTGGCTGGACAACTGCTATGGCTTCCTGTCCGCGGTGGCACCTGGGGACACCTGGGTGTGCAGGGTGCAGGCAGCTCACCTCTTAAAAACAGGCAAATTTGAGGAGTGTGTGGCTGTTTGTACCAAGGCCCTCAAGGGCCTCTCAGCTGGGAACCTCAGAGATGAGGGATTTTTGGCTCTGCTCTTGGAAAGGGCTGCTGGGTATTTCTTCTTGGGCGGGTGGACGCAGGAAATGATGCAGGATTTAGCAGAAGCCTTTGCAGCAGATCCTGCCCGGGCACTGAAACACTTTGAAGAGCTCTTCTCACCCTGTGACACTGAGAAGATCGAGGAACAGGCAAGAGCTGCCCTGGAGGGGAAGTTTGCAGCTTACAGAGAGGCTGTGCGTGCTCGGACTGAGCTCAGAGGGAATCGCGGGACTGAACTGCTGCCTCCTGTCATCCAGACAATCCAGCTCCTCCTGCAGATCTCCCCAGGGTCCAGCCGTGAGCTCAGTGTCCGGCTGGCAGACTGCCACCTCCTGCAGGGACAGCCCGGGGCTGCCCTGGACGTGTGTGCCCGGCTCCTGGCAGCAGAGCAGAACACTTACCACAACACCCTGCTGGCACTGCGTGGATTCTGCTCCCTCCACGCCCGGGACCACCACGGAGCCCTGCAGGATTTCCAGAGGGTCATTGAGCACGGTTCCCCACATCCCAACAGCTGCATCAAAGCCTTGTGTGGGCGGGGGCTTATCCGGATTTCTGGTGGCAGCCACTACTTGGCAGCCCTGGATTATATCACAGCTTGCCAGTTGAAGCTGGAAGAAACCATCTTCACCGTCAAGTCCTATGTGCCATGGAACCAAAGGGGACTCCTGCTGAAAGTCCTCCAAGAGGAAGGACAGAGGATGCTCCAGAAGAAGAGGTACCAGGAGAGAGTTCTGTTTCTTTTCAGAAAAAAAGAAACAGGGTTGTGCACATTCCTAACCTTGTAGGTGTTTTGTTTTGTTGCTTTTTTTCCCCCCGTCCAGAGATGCCCCTGGGGTTTTCCAGCTGGCTTCTCTCCTGGTGGAGCTGGACAGCTCAGATGAGGAATCCCAGATCCTGTGTGCTGATGCCCTGTACCAGATGGGCCGTGGGGAGGAATCCCACAGGCTGCTGTCGCAGGCCCTCTCCAGAAACCCCCAGAGGGCTCCTGTGCTGGCCAGGCTGGCGCTGCTGCAGCTGAAGAGAGGCTCTGTGCACGATGGCAACCAGGTAAGGAGCACCTGGAAACGCCTCATTGTCAGGGTCATTCCCTCCTCAATAGCTAAATTGGCCAGATTTGTCACTGCTTGTCCCAGAATTCTGGGAAATTACGGATTAATCCTCGTGCTCAGTGGTTTGGGTGCATTTCCCCTTTCTAACTAAACTTTGCTGTCAGAATCTGCCTGAATAGCAAGAGGGAGAGCTGTGACACAGTGAAACTTGGAGCCAAAACGTGAGGTTCGGGTAGTTCAACCTCTAGCAGAACTTTTAAGATGTAAATGCAGGGCTGATAATGCCATAAAAACATAGAATCACAGCAATTTGTGTCCACGGGCCACACGAGGACCCCCAGCCAAACCCAGCCCCCTTCTCACATGCTGTTTAATGGCATTTCTCAGCAGAGGCTTTAACCAGGCAGAGCATCCTGTCCCCAGGGATGACATTACGGGATTGGGAATGTTCCCTTAGAGAAAATAGAAGGCACAAATTCCACCTCCCTGATTATCCTAACGAAGCACTGGAGAGGAAAGGGACAAACCCAGAACCTCCAGTATCAATCTGCACTTTTCTTTCTCTAACACTGATGGCTTGTGCTTGAAACAGTGGAAGACATTCCAGCAAGGAATTCTCCTACCAAGGATTACAAATCTGAATTCCCAGGCTCTGCCATCAGAGGGAACTATTGTATTTTTTTTAAATGCCACATGGGTTCTGCTAACCCATAAAGAGAAAGGTTTTACTGTCACCATTGCGCAGCTCCCTATGAAAAATCAAAGTTTGCTCTAATTTGCTGCCTTTAGGAAGGCTGTTAATTAATGGAGTGGCTTTATTAGAGTCTGAATGCTACCCTTGGAAGTTGGATTTCCATCTGCAGCTTCTGCTGCAAGTTCTACATGGAACTTACGTTATCACCAAAAATTTATCTTCAAAATGTTTTTATCCCACCTGCCTGTCAGATGACAACCACTTTTATCTATTAATAAAATAGAGAATGTAATGAGTTCAAGGGATGTGTCTGGTGCA
The DNA here is from genome assembly GCA_013400975.1 of Atrichornis clamosus. Taxonomy (NCBI): domain Eukaryota; kingdom Metazoa; phylum Chordata; class Aves; order Passeriformes; family Menuridae; genus Atrichornis; species Atrichornis clamosus. The sequence goes on along the minus strand of WBMZ01001997.1, from coordinate 71,236 downwards.
TCAGGATAGCTCTGTTCTTGTCCTGGCTCCTCTGGCTCAGATTTGAATACCCAGCACCTGCTGAGCACCTTTGCATTTGGTAGGAAACACATTTTGATTCATTTTCATAGGAAATGTAGTCTAAAAGTTCTTGTTTGAGGCAAAGATACCACAAGTCAGGCAAGATTCTGTTCCAAGAGGACAGTAGTTTGTAGATTTGAACCCATGCTTTTCCCAGATTCCCAATAACAATACTAAAAAAAAGGCACAGCACTTCCCTGATTTTCCATTAATTCACTGGTTTTGATTTTACAGTCAAAAGGGGTCATTGGAATCCTTCTGTTCCCCAGGAACATTCCCTTTTTTGGGCAATCACCCTGCAGTTCAGCTGCATTTATGAAAACACTCCACAGCCCCCGTGGAGCAGTTGCTGCCCAAAGTAAACCAGGCAGCAGCAGGTATTTGCCCAGATTTATTTCCACAGCTGCAGTGGTGGTGAGGAAAGATAAGAATCCATGTTTTCTCCAACACGCATTCACACCAGGGCCAGCTGAGGAGTTAAATAAGGGAGATTTGTGGCCCTTGGCTGGATGAGTCCCCAGGGAAGTTTGGGGAAGCTGAGGAAGAGCACACCGCTCTCCCCAGAGCTGAACACAACCTCACATCTCCTCATGGAAGCCTCTCTCTGCTGCCTTTCCCTCTTCCATCCTTAAGCTGCTGAAGAGAGTGATCAGAACTGGAGACACCTCCTGCCTGCTGCCAATCCTGGACATTTTCCAAGACGAGGACCGAAAGCTGCTGCAGAGCCACTGCCGCCTGCGAGCCCTGGCCATCCTGCAGGGCAAACAGGACGGTGCTGCCATCAAGGAGGCCATTGCCCACCTGTCCTTTGCCATCCTTGCTGCAGGTAGGACACCAGGACACCCCCGGGGATTTGCTCCTAAGGGAAAGCAGGTCAGTGGGTGGGAGAGAATGTCCAGCCTGTTCTCCTCTGTCACCTCCCCAGTGAGGGCTGAAACAGCAAATTCATCTGGACCACGAAGAGGCACAATTAAACAATAAACAATAAGTAAATAAGTTGTTAGTTCTTTGAAATGGGTTCAGCTCAGTTCTACAGGGACATCAGCCCCTTCTCTTCACCTGCCAGAAAACCCAGCCTGTGCAGTTCCAGTGCAAAAAAGTGACTGCAGCCACTTACACCTACCCCTATCCCAGCTTTTCCTAAGGAGAGAGACCAGGCTGACAGGGAAATGCTTCTGGCATGTTCCAAGTAAAACCATGTTTGTGTGGAAATCTGCCTTTCACTCTGAGCAAATGTTATGACAGCAGCATCGAGAAGAAGAGAGACTGGCTCATGAAAATGGAATAAAACCCTGTTAATTGCTTGGAGATGGTTCCATCTCACAGCCCGTGCATCCCAGCTTATCAGCCCCCCACCTGCTAGAGCAGATGCTTGTTAAGAAATAGATATTGTCTTTATGGGAGCCAACTGGTAGAGCTCCAGAGTGTTAATAACCTTTGGTACAGAAGTTTTGGAGCATATCAGGAGGGAGAAAAAGCCTCATTACTGTGAAAGAATTGCTTGGAGCCTGTCTGTAGGCTCAACCCCGCAGGCAGCTGCATTTGCTGACCTCCCTATGAAAACTTATTTCCAGTGGCACTCATGATTTATCATCCAATATTGGATGCCACAGTTATTGATTGAGAGCCTGAGCACATTAAGATCCTTATCAAAGTTGCCTTGAAAAGAAGGGGCATGTGGATGGCAGGGAGAGAAATGCTCTGCAGCTAGGGCGTGGATGGACCAGGATTTTCACTGTCAACTCTGTGTGTTTATTTGGGCAGCACTTATGTGAAAGCAGAGAAAAAAAGAAGCTTAGTATCACAAATCCCAGTGCATATTAATTCTGGCAGGGAATTAGTCAGTCCCATCTGGATCACTCATTTATCCAAAACAATGTGTACCTTCCCTGCCCACGGCAGGGGGTTGTGGACTCTTTAAGGTCCCTTCCAACCCAAACTATTCCATGACTCTGACTCCACTTTATTAAAACAGCCAAATGGCTTCATGCCTCCACTCTCACATATTCACAGATCTCCCTCTTAGAGCTTTCTCCTCTCAGTTGTGCTGCTCCTACTCCGACCTGACACAAATTCTTCTTTCCTTTCAACTCGTTACTGATAATAGGCAAGAGGCATTCCACTTGCAGCAGAAATAAAGGAAACTTCCACTTAAGCACTCTCATTGTACCTCATCAGGTGTCCTCAGGCCGAGTGGAGGTTTTTTGATAGCTTCCCATGGGTGTCCTTGCAGTAACCGTGGCTGCATCCCTGTCCCCCAGGTGGTTTTGCTGAGGACTGCCTTCTCACCAGGGCCCGGTGTTACGGGCGCCTGGGGCAGATGAAAACTGCGATTTTTGATTTTAATGCCATCCTGAAGGAGGACCCCAGGAATGTGCAAGCTCTGAGTGGCCGAGGGTTCGTTCACCTCGCTCTGAGGCAGCAGAAGGTACTGTCACTGTGGGGGTGTGCTGGTTTTTCTGATGGCATTAAACAATGTGAGTGTAAGGCATCACAGAATTTGTCATGGACTCACCGAAATTAAGAGTTTCTCACTGAATCTGGGCAGTGAAAGGCTCTGGGTTTGGCTGGGTGGATGAACAGCCCACCTGATGTTACTGATTTGCTTCCATAAGCCCAGAGAGAGGAAGACTAAACCTTAGACATGATTTTCTATAATAAGCCAAGAAGCTTAAAACACAGCAAATAGTCATTCAAACCTGTTTTTAATATCTTCCACCAACTTTGCAAATGGAAAAATGCAGCACAAAGACAGGCAAGAGCAAAGAGGGACAGCAGAGAATGGAAAGCACCTGAAAGAACAAATGATCAACACTGAGTTATTGCTTCCACTTCATTTCCCGCTGTTATTTTTCCACAGGAGGCAGTGCAAGACCTGATCTCAGCCCTGAAGGTGGAGGCAGGAGCAGTGATCCCAGCAATCCTGTCCTTGAAGCCTGAAGCCCAAGGGTTGGTCACTGGGTGGCTCCTCCAGCACAGCAGGGCTGCTCTCACCGAGCTCGTGGCCGCCAAAGACCTTCCAAAGGCAGAAACCCTCAGGGATCTTCTCACTGTTGCAAAAGCTCTGACTAAAATCTGCAAGGCTGCACAATATCACGTCTTGTACACTGATGTTTTGATGGCAAGTGGTAAGTTCCAGTTGCAGTCCTTTCGCACAGCTGATCAGGCTCGGTGAATGAGCAGTAAATTAATGGGAAATGAAGGTTAAATGGCAAGTGTAATGCTGGATAGTGCTGGATGGTGCTGGATAGTGCTTCTCAAGAAAAGTTTGGGATCTTTTGGGAATGGGTATGAAGTAATTAGCACCTTTAGATGTGGACTGGCTGCCTAAATCCTGCTTTACTGAGTTTTCTTGGTGCCTCTCTCCACACGGAGCGGGTTATGAAGCTTGCACTGGTGTTCCCCAACAGGAAGGCACGAAGAGGCCCTCAGGCACCTGCAGGAAGCCTTTGGCCACTGTCCTGCTGAGGACTTTGCCAGGGCACGGCTGGCTGTGCTGCAGCTGCCGGCGGGGAACGTGGCAGGGGCAGCTCCCCCGCTCAGCACCCTGGCCAGGAGAGATGAAAGGGACTTGGCCTTTCTCCTGAACTTTGTAGACACCAAGCAACTGCAGCACCTCGCTCAGGTACAACCCCTTTTTTTTTTTTGATCCTACATCAGTGGTTTCAGTGGGGAAAGAATTGGGAAGGAAAACGCAGCTTGCAGAGATTTTTCCCTGCCTTGCCTTGAGAAGCGTGTGGGAAGAGGTTTATCAGATGGACAGGGGACAAATTGGTTTTTCCTCCAGCCAGATCAGGGAGTTGAAGCCAAACTTCTCCCACTGCAGTGACCTTACTTCAGTCTCTAATAATTCATCATTTCCATGTCTGAACATTTGTGGGAATTCCTTGTTGGTCTCCCTGGCACAAGACCTGGTGATCCCCACCCTGGAATTCAGGGGGTGTGAGGGGCAGCAGGTAGAAACTTAATGAGACTTCTGCTAGAGGATACAAGGTGCTCATGGGTGGCTGCTGGGGAAGGGGGATTCATGTTTTGTTCACTTTCTTGTTGAAATGAAACTGAAGATTTCAATTCGGTGACATTAAATTCTTCAATACTTCTTGCTCTTTTGTGTAACATTTAGAATTTTAAATATGCTCACATTTTTATAAAATGCATAGCCTTTGAGGCTGGTTTTCTTAGCTAAAACTGTCTGACAGAACAACGTCACATTGCTCTGGTACCCACAACGATGCATTTCTTCAAGTTTCTCCCCCAAAGTGCACCCAACTCTGAGAAAGTCTCTCCAGTAATAAGACAGGAGAAGGTCAGATTGATGGTGAGGAGTTTTAACGCTCAGTCAAGCATCTGCAATTCTGATTACCCAGAAGCTCTGTGTTCTGAGAATCAGTTTGCTTCCTTTTATTCAATTTGTTGCTGGTGTGCACCCTGGTGAGGAGCTATATTGTTATGCTCTCTCCCAGGTTATAAAACAAAAAACATGCTGATATCCTTAATGTATCAAGAGGAGCACTTGGAATGTCTTTTAACAAAACAGCAGGAGGATATAAGTAAACAAGTATTAATTTACTAGTCCCTAGACATGCCCCATTACAGAGAAAAGAGCCTTTCTTTTCTAAATAATGTAAAAAGTTCAGTCTTATGGGGAAGAGTTGGAAGATTTCAGAGCCAATTTGCAATCATCCACTTTGGAAAGTTGATAAAGGTACAACTGAGACTGTGACTAGGGAGGCCCTGAGGAGGTGTCTGCAAATGAGGACACATTTTACAGCTGAACTTCCCCTGCTGCCACCTCCCTCCTTCTGTGGGGAAGTCTCACAGCCCAGTCCATCCGTGCTGCTTCCCCAGGCAACACAGGAGGGATGTTCTTTGCTGTCAATAGGAAAAAAGAGAAGGAAAAAAACCAAACTAACTTTTGTATCTCCTATACTGCACTGATGAGTTAGAACCCACTGGTGACTGAAGCCTTTAAAATGGGAGAGGAACTTCTTTCTGCCTCACTTTGGCAGCTGTGCCTGAAATAAAACCCTTTTCTGTGGCTTATTTATCATGAGAGCTTTCTCTGCTTGAGAGAAGAGGTGTGACCAGACTGATTTCCAAACTGGAACTCAATACCAGTGTTGGAAGTTTAAAGAGAAAACATTGCTCTCTTTCATCTTGTGCTTTTGCTCAACTGAGTAAACATCTGCACTCAAGCACCTGGGGGTTTTTGTGTGTATTTTGTGACCAGGGGATAAGTGTGTACTCTCTGGGATGGGGAAGGAATGGGTTCATCCACCTGCCTGGAGTCTCAAAGGATTTCCCAGTAGCTCTTTCTTTTGCCTGCAAGGTTATTCCAGTTTGTGTGTGAAAGGGAGATCTCTGTAAAAGCAAGACAGAATTAGTGCCAAAATTCCCAATGATGGCCTAACTTTGCCATGGCTGCTAACCTGGGAGAGGGTGTTTGTCCTGTTACCTCCACTTGCCAGGTAGGAAAAGGAGAGTTCTGTTGTTTACACCCAGCCCTCAGTCTCAGCACTCCAGCACAAAAGCATTTCTGCCACATTGTTTGTTCAGTGTTTGGACATTACAGGCATTATAAAAACGTGTCATCATTATCCTGGAGTCTGGTCTGAGAAGCTAAAAATAATTTTCCATATGGTGAAGAGGAAAGGGTGGAGGAAGGAGAGAGCTCCTTGATGTACTCGGGTTTTTTTCACTAAAAACAAAGCAATAAAATGCTTCCATTATTTATAGTCAGGGGGGTCCCATGCTAAGAAATTTGTAAACAACTGGGAGAGCCACATGGGAATAGGAATCTGAAAGATTTATTAAGCTGCAAAAGGTCAGAGGAAGGGAGTTTGCTTGCTGCTAGTGCAGCTTCAACCCTTGGGCTTCCTAAGTCAGGGGGCAAATGCACGACTGATTCCCAGCTCCTCACACAGATCCTCAGAGCTGCAGCTTCTGTGGGTATCCAGACTCCTACGAAATGGTCTCCAAAACTATAAGGTCTGTGCCTGGATTAGGTGAAGTTGCCATTCCACATGCTCTTCATGCCACGTGCAGGTGGATAAGGAAAGACTTGCTCCAATCTCTTCTGAAAACCTCCAACCCTCTTCTAAAACTCAGAGCTTATCAGTCCATCTGCTGGGATTTGCTGCTCAGGAACTAACCCTTGGCCATAATTCCATGTCCATTAGATTCCTCACTCTTTTTCTTTCTAAGGAGTTGAACCTTGGTCCCATCATAAGATTAGTCCCTAGGGACTGGAACCAAAAATGCCACAAAAATATGTGTATGTCCTTTGTCACTCTGTGAGGTAAATAGATGGAAGAAAGGGACACAGAGACCTAAACCAAGAATCCACTTATGGCCCTTTCCAGGTAGCACGATAATTATTTCAGTCTGGAAGCCAAAAATCAAATCTTTAGTGACAAGTTGGACTCGAGTTCCCCTAGAATAGATTCCACAGCCTTTTTCTGGCCTTCCAGGTCACCTGCAATGAGGCTGATGGCAAAAATGCTTCTCTAAGGCCATGTGCAGAGAGTAGTTGAACTCAGCTGTGCCATGTCCTTCTGGCTTCCTTTACTTCCTTTCCATAAGTCTGGTTCTCATCCTTATCTTTGTTAGAAGATAACGTGCAAGTTGCTAATTAATTCTTGTCTGGTACATGCCACAAATGTCCCAGCTCGGATCCCTTAAGTGAGGCAGAGCCAAAGGAGAATCCAGCTGCCCAATGTCCACGATTGCTCCACCAGTGAGGATGGAAGGGAATCCTTTATTTTCAGGTGGGCCTTTTCCTCCAGGTCTGGCAGGAAACTCAGAATCTCATGGTTTGCTTTGGGGACTCTCAGGGAAATGTGAGAAGTCAAAGCAGTGGCTCAGTAAATAAATGCGAACACCCAAAATGCCTCAGGTTAGAGCACTGAACCCTTCAGCACTAGATTAGTCATTCAGCACAACAACAAAAAATGTGTTTTCTTCTGCCGCTGGGACAACAAATGCACCTTAAAGGCTGAAAGTGACACTTTAACTGCACAAACAAAAGGTATTTTGAGGAACTGCGCTGTGTTCCTTGGAACAATGTGATCTAGAACTTTGGAATTTCTAGGGGAAAAAAACATCTTCTCTTGCCAGGATGCTCCTCACGCAGCTGCAATTCCACCTTGCTAAAATCCTACCACTGAGGAAACATTTGCATTGAGTACTTGTCTTAAAAACATTCCAAAGGGCAAAGTAAATGTGATGCTCTTTAAATGTATACACAGACATCTGAGGCGGGTTTGGACAGGCTGCCTTACAATTTATGGGCAGAATTATTAAAACCAGGGATTGACACCATTTGGGAAGAGGTCTTATTGCCATTTCTGTGTGTGGAAGCTGGGAGAGTCTTTAATAAATATGACTATGTCAATAAAAATAGCAAAATAATAATTTTTTATATATGTTATAACAAAATAACTGGGACAGAATTCCTCATAAACCATTAGGAGAGGCTAAATTATTTCATGCCACTGGTCTCAGATGATGTGCTCGGACTTGCCCTGCAGTATTGATCCCTTTCCTGCAGAACCTGTTTTCCTCAGCCCTGTTAGGCAGCAATCAATTCTAATCTCAGTCAACCAAAATAAAAGAGCACACAAAGAGACTGGAGGACCTGACTTGGCGGTCAAGGGTGGCTGCTGAGATGGTGGCTGGGCTGACAGAATTCTGGGGAGCCACAAGCATCCAAAAGCAAGTGTTATCCCATGAAATGAGGATGATGGAAACATTTATCCTTTGCTTGGAGTCTCAGTTGGTTTGGCTCAGCCTTTTGTAAGACCTCAGCTGCTGATGGCAGCCGTGTTTGTAACTTGAATATTCACTCTGCTGCAGCACATTAAAAGCTTTATTTATTACCAATAAAGGGAAATAATGAGAAATCCATTTGAGGCAAATAGTTCTAATGGAGTTTTCTTTACTGACCTCCATAAACCTAAAAATTATGTGGTTCTTTCTGCCTTTTCTATTTTCTTGTTGTTGTTTTTCCCTTCAGATGAGGGGAGAAAGTTCAATTGCGCTTGAGATTAACAATTAGCAAAGCCACCAGTTGGCCTTTTTTTCCTACAGCTTGGGTAACCTTCATTAGAGACCAAACCCTTCATTATTAGCACATGAATTTGTGGGGCAGCACCTGGGGAGGTTGGTCCGTGCAGTTGTTTGTTCAGGATCCCTAAAGAAGAGGAAATTAATTCAGAGGAAATTCTGGCAAACTATTAGCCAAAAGAAGAGGAGCTCAGAAACTCCTGAGGTAACAGCAAGTACCCAGCGATCCAAGAGTTCTATATTTTATATATATGCAAAAATAGATCAATTATTAGTTCCCCAACTAGATGCAATTTCAATATTTAACAAAGTAACTAAGATTTCTTACTCTCTGTGTCTGACCATTCCAGACTAGATACTTTCCTGAATTTTTTCCCTTTTATTAACTAACACGAAGCAACTCTGTCCCCACAGGCGGCAGCCCAGGAAGGGAAGGTGCTGGTGCAAGGCCACCACTACGAGAAGGCCCTGCCTTATCTCACCCTGGCTGTCCTGGCCAGCAGCGACAGCCCCAGGTTCCTGCGCCGCAGAGCCGCTTGCCTGCTGCACCTGAGAAAGTACCCAGGGGCTCTGAGGGACATGGAGAGAGTGATGCAGGGGCACGGCTGTAACAGCCCGAGAACTCGGGCCGCGGACCACTGCTGCCAGGGATTCCTGCTCCTGGCCGTGGCTGAGGAGGAGGCGGCAGTGCAGCACTACGTGCAGGCCCTGCAGCTGGACGAGCCCGCGGCCCTGGGCTCCATCAGCGACTGCCCCGGCAGGGAGGTTTTAACCAAAACTTTCCACAGGGTTGCACAACACCACTTTGAAATGCAGCGTTACGAGGAGGCCTGGAAAGTCACAGACTGTGGGCTTAAAATTGATAGAAGTACTGAGCTCCTGAAGCTGAGAGCAAGACTTAAGAGAGAGGCATCGAGCTGTAGCATACATTGATTTCTCAGTTTGGGGATTTTCCACTATCTGGTTGCTTTCTGGTCTATCTGTGAGGCTGCAAGAAGGGAAAGGTGAGAAGCTCGTGATGAATATGGAATGGATGTGACACTGAACATGGAACAGCAGGATGAGGAACAGAAAGTTTCAGGTAGCAAAACAAAACTGACTGAGAGAGCTGTGAGAAAAAAAAAACCAAATTGCAGGATTCAGGATTCTTTAAAATTATTGAGGATTATGTAAACTCCCCCTTGTGAAAAAACTCTGTTTTAATGGCTAAACTGAACCAATTCTAACACAGGGCTTTCAGTCCTACTGAAGGAAAACATTCAAATCATTTGCATCTTATGAATAATAATCATATATTTCCTGTGCTATTATTTGATTAGCTTTAACACGTACTGTTCAATCAAGTGATGGCTTTTATGGGCCAGTCAATAAGATCAGTCACAAGTAACCCCCGTAAGGTCCTTGTGAGGGACCATTTGTGTTACCCCCCTGTCCTGACCCACTCCTGGGTGGAAGGATCTGCCCTTGTGGAAATGCAGTGGATTTGCTGTGATCAGCACCAATATTGGGGAGTGGGGCAGCACAGATGCCAAGGGAACTGTTTTACTGCCCCAGGGAACAGCAAAATCACAGATAATGGGAGGGATGAGACTCAATAAAGACGAGACATCCAATCTAGGCACTCATGCCCTGATATCCAGGCCACACAGGCAGCTCCAGTACTCCAGACTTCCCCTTGGGCTCCCAGATCCTGCGTCTCCGTTTGCCAGGGCAGGTAACAGGGATAATCCCTCTGTAGGGGTGTCTGCCAGTGAGGTGAAGTCCATCCCTCACACTCCTGGCTGTTCAATCCCCAGAGCCAGCCCTGGAGCACGAGCTCATCCAGAAGTGGCCAGTGCACGAGCTGGACGTCAGGGCCAGAGGCAGAGGCCAGGACAGGATTTTTCCCAGTGTTGCAGCATTCCTTCCTCATCCTCCCTGCTGGACAGCACGGAGTCAGCCTCTGGCATGCTCAGAAGGGCTTTTCCTGCTGTCCTGTGTCTGGTTTCCTGGTTTCAGGTGGACTTGGGGCATCCCAGAGGTAGTGCTGGCACATCCCTGGGGATTCTCCTGTGCCAGGGGAGCTCTCAGCTCAGTCCAGAACCAGAAGGGAAACGTGGTGGTGCCCAGAGCAACAGCTCCTCTCTTTGTTTTGACTGCTCCAAGTGAGTTCTCCCAGTGTTTTTGGAGTGTGATGATACAACCATGGAGAGAAACAGAAAATACTGTTTGAAAACAAAGATTAAAGCAATGCTGAGGACTGCTCTCCTGCTTTGATTAGGATGAAAGGGAAAGGGAGCATTTTCTTTTTTGCTAGATTGTTGTCTCAAGGGCAACATTCCAGAGTGAAACTTCATTCAGCAGCCATGGAATCAACCCACAGCAATGACACCACCTGTAATCTTCCACCTTTCCTTCTGCATGCTCCTTTTTTTCTGCCCTAAGAGCACCGGTAAGACTGGGCTTCTTTCCCTTCAAATCCAAGAAAAGTTGCTTTGTTTTTTATCCTAGTAACACTGATGAGTACTTTTCCCCCTAATTGGCATCGAGATGCTGTGGGATAGTTTCTTTCCAAGCGTGAAATTATATCCTTAAACAACTGTGGGCTCCATTTGCAAGCTGAAAGAAATCATTTTGCTCATTTTTTTCTTCAAATAGTAACCAACAGACAGGAACTTTCTGTATCTCATGAATTTTTTGAGAAGTGATTGTTTCAGACTTTGGAGGTTTTTTTGAAAGTAAAACCAGGATACTCTACCTTTCTCAGACCACCCAATCATCACAGAAAGCTCTGGGAAGACAATTTAGTTGTCCTGTCTCCCAAGGTAATATTCCCTCATGAGTCTGGGCTGCCCCTTAGGAAGTCTGGGGATTGGGGCATGGGGTTTTTTGTTAAGAAATGTTTTCTTCTGGGTGGAATGCATTTACTACTCCTAAAGAAATTTTGCTTTAAAAACAGGAACCACATGCATCCCCACAAGATTGAGATAGAGTTACCTGGAGGAAAAATTCCTTTTCCGGTTTGTGCCTGTTCCTCATGGCCTTGATGAATGGCTGCTTCTCCCAGCAGCTCCTGACTCTTCCCGTCAGCATTTTTACTGGTTTCTTTTCTTTTCCCAGTCCTCCTCCTGTGCCCACTAAACTACTGCAGTCTAAGTCCTTTGCCTGTGCCTGAGCTTCTCACTTGCTCTTTATTTCTCTGTTGTGTTCTTACTCTTCCAACTCATTTCTAGGAGAGTGCTTGGAACAACCTGGGATAGTGGAAGGTGTCCCTGCCCATCGCAGGGGCTTGGAACCAGATGAGCTTTAAGGTCCCTTCCCACCCAAACCATTCCATGATTCTATGACTAGATACAAGCCATTCTCTAACAGAATATTGGTTCCACTTCTTACAGATTGAAAAATCTGGCTGAAAAAACATATTTCTGTATGTTTCTTTAATGTTAAGCTGCAATTCATGGGGATTGTGGAGCTGTTTCCAACTGTTTTGAGGCCCACCCCTCAGCCTGTGCAAGCAGCACGTGGTTGAATGCTTAGAGAAAGAACCTTATTGCTCTTTGTGCAACGTGCTGTAGGACATACAATGGAATTGTATGGTGCAATTCTGCTGTAAATGTTACGCAACTGTGAAGAATTCAAGTATATTTATATTAGTCAAGACTAACATAAAAGAAGACTCATAAAGAAGAAAATATGACCTAATAAATGGTGAAACTGGATACGTGTTTGTAATCCACCTTGAAGCTACAGCCGTCCCAAGGAAAGGTTAAATACCTATAGTTTATTCAATTCAGACTTCTATACTGACACTGCCAACTATTTCTTTGCTCCCCATGAATTTTATTCCTTTAAAGTGTCCTGCCACCTTAGTACACAATCTTGTTTCACATCATCACCAGGTAATGAATAGTGAAAGAAAACTGTGAAATCATGGTTGAGAATGTTCCTACACAAACAGTGCCCTGCCAGACTTGCCTCTCTGAAGTATTCAATGTTCCTTCTAAGTACATAAAAGGAAAATCAGATGTGAGAATATTTGCATCACAAATGCAGTTAGGCAAGGAAAGTTTCCTGACCTCAGGCTCTGTGGTCCAGCAGGCAAAGAACAGCTTAGAAACGATGGCAAAGTGTTTGGAATTAAATATTCAACTGGAAGCTTTTCCTCAGAGTTCAGACACAGCTAAACTTTGAGATTCTGTGATCTCAAAAGCCACAATTTCTTTTAAAATCCCATCACTCCCATTTAGTTCTCCTATTTCAGTCATGTGCTTCCAGGTACTGAGAGAATCTAAACACATGAACCAACTTCTGCAACTACATTTGAAGCTGCCATAGCTCCAGGGAATGCATCTTCCTGCCTTTCAGCCTAATCATTGTGGTTCTCAGCTTTAGAGTGTGGTGGAAGTGTGGCTCTGGATCAGGGCCATGCAAACCCAGGAGCTTTAATGAGCTTCCGTGTGCCTGAGTGAGGACATTCCACTTGGCTTGCAGAGGCAGATGTTTCACTCTAATGACAGCTAATCTAAAAGCCATTTCTTTTACCATCATTTCCCTGCAGAAGATTAACTGTGTGATCACTGTGCTGCTGCTGCTGCATCCAGCAATTCCCAGTTTGCCAGGGCTCCCAGGAGTCGCTGTCACCATGAAATTATCGCTGGCACTGGAGTCTGCCTTTGGAGCCGTGGCTATTCCAGGCAGATTTCAGCCACACTGGTCTGTGCTGGGATCTGCTGGTTCACTCAGCCATTACTCAGTTGCACCTTAAGAAAAGTGACTCATTATTTAAGAGGCTCAGCATTCCAAAGGTGTGGGATTCAGAAGACTCTTCCCCCTCCTGCTCCTGCTGTGGGTTTCAGGAATGACTTCTCCATATCCATTTGTTCTGAGGCACAGGAGCCTGGGTTTATTTGCTCCCAGAAGTGCCTGGAGGGCGGAAGACAAACACAGCTGACATTGCTGTTAGTAGCTCTCAGCAGCTGGGGACATTTGAGGGTAGGCTGGGAACAGATTTCCACCCCACCTGGAAGGTTGGAGAACAAGAGCCGGTCCCAAAGATGTGTCAGCAGAGAGTGAAAAACACTCGTGATCACAGTGATGTTATTTTTAGTTCTTCACTCATGAACCAGCAATTGAGAAAAGTGAGAAAGTGAGAAAACAGCTTCTGTCCTGGGCAGCTGCCACCACCAGTCCTGGCCCTCCCTGATGTGACAGCCTGGTGCCACCAACCCTCCAGGTCCCACACCTCCCTACAGGAGTGGAACCTACACTTCTAAGGCACGTGCAACCGGTTAATTTTCAATCACCTTCACTTCCAAAATTTATCTTGGGCACGTGATGCATGGCCAAGACCTCCTGGAGACCTTGGCAGCCTCCTCTGTGTCCCTGAGAGCCACTGGGGACTTCTTCTGGGCCAGATCAGCTGTGGCTTTAGGTGTGTTGCCATCCAAGCTGATCATTTTTGTGTTTGCACGTTCCCTACACAATCCCAAAAAGTCAGGAGGTGCAGAGAAGAAACGAGAATAGGAAATTCCCCACGGTCTGTGAAGGAAATTAAGAGCAGTATCTGATAATCAGTTTGCACGAATCATTCCTGAACTGCATCACAGTAAATGAGAAAATTTAGCTGTAAAGCCAGAGGGGGATTGCAGGAGGGAGCAGGAAGCACAGGAGGATGTTGAATGATTCCATTCCGTTCCTGGTTTGCATTTTGTTATGCCCCTCAGTTGTACTTCCATCTCCAGGTCAGGGCTGCAGATGCCAAACACTTCATGAGGCACCTGGAGTCACAACAGAGCCCCAGTCCCAGATCCAGATCAGTAGTGGATGAAATGAAAAACTGACGGGGATCAGTATTTCCTCACTTGAAATGACCATCTCAGAGAGCTTCTTGATTGCTTAGAAACCTCAGATGTGCCATTGTAAGACATTCAAGCACTGGTAATGTGCTCAATCTGTTCTCTGGAAGTCACATTCAAATCTTAAATTATTAGGAACACCTCTGAGTGCCTGTCACGGTGTAGGGTTTGTTCTTTCACTGTGGAGTTTAACAATAGAAACAATTATACCTTGCCATTTTCTAATTTTTGCAGCCTTGCCAACGCTATTTTTGCAGTGTTGTTTCTTTTCTTCTTGTGCATCGTTTGCCCATTCTTGATCTACTTCCTCAAGTAAACAGGTAATTAGCCACCTACATCAATTGCCCTGTGTCTACACCATTAATGTGTTTGGATGTTTTAATTGATTGCATTCTCAACTGGTTTGGATGGCTTAAATGCCAGCTAATGCAATCCAATTAAGTCTCCTAATAAACCTGACTGATGAACTGCAATATAATCACACATCAAGCAGAGATGTAGAGGAAAATGCCACAGAACTAACAGTTCAGAATAGACTGTGTCATTCTGAAAGATCCAAATCCCTTCTCAACAGGGAAACTGGGAAGATGGACTCTAACTGGGGCTGGATTTGGTCTCCAAGACCTGATTCTACACACCTTTTAAGCACAAAATTAAGCCAGTTCCTACCCACAAAACCTTTTTCATAGACTCCTAGAACAGCCCAGGTTGGAAGGGACCTCAAAAGATCATGTGAACCAACATAAGGGATCCAAGATGAGATTATCCAGCACCCTGACCAGTCTGGGAAATCTCGCAGACTTCCAGTGGTGGAGCCGCTCCCACACCCCTGGGGAGGCTGTTCCAGTGATTGATTGTTCTCACTGGAAAAAATAATAATTCTTGTATCAAGATTAAACTTTTCCCAGTCCAACATGCACCTTTTGCCCCCTGTCTCCACCGTTTATCTGGTGAAGAATCAACTCAATAATTATCTCGAGGGAGCACAAATGCAAAGGAGATTTTAGGTGATATTGGGGGGGGGGACACTCTTAAAAATGTTATTCAAACAAAATTAGCTGAGGCAGCAGGAAGCTAAATAAACTCCTACTGGGATAAGATGTGAACTTCCAAGAGTGCCCCACAAGCAACTTACTTGAAGACGGTGCAGTGTCTTTGTGTCAGCTCTGGAGGTCTTTTTCTAAGCCCAAACAGAGATTAGAGATTTAACGGAGCAATCTGTGTGAAATTCTCAGCCCTGTTCTGCCAGATGCCAGACAAGACATAATAGCTCCTCTGGCATCAATGTCTATTAATCTAATCTTGACTTTGATTCTCAGTGTGACTTCCTTTCATCTGTAAAATGGGGATAATTCTCTCTTTCAGACGCTTGTCAGTACCTCTTAGTTCCGGGTACACGGTGCTTTGAAGATGACATTATTTGTACATTTTACATTATTGTAAAAGAGCTACAGATTGCGGAGAGGGGCTGATGACAACCCGTGCTGCTGCTGAAGGTCAGCCCCTGCTCTGTGCCCGACACCCACCGGGGTGTTTGTGCAGCTGCCTCTGGCACAGACCCTCAGCGGGAACGAGGAAACCTCCCGGGCATCCCGCGGGATCCAGCCCCCGGGGCAGGCTTTGTGTTTGCCGGGGTGACGCAGGCAAGGGTTGAGAAATGATAAAGACATTCAGATACCTCGTGCAGGCCTCACCCTGCCTGGTTTAGCCTCAGAGGCTTTGCTGTACAAGGAGCCCCCCAGAGTTGGCTGCTCCAACAGGGAACCACGTGGCAGCCGAGTGTCCCTACTGGGAAGCTCCAGCCACAGAGCAGAACCTGGAACCCAAACCCTCCTCTGTGGGCACCCAGGTACCTCTCTGCACCTCCAGGGTCGGTGCCCATGCCTAATCCTAAACTCAAGGTGTAATGGCCATAAACCGAAACAAAACATGTTTCACCTCAACCTGAGGAAGAACTTTTTTCCATGGAAGCTGGCAGAGCTCTGGAGCAGCTGCCCAGGGTGGGTGTGGAGCCTCCCTCTCTGGAGACATGCCAAGCCCACCTGGACACATCCCCGTGTCACCTGCTGCAGGTGACCCTGCCTTGGCAGGGGGTTGGACTGGGTGATGTCCAGAGGGCCCTTCCAGCACAGACTATCCTGGGATCCTGGGATTCTGGGATGTAAGGCACCTCCAGCAGCTACTACAGGAAAGAACTGACCAGGCTCTCCACCTCCTTCTGTCCTGCAGCCCCTGATCCTGCCACGAGCACCTTCCACACCCCAATTGTCCATTCAGGATGCAGGTTCAGCCCTCGGGCTGAAGGATGCCCAGCTCCTGACTTGCACCACGGCATCCTGATTGCCGGTGGGAATGCAAGGAGAAGGTAAGGGCTGGGTGAAAATGGGAAGTTTGCTGAAAGTTTACAAGCATTTTGATAATCCAGGACTTAGCAGTATTGCTGAAAAAAAGTGTAATAATTTATTGAAGAGGACTTTATGGTTTGGACTTCTGTGTCACATTAGATAACACGTACATGGTGTTTAAATGCAGGGCTAGGGTTATACACCCTAAATTTTTCAGCTGGGATGAATACTTTTGCTTGGAAACAGGAATTCCCTTCTGTCATTTTTAACAGCAGTACATTTAATGGAACAGCTGAAACTTGCATGTGCTCTGTAACTGAAAATAACTTCAGGTAAAATATCTTTAGTTTATTTTGTTTGGAATCTATATTCCTATACAGCAAAACAATGCAAAAATAAATTCAGTTCATGTACATTTAATTTTAAAGCATGGTGTCATTAAGAATTCAATTGCAACACTCATCCTTGCTCTGAAATTAAGTGTGAAATGAGACACTGCATTCCAGAAGTCTTCCTGCAGTGGATACTTGGAAAACCTCTTGGGGGAAAAAACTAAAGCACTTCATGAAAAATGAGGACTTTCCTAAGAATTAATTACTGTGATAGAAGAGACTTTTCCAAATGCTGATAAGCCAGGAAATCATCTTGCCCTCTTAAAGGCAGCACTGCTTGTGCCTGCTGCACAACCTAATTTCCAGTCTAGACATAAAACCAAGTGGTTTCAGACACATTGGAAAGGGTTAAGCTCCCTGAGAAGTCTCAGAGCAGAGCATTTAATTCATTGGGCATTGGGAGCCACCTGAGTGTGAGTGAGGGGGAGAGAGGGAGATTTGGGCACAGCTCTTTGCAAGACCATTCCTGAGGAAAGCCTGGAAAGGGATCAGAGCTGATAACATGAATAAGAATTTCTTTCTGACTGCCAGAAAACACAAATATCTCAAGTCCATCGCAGACTCTGCACAAGGCACCTCTGCAGCTGACAAGCATCCTCCACAAGACTGAGGTAAGACACCTTCACCTTTTTACCTGCTTCTCTCTGCAGTGAATGCATTCAGAAACTCAGGGCAGGAACAATTCATACATAATAGCACTGATGTCTGCTAGTTTTTAATTCTGATGCTGTTCCAAAGGTGCTCATCTCTAAAGGGAGGGAGACTGAAGAGTTTTAAAACATTGTCTCAACTTCCAGGTTTTCCCCATTCTGAACTGTTTCAGATGTGCATCCACCAGGACTTATTTCCACTGCACACAGCTGGCAGCCAACCTGCTCTAAGAAGATATTTCAGTGCTGAGTTTTATTTCTTTTATGCTGGCTGACAGATGACAGGGTTCTGCTGGCTCTCAAAGACAAAGCCATTATTTGTGAGCACAATGAGTTCTCCTCTGTGGGCAGCATCCCTGCTACCATAAATCACAGGGTACATCCAGCCATTGTCCTGGAGCCAGACATCTGCTGATTCACTGGGGAGAGGCTGTTGGGTCAGGCTTTTCATTTGTTTAATGTCACCCTATATTTTCAGGTTTTCTTCTGTATTTAAGGTAAAAGCATACACTAAACTCATTTACTGATGTTTTGACTGGAAGAATGCAAACTGTTCTGCTTACTAAACAAAACCAGTGATGTTGGTAGTGAATCTGACCATTTCACACATGGATTATAAACCTTGGTTCAGGTGAGTTTTCCTGTTCAGATTAATTTATACACACAGAAGAAATACATCTTTGTGTCTGTGTAATTGAACATTGAATCCCAGATCACAACAGTCTCTTTCCAGCCTCGTGGTTCTTTATTGTACTAAAACCAAAAAAGGAAAACAATAAAAGTTGTGGAGCAGGGTCTTTGAGGAGTTTTGGAGCTGCTCCCCACACCCCTGCCTCTCTCACACACAGGAGCTGGTGATTTCTAACCTGCAGTTCACATGCAAGTGATGTCAGGTCTGGAACTGCGCTTGCACTCACGCAGGACTGCCTCAGATCAATTTGTGTGGGACTTTTTTCACACAGGCAAAGGATTCAGGGCAAACTGCACACCCCGACATCCAGAGGTCTGAGAATTTCCCTCACATCTTGCTATGGAGTGTATAAGGAGTGCAACAGATAGAGATGGAGACCTTGTTTCCATGGCAACATCACTTAACTCATACTAAAGATGCTGCCACGTCCTGCCTGGCTTTGATTGCTTTAGGACAAGAGCTGTTTTTACATTTGGTGGAGCTGTTTAATACCTTCAGGAGAACCCCAGAGCTCCGGCTGGGAGCTCACTGCCCTGTTGCACACGCAGTCCCTGGTTTTCTGGGAGCACACAGAGAGCAGCAACCATGGGATCACCATCCAGACGACCCAGAACACTCAATCACATCAATACTAAAACTAAAGACTGTGCAAAACCTCAGGATGGCCGGGAAATAAATTAAGTAATATATTGTCATGTAATAATATTAGGTGCATGTATATAAAAAATAAGAATACTAGGGAATATATTCTCATATATTCTCATAAGCACAGAGCCTTTGAGGTTCACATCACTGATGGCAAAACAAACACACGCAGAGCAGAAATAAAAAAAGCACAACTCCTCACAATTTCCAACTTCAGAATCAAATCCTTCTAAAGGAAGAGCTGAAGGTCAACTTGACATTGTGGCAACTATGACACAGCAACCAAACTCCTGGGCAAGGCAGTGGCATCCTTGAATACATCTTATCCCAGCTCAGTGTCCCAGGTGGAGCTGTGTTTATTCCAGATTCTCCAGGGGAAATATAAAAGCAAAAATATTCAAGTACAGCCTCCCAGCCAAGTGAGGCACCAGCTCAAATTATTTGCTCTCCAGGGCTGGAACCCTCTGACCATAAATTCCCCCTAGATGTGAGAATTTTTGGCAAGAAGAAAAGCCTTGCACAAAACTCCAGAGCTGCTCCCTCTCAGTATTCAGGAATCGCAGTTGTTCTGTGCAGTTTGGGATTCTTTATGCCTGAGGAAGCACTTATTTTGAGTAAATATTCATATGTGGGGTCCTAAAGTTCCCAGTAAACACATCCTACAAAGAGGCAGTCATCCAGCTTGGCTGCTCAAGCCCCTTCCCTCCAGGATCCAAGCGTAAAAATCTCTGATTCAGGCTTTTTTCAAACTGTAACCCTGCCACTGTGAGCTCTTTACACATCCAAATTCCAGTAACTGGAGAACCTCCTCCACAAAGTTACAAAGTAAGCAAAAAGGGGGAAATCCTTTCAAAGTAGCCCAATCCAAACAGCAAATGCCTCATGGCTTCATATGTTCTGCGTCTACATTGCTTTGGGGAAAGAGGATGTTTTCCAAGACCTGAAAACCCCCACTGTTCCTCAATTTCTGGAAGGAGAAATCCCCAGGCCAGTGTTCACCTTCCCAGTAATGCAAAGAGAGGTTAGGTTTTTTAAGCTCTTTTGTAAAATAAGGGGCTAATGGATTGTGAAGTGGGCCAGCAGATGAGAATTTCTGCAGGCAGTGATTAAATTATGAATAATTTAGTTCAATGTGAGATTTAGGGGGAAATAAATGACAAAGCAACACCATTCCACTTTGCAGCATCAAGTTTCCTTTGCCACAGAGGCTCCAAGGTGATACTGAGGTTGTCAGAAACCAAAATAGTTCTGTCCCCTTGAAAGCAGTGGCCAGAACGGGGACCTTGCTGCACTGTCAGGATGATGGATTGCTCTGTTCCAGTGACCACACAGAGTTGCTCAAGACAATCAAAATTAATGATTCTGTAAATGTGTCCTTTGCAGTTGCTGCTGGTCCTCACACTGAAAAGAAGGGGAATTTTGGGTTTGGTCGGCTTAGTTGTTTGAGTGGTTTTTTTTTTTTTTATTACTTTGCACAGCAGTAGGAATGAAGCTCTTGGATTCTTGGTATCTTGATTCTCCACCTCCAAAATGAACGAAATAATACCCTGCAGTGTCTTATAGCCATGGTACGAGAATAACCACATTAAATCTACAAGTATAACCACACTAAATCTACACGAATAACCACACTAAATCTACACAAATAACCACATTAAATCTACAAGAATAACCACAGTAAGTCCTGTGGGGCACCTGCCTATTGCAGTGTTATGGACCTCAGCCAGGTAGATCCTACTCGGAGCCAGCTACGCTGCAAGGTAGGAGTAAAACTGCTCAGCAACAAGGAAGATTCACACATACACAGGAAACTAATCTTTGTTAGCTGTAGAAATTTCTGCAGCAGAAAAAAACAGATCACTTAAATCTTCATCAAATGTATAGCTTTGTCCTTAAAAGTAACCCTGCCTTCTGCAGTTACTCTTCCCATATGGACACCCGGGATCTGCACGTGCAAGTGTGCATTTCACATCCTTGTGTTGTCCTACTCCTCCTCAGCTGGTGGGATGAGAATAGCTGCCTTCACACTTGACAGAAGCCTGAGATAACATGATTCTGGGGGGAAAAAAAATTAAAAGGCGAATTCTCACAGGGATTTAGAAGCAGAATGCTGACTGGGAGAGGAGACTTGGGCTCCTGGCAGAAGAAACTGGTGTTCAGTGGCGTTCATTGTTCCCTCTCCTTGGAACACTGTGTGTACATTCCCAGCAAACAGCACTGCCGCAAAGAAATCCCTGCTCTGCCCTCAGCACCTCCTCCTGAACACACACAAAACTTGGAGCGCAGGTCGAGAGAGCCACAACCTGAACATTTATCGTGTGAACTCTGGCAGTGAGCTACAGCAGCTCCGTGTAAAACACGCCCAACGCCAACCTGCTTCTCCCTCGTTCCGAGGTCAGCTTTGGAGAAGAGTGAAATAAAACCCGAGGCAAATCACATGCCAACCCTGCCCTTGCTTTTGCTGTCTCTCCCAGTCGTTCCCAGACAGATTTCCACAAAGGAATTGCGTGCATTGCCCGCAACAACCCACAGACCAGCCTGTTTCCAAAACACCGAGCTGTTCCCATTCATCCCACCCCAAAGCTGCCGGCACTCCGGGAAGCCAGAGGGCTTCCGAAGGTTTCCACCTCCCCTGCGAGCGCAGCGGCCAAGTAACGGGGCAGCGTTTGGGGGATCACAGCATCCCGGGAAGCCGGAGGGAGCTCGGGAGCAGCCGCAGCGGCGCGGAGCGGGCGCTGCCCGCGGCTCCAGCCCAGCCCACCCCTCCGCCCCCGGCCCTCGGAGCATCTCCCTGGAGCTGGGAAGGGCTCAGGGCTGAGCTCCCAGCCCTGAGCATGGCTCGCAGAAGCCCGAGGAGCCGCGGGTCCCAGCCTCCCGCAGCCCCGGGAGCTGCCCCGTGGCCGAGGAGCCTCTCGCGTTCCCAGCCCATCCGCGCTGGACCCCCCGCTCCAGGGCGCTCGCACCTGGAAGGATCCCAGCCTGGATTCCACGGCTGTTAACAGAGCCCTGCGGACCTGCTCAGCGCCGCTGAGGAAATTCTTCACAACAGCAAGACACTTCTGAAGTGGGGGGGTGGAAGGCGGCAGTTTCCCCCCCTCCTCCTTCTCTGTTTGGGAGAAAGGAGTTGCCCAACCTGGTCATGAGACTTTTCCATACTTCCCAAAGAGCCTCCTGAAGTTCTGACACTGCACCACGGAGAGCCTGGGGCAGCACAAGCCCCCCCGAGTGCAGACACGCAGGCACAGGAGATGGAGAATGAGGTTGGCAAATCTGTGGACAATCAAATGGACAAATACATGTAATAATTTGGAAGTTTTCTTTCTCTCTTTGCTTTTATCCTGCTTCCTTTTTTTTCTCCCTGATTTCTCATGCCTTTATCCCTATACTGATGTAGCTGTGCTGTTAATCCTTTCTCACCCTCCCCTCCCCAATTTAGAGTTACAATAATGGGGAAATCAGAAAGTCAAATGGATATTGTGGAAAAATCGACAAAATCTGGGAAGAAACCCTGGAGCTTTGTGGCCATCGGTCTGGCTGTCCTGCTGCTCCTCATGACTTGTGCTGCCGTCGCCCTGGTGATCCTGTATGCCAGCAGCAGAGGTAAGGAACCTGGGAGTAATCCTCCTCTTCCCTCTGCAAACAGCAGACAAAGTCTTTTCTTCGCGGAGCTAGAGGAAAACAGAATTACAGGGAGACCATGAGGTCACCTCTGTGAGGGACTTGGCTCTCTCTGCCTTGCTCCCAGCTCGTGCGCAGAGACTACGTTGGTTTTACTTAATTTTTGAATTTTGCGATGTAAGATTCTATGCTTTTAATTAATTCTATGCATTTTACTGAATTCGGAGCTGTTTTGACAAAGATGCTGCGCTGTTTCAGAGAGAAGGAAGGTGTGTGTCTGTGTGCAAGGACTGACATTTCCTTTTTTTATAGAAGTGCAAGCCAAGATTCATTATTGTCAGGATTTTTATAGCAACAGCTGCTTTAAAACACTTCTGAAAACAATCTCCCTGAAGGGGAAATTGCTTATTACAATGTGAAAGCTTTTAAAAAAAAAAAAAAGAATGCCACTTGCTGCTGAGGAAAAGGAGACTTTTTAAATATTCCATCAGGCAGTTGGATTTCTAAGTGTGATTTGATTCAGTGACTTGAATGCAAATGTCTTGCCAGAAACCTGACACTGAGGCACATTATTTTGAAGTGTTTTGCCTAAATATTTTAACAGCAGAGCACACTTACCAAAACCGAAGTTTTCCCACTGGCACACCAAGTGCAAAGTCCCACTTTAAAATCCTGTGAAGCATCAAATGATTGGGAGCAGCTCTGCCTCATGTTTGTCACTTCCATTACAGCCTCTTGGATTTGGAGCTTTGCTAAAACACTGGAGAATCAAACTAAAGTAGGAACAGCAAAACTGGAGCAAGGCTTTTGCTGTCTCCTTACACTGTCCCTGCATCCCCTGCTGCAGGGGACTGCATTTTCAGCACTTGTAACTGAAACACTGCACAGTTCTGGGCAATAATTCATGAAAAAAAGCCTTGTTTACTCTTTCTGCTACCAGCACTTAAACGTCAGACAAAATCTGAGTATTTGGCATTCACAAAGTTCATCAGAAAGTTTATTCTGTTAGCTCAGATGAGAGGAAATAAGTTCCCCAGAGCCAGGTCCTAGGGGAGGTGTTTCTGTATCAAATATTGAGCTATGCAGGATTTTGCTGCCTGCATGCATAAAGGATTTGAGAAATCTGCTCTACATCTTGTTTGCTGGGTCCCAAAAATCCAGGATTCAGGTATTAATAATATTTGCCCAAATGTTGGTCTCCTCCAAATCTAGAGGAAGAGTCTCTGCTAGCTACAGTTGTTTACTGGAAGGTTTATCCATGAGAAAACAGATAACAGGTATAAAATCTAAATATTTTGCAGGCTCGTATCTGCAATTAAACTTTCCCCGGCAGTGTTTCCCAGATTGAGCCATTCCTGAGGAATGAGTGCAGGGCCCTGCAGAGCTGATGTTCTGCCTGCCCTGTGCAGGTTCCTCACGTCCCACCAGGCGCGTTCAGCTCTGCCCTGGAGCCACTCTGTTCCCATCCGAGCTCACACCTGGAGCAGCCACGAGCTCTGGGTGATTCCAGGTGGGAAATGAGCAGCAGGAACTTCAGCCTTCTAGAGCAGTGTCAACGTGCACTTCTTGAGTCTGAAACTGAGATTGCAAGAGCCCTTCAGGCTGTTCCTGCAGCAGAAAGATCCTTTTTTTTTGTCTTGAAAAGTTGTGTCCCAAAGCTCCCCTTGGCTCTGTTTTGCTGTCACACTTCAGCCCATTCCCAGTGCTCAGCCAGAAGCCTCAGGTCTCAGACTGACCAAGGGAAAAGCACCTCTGGCTCAAAGCTGTGTCACATGAATCCCACACAGCAGCTGGGACAAAACCAATGTGGCTGAGCAGCATTGGCGTGATACTCACAACAGTGGGATCCTTCTACTTCTAGTTTCACTGAAATGTTAATTTTGAAATGTGTACAGGACGCTGGGTTGTTCACCAGGAGCAGATTCAGATTTCTCACTTCATCTTGGCACATCCTTGATCAGAATGACACTACCCAGGCTCCTAAAAATAATTTTGTTTCGCTTGTAATTAGCAATTAATTAGAAAATTAAAACGTTGCCCGTCCTGCCTTGCATTCACATTTTTTTTAATATATGAAGGCATAGACAGGGTTTGTGGTGCAGGGAGAATATTTTTCTCCTTGTGTATAACCTGCAGAAGAGCATTGTGGTGCATGAAACAGGCCTCTGGGTACAGCAATAATTCCTGGAGTTCTGTTAATGCTGACTGGGATTTTTGTCTTTATTCCCAGCCAACAAAAGCACTAAAGCTCTCACAGCGGTGCAGTTACACAGTAATGGATGCACTCTGGGGATTTTTCAAGTTTTCATACCAAAGAAAAGCCCCTCATCTAAATAAGCTGAAAGAAAATACGGGAAGAATAGAGTAATATTTGGGTGACCACAGCGAGGGAAGCAGACAGGGCTGGGTTTGGATGGGAACACGCCAGGCTCCCAATCCTTCCATCACGCCCACACCCTCCTCTCGGCAGCCTTTTCACAGCTCCCTCTCAGCTACAGTCCCACCAATATTTACCCAACTCCAAACCTCCTCACTTGCTGCAAAGGTCACAGCCTGAGGAACGTCTCAACACTTCCTTGTAGCTGACACATCAAATCACTCAGCAACTCCTCCAGGCAGCTTAGCTCCAAACAACTTCCATCCTCACCTAATTGCTGCTCCTGTGAAGTCTTGTTATTTTATTGAGTTTCTGGCTCCCAGGATGCCTTCTCAGGAGGAAGATTCACTGAGGAACGTGTGTCTGCACCCCCACAGGTTGTCACTGCTGGCTGGTGGGAAGCTCAAGGTCACAGCCCCCTGCTCTGTCCTCTTAGGCAGGCTCCAAAAAACCAGAAACACAGCCCTTGGATCAAGCAGCACCTTGTTCTGGGGGTAGATTTAAGAAAAGAACACGTTTTTCTCCTGCATTTTCTATGCTGAATGTGATTATTGTGCACTTTAATATCTTTACAAGGGCCTGCTGACCAGGAGCAACATCTGCACTGGTCACTGGCACTGTGAGACAGGGCTGGGGCTGAGCTGTGGCTCCTCTCCTCTCCCAGTGATGCCCAATTGTTCTCTGACACCAGGAACGTTCATTAACGAGGCAGCCATTCAGGGGAGATGCAGAATTTCAAGAAGTGGCAGCTAACACACAAGCGCTGGTGACATTTGGGTGGCAAGAGTCTCCTCAGTCAGAGTCAGAGGGAGCTGCACGAAAACGGGGCATTAATGTGGAGTGACAGGCCAGGCAGGGCTGGAAACAGGCAAATAAATACCCAGTTTACTGATTCTCACAGAAAATCCTGGCTCAGCCATGATTATAAGGTCGGAAATCCTAGGAAAGGTGGACTAAAATCAAGCACTTGTGTTCTGAACTCCTTTTGAAGACACTGACACCTGGCACAGGCAGCCCCCTCTGACAAAAAACCCCTGAATTTGGCAATTTTCGTTGGGTGTTGCAAGCAAATCAATGTTTTAATAGCAACCAGGGCAGGCTGCAGTGCCAACAGCACTTCTGCAGAGGAGGTCTGAGGAACAGGGAAGGTGCTGAGAGGTAAAAGCTCCCACGTGAGGGCCTGGTGACAACTGTGGCTCTAATTGTCTCCGTGTGTGCCATCCCCAGCCATCTGTGCTCCTCAAAATGCACGGTGGGGAGACACTAAACACAAGCTGTGTCCTCCAGAGCCCTGCAGAAGGGCTGGCTTGGCTTTTGTTCCCTAAAACAGGAGTTTCAACAAGGCCGTGGCAAGCAGCTTGTGTTTTAAAGGAGTTGTCATTCCAAAGGTGAGCTGCTGCAGGGAACGGCAGAGCTCCAGAGATCCCACCAGCCATTCCTGTCTCCTGCTGCTGGCCAGGAAGTGAGACAGCGTTCAGCGGCTTCTTGTAAGGCCAAATTAAGACAATAAAATTCTCTACAGTGAACCCAGGGGCTCTGAAGTGTGTCCCAGCTCTGCCATCTTTCAGGTGAGCAGTTCACCTCGGAAGCAGCATCTGGAGTGCTTCATTTCCCTCATTTTCTTCCATTTGGAGTAGTCCCACAGCTCAGGTCATTTCATTTATCTCCATTAAAGCTCATCTTCCCTGATCAATTCTCTGCTGTATCAGACTGAAATGGATGTCAAAGCAGGAGCCTTTGCAACTCAACTTGTCAGCAATGAGGAAAATAAAGATCGAGAGAAATACCTGTATTTCTGCTGAAACAATAGCCTGAGTTTTCAGCAAAGTAGTTTGAGAAAACAAAGGGCAGAGTTGTCAAGCTGAGAATGCAAAAGGTGCATTTTACATTCATTTCTAGTTTCTGGAAGGTGCAGGTGGCAAAGCTTCAGTCAAGTGAGCAAAGATCTGACAAAAATATTGTAAAGCAAAGCAGGGCAGTGTTGGTCATACACAGAGTCAGGAGAGGTACTGGGGAACAAAGGACACAATTGATAGAGGGACAAAGGAGACACTTTTTCGAGGTAAAACGAGAGCCCTTCCCCAGCCATTTCTCATGATCTGGTTTCAGGGCAGAGTTTCAGAGCCCTGACAGTGCCCTTGGGTCCCAAACCATCCCTGGCTCCCCTGCTCCTCCTGCTCAGTTACAGCAGCACAGTCACAAGGGCTTTGGGAAGGGGAGCCTCGCTCAGGGCTGTTGGTTCCAGGAACTGAAGTGAGACATTGTCAGGTTGAAGAGAGAAGCTTTGATTTAAAAATAAATAATTAAATAGATGAGAGAAAAAAGGCTTCATTTGAGTCCCTGGGAAACAATGAGAAACACAGCGTTCTTCTAGCACAATTATTCCTCTCTCACCTTGCTCTTTGCTGTTGCTCCTTTATGGAGAATTTCCTTTTGCCTTTGCCTACCTCATTTCTTTTCCTCAAAGTATTTTTTTCCCCCCTTGGAAATACCCTGGGTTTTAAGGTTTGATTTTGTTAATTGTTTAATTATGAGGGAGTTTAAGAAACTCCAAAAACTGGGCTTAGCTTCATCCAGTATAAAAAACGCCCAATAAATCCTGAAACAAACACACACACACACAAAACTAAAAAATAAAAAAACCCAAACTTTCTATGTGACGTTTCACATTGTTCCACATATTTTGCTCATCCCCTGCTCAGGCTGCCAGACACCAGGCAGGGGAGGAGACACAGTTTTTCTCATGCAGATGTGCTCCCACCCAGCACGGCCACGCTCAGCTGAACCCTGAACATTCCCCATCACAGTGGGGGCTTTTTATGTCGCTTCCACTGATGAACTTCAAAGTCCTCTTTTCTTCCCCACTGTTTTATTTCTCTCTGAATTACTGTAATCTTGTTTGCTCCCATGTAAAGCACTTACATTCATTGAAAGGAATTTTTTTTAATAGCTTTTTTCTGCAAACATCTCACTGTAAGGATCAAAAATGAAGCTTAAAAAATGGCTAATTCTGCTGGAAAGTATTAAGGTTTTGTTTTCCAGTGTGGAGCCATGTAGTTGTCTATTTATATAAGTGGATACCAAGGTAGTAAACTAAGACATCCAGTTTCACAAATGGGAAATTAAACCAGCAAAATTAATTTCCTTCTCCCAGGGCCAAGGCCCTCAGGCTGGGGGGCTCAGATCCCTCCCACTGAAGCTCTTCAGGGAACAGCACACGGGAGGGACCTGATCAGCATCACAAGTACATTCACCTTAGCACTCAGCATCAAAAATTATGTGTGCACAGGCTTTCTGTGGATCTTCTGCACTGCAAGAATTTCACAAACCAAAAGCACTGAAAACCAGAAAATGAATAGCCAAGATCGTGATGTCACTGCCCTTTTCCGTGCTTATCTTAAGGCAGAACAGATCTGAACACAGGTCCACAGCCTCCTTATTTCTACACTACGTCATCAGCCCCGAGCATCCCCGATTAGGGAACAACCTCTCTGCTGAGCAGCAAAGACCAACCCTAAAGGGACAAGAAGTCGTGACCAAACAAGTCTGTGACCAGCTCCCCCTCCCCAACACACACATACTTGGAGAAATAAAAGTCATTTCTTTTTCTAAATTTGATTTGGTGACTCAAAGCCAGGTGGAAGCAGTAACCCAGCTCTGGGCTCTTTGCCCCCTCTTTAAACCTCTCGGTAACAGTGACTTTGAAGATGCTCAGAGCATCTTAATAGATTGTCTAAAAAGGGATCCCATACTCACAGCTCGTGTCAGGAAGACTGTGGAGGCGTTAGCAGGTAGAAAAGATGCTCTTATTCTCCTTCCAGGAGAGTTAAAACTCATTGTCAAGACTGTTGTACTGCTGCTGCCAGTAAATTTTCCCCCCAAATCCCCAGGTTTCTTCACAGTTGTCATTTGCTGTCTTTGACTGGCACTAATACTCACTTGCCCTCAAAGCAAGCGGAGCTATCACTGAGATTGGGCTGCTTTGGTGGCAATTTCCTTCCAAAACAACTAATCCCACCTGCTTTCCTCCTCCTCGCCCTGCAGGCACCCACTACGGCACCAACTCGGGCAGCATCTGCACCACCCCTGGATGTGTCACAGCAGGTGAGGGGGTTACTGCAATCGGGTGCTAAAGACGGGGGGTTTTATGTGTTGTTCCTGCACCTGAACAAGAGATAAGTCAGGCTTTAAGGCTGAAGGAGTTGAAAAAAAAATGAGATTTCCCCTTGGGCGAGGAGTAGGGAGTAGCACAGGAAAATTGCCAGGGAGGCCAACAGCTCTTTGGCTCTGAGCCACCAGGACATGGATTGGCCAACACAGTCTCTATCTATAAATAGAGTAAAATTCCCTTTAGACAGAATTTTCTCCCTCATGGAGCATTCACCTGCTCAGTTTTGGCATCTACACCTCAGGAGAGGTGAGACTCCAGCACAGACGATCCCAATTGTCCCCTGGAAACACTGGTTTCTTGGGCAGGACCTAAGCTGGAGCCTGGGGGAGCACTGGGCACCCTTCCCTGGAAGGCCTCATGCTGTGGGACAACTCTTCTGCCATTCAGATACATTTTGAAGCAGAAAATAGGATCCTTCAAGTCATAATACATGGGAATGAGTCTTGCCAAGCAGCTCCTTGACAGTCTTCAGCAGTCCCAGAGAATCCTGGGCACTCTGTGGAATTCAGCTCTCCAATTTTGACACGCAGCTGCCAGAATAATCCAGAACATGGACCCAACAGCTGACCCTTGCAAGGATTTCTACCAGTATGCCTGTGGGGGCTGGCTGAACCGGCACGTCATCCCAGAGACCAGCTCCCGGTACAGCATCTTTGACATCCTGAGGGACGAGCTGGAGATCATCCTAAAAGGTAGGAATGAGGCTCCTCTGTCCGTAGGAACTTGTGTTTGGTTTCAGAGGTTATTGACTGCACATTATACAGAGAAATAAACTTGCAGGGAAGTGTTTGTTGTGATTATTTTCTCTCTAGTCCTTTAATCTCTACATCTCTTACTACACCCATGTTGTGGGAACATCCTGTCCCCACTCAGAATTAGCCATAGGTGATTGGGTGCTAAATTCAAAAGGAGCAGGACAAGCTGTCTGCAGGTCCTTCCTCCTGACACTTCTGCCATTAATAGCATGAAGAGCTCTCTAGTTTCACAGTAACTGCAGCCTGCAGGTGCTTATCACAGCCCTGAATCCTCAGGGATTTCTGTGACAGGATCAAAGCTCTCCAGGGCAAGAATCTCATGGCAATGTTTCCTTCCCCAGGTGTGCTGGAGACTTCGGATCAAGGGGACAGAGAAGCATTTCAGAAAGCTAAAATCCTTTACAGGTCATGCATGAATGAGAGTGAGTCTCTTCTTGTTCCATTGATTCCCCTGTTCAATACCAGGTGTACAAAAGCACCAATGTTCTGTTGAGCCAGGTCCAGTCAATATCTGTCTAATCCGTGTGGCCTTGCCTGGAAAACTCATCTTCAGATGGATGAAGGTGCCTTGGTACCCCGTTAAGGCTTAATATACCCATTTGGGATGTGGAAAGGATGGATGCTGGGTACCTACCCCTGGTATGGATGCAAAGCCTTCCCTTCAGAAGAGACAAACCTGTCCCAGCTTATCCCTTCCAAACCAATTCAGCCAAAATCAATACTGGAGTCACAGAAATATGTTCATTATTTTTCTGCAGACTAATGCAGGAGACAGATGGTTTCATGGTGTCTCTTATTTTTTTGCTATGACAAATTCTGTTTCAAATTTAAACTGTTAGACCCAATACCTATTTTTCTTAATTTTTTTTCTATGAAAACAATATAGAATTTGTCTTTCCTCCCTCAGGTCTTATAGAGCAACGAGATTCCTTGCCTCTGCTGGAGGCCTTGAGGATGGTTGGAGATTGGCCAGTGGCTTCTGCAGACTGGAATAAGACCAAAGGTAAAGCTAGGCCTGGAAGAGTTCAGTCTGGATTATTTTCTGCACGGGGGAGGCCACTGTCTCTGAATGAAATCCCCCATTTTCAGTTTTTCTTCATAAACCGAATTCAGGCTATCCCACATTTAACACCCGTAGATCTATTTAAACAGATCTAAACAATTTCAGCAGTCAGCTTGTGAACTGAACAGCTTCAACCAGTCTGACACTGATGGATAAATTATGTCCATTTTCCCTTTTATCTCCCAGAGCCAAACTGGAGCATGGAGGAAAAGCTTTCCATCATGAACTCCAGGTTTAACAAACGTGTCCTCATTGACATGTTCGTGTGGAACGACGACCGGGATTCCAGCAGGCACATCATTTATGTAAGGAAAAAACTACAGGGAATTATTGTCATGCCAGAATCCTAATGGATAATTACTTACACTGCAGACAGATGAGCTTCCCATGGAACAACACTGGCAAAATGTAGGCAACAGTTCTGTACCCCAAGTGACAGATCTGTCTCAAAGGCGTATTGGGAAACATTTTATGGCAGCGTAGTTTTTGTTTCAGCAAAAGAAATAAAAATCAACGCAACGTTGCCGATTTACAGCATTTAAGGGCTGTAAATTTTTGTGACTTACAAAATGGTGGTGAGGCTTAATATATAGCAGGAAACCATGGGTTTAAAATATGTAAATAACATTTCAGAGTTTGTTCATTAATGGTTGTGCAGGAAGTCCAGCTCACCAGTCAAGCAACTTAAAAAAGTTGCTTAAATTTATTCTTGGATCTCAATGATTACTGAAAGATTTTGCTTTGCAACCCACACTAAGATCCACCCTGTCCTTAGCTGGAAACCCAGAGACAAGAGTTGTACCTTCCACCTCACCCCAGCCCCAAGAGAGCCAAAATTCTGTTTGAAAATTCCGACACTGGCAGGATGGCACGTGCAGAATGTTGTGTTGCCTTTCAAGGACTCCTTTGGGCAACCCCTGTTCCTGTTCATCACTAACTAAAGAAATGCATTTTCCTTCAGATTGACCAGCCAAGTTTGGGAATGCCATCCAGGGACTACTACTTTAATGGGGGCAACTACCAAAGAGTAAGTATTCCTTGCAATTGATTTACTGTGGGCCATTAAACAACTTTATTACTTCTCCCTGTGCTTTGGAAAACTCCAATATATGAATCCTCATGGAATGTACCAATCAGAATTGGACTGTGACATTCATTGCTACAATTTTTCCTGACTATGCCAAAATTCTGTGAAGTTTACAAAAGGATTGAACAACTCTACAAATGTCAAGGCTCCCCAGAACTGGCCAATTCATGAAGAAGGTTATGGGAAAATAAAATCGTGTTTTATAGCTCAAAGAGTTTCTAATTTTGAAAGACAACTTTACATTTTCAGTGCAGGGGATTGGCTTATATCTTCCTCTGAATTCACTGATGCTCAGTCAGTAAGAATCTGCTGCCACTTACTCTCCCCTTCCCCCAAAATTACATGAAATTGTGAGAGGTTATTTTCTAGCTGCTGTTCACTGCCAATGCTCAAGGCAAAAACACTGATTCTGCAAAAACCCTGTTTCTGTAAATACACAGAAAGCTGTTGCAGAGAGGGCCAGACAATTTATCTGTTTCCAAGATGAAAATACTGCTTTAGTACATTTTATTTTCCTCAATTATGTCTTGCTAACAAAGAGTATTTGCAGCCCAACATCAAACCAATTTTCCTAACAAGAATGGAAGGGAATACAGAGGGACAACAATCAGCATTTGAGACTCTTTTGTCTCATGATTGTAAAGACAGATGAAAACATCAGAGGGAAGAGTTTTCTTCTCACTTCAGTGTATTTGACTATATTCTCAAATATAATAGAGCTTAAATACAGCCCTGGGAGGTTTATAGGAGATTGTCCCCACACCTTCTGGGCACCTTTATGATCTGCCAGCTCCTGGGACAAACCAAGCCCCAGGAAGCTGTGCTGTGGAGAGCTGCTGACCCAGGAATCTCCCCTGCAAGTGTCACCTCCACAGCAGCACTCAGAGCAGAAAGGAGGGATATTCATGCATTGGGGCACTGAGGTCAGACACAGATTGACTTGTGGGAGGTAGGAAAGCAGGTACAGTGCAGAGACAATCCTAAATTAGCAAAAGAAAACCAGTTCTGCTCAATACAGCTTTAATTTGAAGCCATAAAGCAGGGGGGCTGAGGCTGTGCTTTTAATCCTAATGACCAAGGAGGAGACACAACCCCTTTTTATTTGTATTTACCAGCTCGCTGCCCCCAGACAATGAGCCCAGCTCTGGTGACCCAAACTCCCCCTGTGCTTAGTCCAGCATCTTTTGGCAAAACTCCTCCTGAGGCCTGAGGGAGTCTGGCCTGATTAAGGCTCAGCATTCAGCCTAAAACCACAAATCATCATCTGTAAGTGCCCAGACCCAATTTCACCACAGTTTCTGTATTTATCTGGCTTTCAAGGTCTAAGAAGGAAAAAAAGTTTGCAAGAAGAACAGGTAACATCAAGTTTTCCTGTATCAGGGATCAGCACTCCCTCAGCAGCCAAATGTCTTTTCAAGGCCCATTCTGAGGCATAAATCAGTCAGAGCCTCCCACCAGCAATAAAGCAAAGGTATCACTGGGAATGGTCTGAAACAGAGCTTTTCTTTCAGATACTAAAACCAGACCTGAGAAGATTTATGATATTACTTTCAGAGAACTCAAACCTTCCCTGTTTACCCTGGAATTTTGTCTAGTAGGGATCACTGTTTGCACAGAGTAACTCAAAGCACGGAGCCTTCTCTTTGCCCAAGCAGCAATTCTAACTCAGAATGCCAGAGCTGGATTGCACAGGGAAGCAGGAAGTGTGTTTTGAGGCTGGCAGGTGCCCTGTAGGGTATTTATAACGAAGAGAATGGTTTGGTGAATCAGAAATGTGAAGATGGACTACAGAAATAGTGAAGAGAAACTATTTACGAGGGAGACAGGATTAGGGGGGATGACTTCACAGTAAAAGAGAGTAGGTTTAGATTGGATATTAGAAAAAGTTGTTTTCCTGTGAGGGTGGTGAGGCCCTGGCACAGGTTGCCTAGAGAAGCTGTGGCTGCCCCATCCCTGGAAGTGTCCAATGCCAGGCTGGACGGGGCTTGGAGCACCCTGGGATAGTGGGAGGTGTCCCTGCCCGTGGCAGGGGGTGGAAAGGATGAGATTTAAGGTCCTTCCAACCCAAACCAGTCTGGGATTCTGTGAAATGATGGACAACAAACCTTTTCTACACATCCTGTGTGCAGGTGAGAGAAGCTTATCTGCAGTTCATGATCACCATCGCCAAAATGATTCGGGAAGACAAGAACGTGCCCAGAGATGATTCCTTTGTCCAACAGGAAATGGCAAAGGTTATGGAGCTTGAAACAGAGATTGCTAATGTGAGTAGAGAGGCCAAGAACTCCTTAGGATGCTGTGGGGGCAAGGGGTGAGAGGGATGAGTCTCTTGTTGGTTTGTGCAGCAGTTTTCAGCACAAGAGAAAACCCACGGCCCAGAAGACAGTAGGGGGAAGAAGATTTTTTGTGCCATGAGCAGCCCAAAAATCAGAGCCTCTGTGTCTATAATTATGTTTGCTGTGCCCACTGCTGCTGTGCTTCTCCAGTCCCAGCCTTATTTCTATTTGGAACTCTTCTAAAGCAGGATAATCTCCCTTCTGGTGACCATACACTGGGATAATACCAGGGCAGGCTCCCTTGCATCCTTAGTAATCTACAGCACCCTAAAAATCCCCCAGAGCCTAGGCTTCCATTCCAGAGAGGACAGAGGGAACCACTTGGCTCAACATATCACTGAAACATTATTGAACAGCGGCGACCAGGGTCCCCTGTACTGAAATTTAGGAAGTACCACTGGGCACCACCACATGATCTTCCTTTGCACAGACAAACTGGTTTATTTGGTGTTGTTTGAAGTGTGCATGTGTGCACGTGCATGTGATTTCAGCCGGTGATATTTCTGTCAGTTGATTCCTGCAATAACCTTGTGAATGTCTTCAGGCCACGATCCCAGCAGAGGAAAGGCACGATGTGACCCTGTTGTACAACAAAATGACCTTGGCAGAGCTGCAGGAAAAGTTTGCATTGAATGTAAGTGTTTAAGGAGCAGTCTCATGCTTCAGGCCTCTTCATTCCACACCCATTGGAAATAGCTTTGTGAATCTGTCAGTGATTCAAGACGTATAAAGTCATTCCCATCCTTAATTTTGTCTTCAGAGTCTATTTAAAAGCCTTTTCCTACTGAACAGCACTACAGCTACATTCAAGATTAAGACTGTAAAAAGTCCAGTTACTAAGGCATTTAAACACCCAACATTGGAATGTCTCTCTGTCTGCCCAGGAATTCAACTGGACCTTCTTCATCCAAGGTGTGATGTCTTCAGTAAGTGTGCAGGTTGACCCAGAGGAAGAGGTGGTTGTGTATGGGATGCCCTACCTGCAAGAGCTGAAAGCTATTCTCTCCAAGTACTCAGCCAGGTAAAGAAACTGGACAAAAGTCACAGAAGTATTGTGGAAATGTCAATTATCAGACCCCCTTGCTAGTTCTGAGCTTGTCTGAGGAAAAATGACACCCCTGTAAAATATGGGAAATGTCTTAAGAGCCCAAGAGCTGTAGTACAAGGTGTCTTACCTGCTGCTTGCTTAGAAAAGGTTAAATGGGAAGAAAAAAATACATGACAGGCTTAGCTCTTGTTACATTATAGAAGGACGAAAAATAACAAATTAATCCCTGAACGGACATGACAGCCCAGTCCTCAGGCTGGATGACTCTGCAGTTAAATGAGAACCATCACCTGCAGACACTGTGAAACCCAGGACTGGTAGCAATTATTTCCTCCCTTATCGCCACCCCAAATTGAGATTCCCCTCTGACTGCCTGCACTAGTGCTGGCTTTCACAGGAGATTGAGCTCAGCTTTGCTTTCCCACACAGCACCATCCAGAACTACCTCATCTGGAGACTGGTGATCGACCGGGTCAGCAGCTTGAGTCGGCGCTTCAAGGATGCTCGGGCCAGCTACAGGAAGGTATTTCCTCTCTTCCTAAAGAGCAGAAGAGAGCCCCACTGCCACCAAATCCAGCCCAGTCAACACAAAAACTGTGCCAGGGGGTTGGAACAAGAGGAACTTCAAGCTCCCTCCCAACCCAAACCATTCTGCAATTCCACGATTACATTGTGTAATTCCCGAACAAACCCAATCCCAGCTGTGGCAACCTTTGCCTCGGCTTAACCTGCTCTTTAGCAGGTCTGGAAGAGGGATGCAGGGGCAGGATTGACGCTGGGCTTTGGTGCCACAGGCCCTGTACGGGACGACGCTGGAGGAGGCGCGCTGGAGGGAGTGCGTGAGTTACGTCAACAACAACATGGAGAACGCGGTGGGAGCGATGTATGTCCGGGAGACTTTTGCTGGTGAGAGCAAGAGGATGGTATGTAGTTTACCCTTCATACTACTGTACATCCACAGTGCCCACGGTGCCCCGTCCCTTCCATCTGAGCTCCCTGTTTTTTTGGCCTGGGAGAGTTTTCCACCGGCCAAGAAGGCGCAAGGACTCGCTTGTGGTGCGCTTTTAAATGCTCAGCACCGTGGCTCAGAGCACAGAATGTTGGGGGCATCACCTCCCAGCAGGAAGCTCTTCACCCCTCCTTAGCTGTGCCTGGGAAGGTGGCATGTAAAGGGTGAATGTCTCCCTGGCTCTCTTTTAGGTCCGGGATTTAATAGAGAAGATCCGCGAAGTGTTCGTCGAGACTTTGGATGAGCTCCAGTGGATGGACGAGGCGTCCAAGGAGAAAGCTCGTGAGAAGGTCAGAGATGACAAGGAGCTTCACTATTCCCTCATGAATATGAAATATTTGGGACTTTGTTGTATCACTATTTCCAGTTCCTCTACAAACAAGAGGAAAAGGTGTAGATGTTCATTATCCTATTATCCTATTACATTGTCCTCTCCTTTCAATCCTTTGTTACCTCACATCAATCTGAAGGCCAACTGGATACAATGCAATCCCACCCCAAAAAAAAAACATTTCCAACTTTTAATTGACCTCAGGACCATCAGCACCATTCCAAAACCAAGAAAAAACCCCAAACATTTACCTATTCTATGTATTGAAACTTCAGCAAAAACAACCTGACAACAACACACCAACAAAACCCATAACTAAGAGGAAACATTCAACCCTTTTCTTCCAGGCAATGGCAATCAAAGAACAAATTGGCTATCCAGATTATATTTTGGAAGATCAGAATGAAAAACTGGATCAGGAATATTCCAATGTAAGTATTTTTTGCATATCTCACTAAATACCTCAAAACAAACACCTGAACACTTACTTTCTTGCCACTGGGATATTTGTACCTGTCCAACTGCCCTTTCCAAGGCCATTAAAATGAACATATTAATAAATAATTGAAGCAAAAGGCCAACTGTTCAGTGAAACCATGCAACCAAAACACTCTTTAGAGGACATTCAGTGGCACGAGGAGTTCCTCTTTCTGCACAGCTTACTAATGTACTTGGACCCCTGTTTCTGTAGTTAAACTTCAGTGAACACAACTACTTCGAAAACATCCTGGAAAACCTGAGAGCTGGAGCCCAAAAGAGCCTGAAAAAGCTTCGAGAGAGAGTTGACCAAGATATGTGAGTTTCCAGACAGAGATACAGACACAACCTAAATTTTGGATTGATGGTGAGGTGTTTAAGTCACGCTGTGGGTGGCTGAGATAACCAGGGAATTAAACAGGTAGTCCATTGATTCTTGCAGTAGGAATCCACCCAGTTCTCTTGGAATCTCTAATCCTTCATCAAGCTGTTTCATATTCAGAAATTACACTGAAGGTGCTTAACACAAAAGCAGTGCCAGACCTTTCTGACAATCCAGCAAGCAGGAGAGGAGAGAAACAAACTCATGGAAATTCCCTATCTCAGAGTCAGGATGAGCTGATAACAGCCACCGCATTCCACCCCAGCCTGGCTTTCCACATTCAAGGGGAAAAGCATTTCTCACTTTACCTTGGAATTGTTTTGGATGAAAGGTGCCCATAAACAAGCCACCAGGTATTTCCTGGTATCTGGAATTCTTTACAGCTGTGTCAATGCATCATTTTTCCCTATATTAATGCTTTCCTTATATAATCTCCTTAAAAGGACTTTTCTTCTCCTTATATGGAAATTATATTTCTTTATATATATCCATATATATATTCCTTATAATATCTATATTACATATATACACATATATACATACATATATATATATATATATATAAATCCCTGCAAGGATTATATCCTTACAATCCTTTCCTATACACCTTGCATTTTTTAACAATAACTAAATTTTTTAAATGTCTAAAAAAATAAACATCCTTATTAACTGTGTGCAACATTTATTTTTAGATGGATAATTGGAGCTGCAGTGGTCAATGCATTCTATTCTCCCAACAGGAACCAGATAGGTAGGTTTAAACATTTTTAACCAGCTGCATGGAACTAATTAACCATTTATAGCCACACAGCAGTGCAGGTCTGCATCCAGAGGCAGACCTGCCTGGGCCCCTCAGGAAATTGTGGGCAAGGCTGGCAGGCTGTTCACTTCCAGCACTTTGTTGATGTATATTCAGATGAATATCAGGAGGCTTTACTGGTGGCTTTACAGGCTCAGCTCCCAGTTTATTCCCAGTGGTTTTACACAGACTGTAGAGAGCTGGGAGGCAGATTTCCAGGCAGGGAACTCAGGTCTGGAAGTCACCTGGTTCCTCTCCAGCTTTGTCCTTACAACTCATACAGAAGTAACTGATTTAAGCAACTTGGAGATGAATTTGCCTGTAAAAATCCAAGCACAAACACCCACAATAGTGTGCATGTCAGTTAAATCTTATTTCCTTTTGTCTCTAGCTCAAGAAAATAACTTTCCACACTGCTGCTGTCTTACTGCAGTCTGCCTGATGTATTTCTCCCCAAAATAATATGGATAAAACTGATATAGCCAAAAAGGTTTTTGGCTCTGAATGAACCACTTGCAATATAATTTCAATGTCTCCCTTCATAGAAAGTATCTCTTAGAGTGAATTACTGGCAGTCTGAATTCCTCTAGAAGGATTTCTGCTTTTCAGCTTGTGTAGAAGGGATGAAACGCAAATCCCGTGGTTCTGGATGAGGTTTTTGCCAGCAGACTGAGGCAGGACAGATCCCCCACTGCCCACCCTCCCCAGCTGGCATCGAGTGTCCTTGATGGTCTACAGGCATCACTCCTGTGCATGTTTTACACTCCGAGTGTTGTTGGTATCAGCAGATCATTTCTAACCTTTCCTTAACCCAAATGAAGCAATAAAACATCCATTAGTCCCCCTATAAAACAGCTCTAACACACAAACTGTGCCTGTCTCCCAAAGGCAGCTCCTAAACATTCTGTTCTTGACTCACTGCAGCAAACATTATGGACCAAATTAGGCTGAACTTAATGTAAATGCTGCTTGGGTCTCAGACAGGGAGATACTGCAGCTGCAGATGTGCTAAATTAAACCTTTATTAACTTGTCATTTTCCATTTATCAAGAGAAAAACAATTTCACAGGAGGCATGAGCTTGTTTCTAATCATTTTATATTTTATGTTCCTCCCTGACCCTTACACCAAGCAAACACTCTGCCAAGGATGCAAAAATAAAGCCACCTTACCAGTATTTCCCTCTTTCTCCCTGTCTTTGCAGTTTTTCCTGCTGGGATTCTGCAGCCCCCCTTCTTCAGCAAACACCAGCCACAGGCCCTGAACTTTGGAGGGATTGGGATGGTTATTGGGCATGAGATCACTCACGGGTTCGACGACAACGGTGAGGAGATGACTGAGAAAATGGTATTATTTCACCTAAAACCCATGGCACGTCAGGAATGACAGTGTCAGACTGCAGGGACTGAAGATCCCTGCACAAACAGTCACATCCCACCCAGGAGCAACAGGAGCACACTGGGAACACTCTGCTGAAGGTTTTGCAGGGAATGTTTCGTGAAGGGAGCACAAGCAATAAGCAGATGTTAAAAATAAATGAAGGCAATGACCATTCTCAGGAAAAAACTGTTACTTTTACAGCATCATCAGATCAGAAACACAAAGCAAGCAGATCCGTGGGCTCCTGAAGTACAGTGAAATCTGTGAATAATGTTTTGGGATAGAAGAGCTGCCGATAGTGTCTTGAAATCCCAGGATACTTTGGTTTTTAATATGAATGCTTGAAATAAATTGACTTTATTAACTTTCTTGAATGCCATGTAAAAGAGTGTAGGGGAAAAACTCACTTCTGATTCTACAAGTCAGTAATGTCTTACACACAGCTTTTCTTCAAGCTGCTTCTTTTTATGCTCATTAAGTTTGTGCAGATGACACAAAAACACAAAACACAGCCACAGAAACTGAGCACTAGAGCACATAAAAACTTTACTCTAGTCAGAGAGCCAAGAACACAAACTCCAGAACTGCAATTCCATCTATTAATTCCCTATAAATCAGTTCTGTCATGTGGACACACAGAACCAGCACCTCAGGCACCTCAGAGGCGAGGGAAGGTTTTGTTACACAACGTCTGCAAAATCCACTTGGAAATAAAACCAGGCCTTAGAGCTATACCTGAAGTCAGGGCTGCTGAGTGAACAGGAAGTCATGGAATAACAGAGACCACAATTGATCTTGTCCATTCCCTTGTGACAAGGAAAATAAACTGTGCCAAAAAGATTTCTGAGCATCTAAATCCAAGGAGGAAAGAGGGAGTGCAGCTCCAACATCCCGGCTGTTACACTGGAGGAACGGCGGCTTTAACACCTTGATCAAAACTTTCCTTTTTTTTCTTGGCTTTTCCTGCAGGTAGGAATTTTGACAAAGATGGGAACATGCTGGACTGGTGGAGCAACTTCTCAGCACTGCATTTCAAGGAGCAGTCCCTCTGCATGGTGCACCAGTACGGGAACTACACCTGGGAGCTGGCAGGGGGGCAGAACGTGAGTAACAACCACGGCCAGCAGGGCCACAGCTCTGGGTTTTTGCAGAAAAACTGTGACTTTTACACAGGGAATCTCGGTGGAGGATAAGCACAAACCCAAATTACTACAGGTAACTGTTCTGGAAACAAGGTACAAGGGCTGTTATAAACTGGGGACACTGGTGGAGCTCAGAAAGCCCAGGATCTGTGTGCAGTGATGTTCTGCCCAGCAGCAGCCCAAGCTCTGTCCATGTTATATTTGTGTTTACTCTCTCTGTTCTAATCCACACTCTTACCCTGTGATTTTTTAAATTTCATTCTCTCCTTTCTTGCCCCAGCACAAAGTCACAGCTTCCCTCTGCCGCTCCAGACACGTCAGCCTGTTGTATGACTGTGCTTCAGCCTGTGGTTCTTAGAGTTGCTGATTTTACTGACTGTGGAGTAAAGAAATGATTATTTTTTGCAGGTCAGTGGCATAAGCACATTGGGAGAAAATATTGCAGATAACGGAGGAGTCCGACAGGCTTACAAGGTAACTCTTAAAGACATTGTGAGTTCACTTCACCTGGCATCCAACAGTGGGCTATCTTCCTACTCTGTCCTTAAAAACCTGACGATTAACATATTACCACATCCGAAAAGCTAAAGCTTCAATTATGTATTGCTGCCATTCTTGCAGCCAGGAGCAGCCCAAAGGCGGAGTTCAGGTGTGAGCAGGGAATGTTCCTCCCTACAAAGATCCCTAACAGATGCCACAGTAAAACCTTTTCTCTTTGGTGTTTTGAGTACGGCGCCAGTTAAGGGTGGTTATAGAACACCCTGAATTTTCAGAAATCTAAACTGACAATTCCAACCCTGAGGGACAGCATTCCAGTTAATTACTTTGTTAGAATTGTTCCAAAAGCCATTGCGGAAGAGGAGGAGCCGTGTGGGGTGACGCGAACTGCCTGCACACAGAATCCATGGATGTTCTGTGCTGCTGGAGCTATTTTTAC
Source organism: Atrichornis clamosus (assembly GCA_013400975.1). Classification (NCBI taxonomy): domain Eukaryota; kingdom Metazoa; phylum Chordata; class Aves; order Passeriformes; family Menuridae; genus Atrichornis; species Atrichornis clamosus. Next base: position 29,644 of record WBMZ01001997.1, on the reverse strand, counting down.
CCTCAGCTCTCCCTTTTGTTTCGTGTGCTTTGGGGACTGTCTCAGCACCTGAGAGGCTGCAGAAACAGAATGCTGGGAATTAACCTGCATGAGGACACATTAACTTGTCTCCACCATGTCAATACACCTAAAAAAAGCAAATTGGCCAATTAAATGTGTAACAATAACAGGTAATGGATTTAACACTGAGCAAGGTTGTTATCTGCTATTTGGTGAGCAGTTACCTGAAGAGAGAAAAATCATCACTATAGAGCAGCCGAGGAGAATTAACGCTTTACTTCCAGATACAAATTCCTGTAGATAAAGTTCATGAAGTCAACAGTGCTTATGCTGACAGGTTTTTCATAAAATTCTCTGTACTGTTTGTATTAGAGAGAGCAAATTTACGGAAGGGAAACATGTTGGTTCAGTCATGTGGTGACAAAAGTCTCTCCCCCCAAAATAACATGTAAAATCCACCTCCTGCTGCTCCTCTGAGTTGAATCTGTGATCATTTCCAGGCCTACTTGAAGTGGCTGGAACGGGAAGGGAAGGAGCCAAGGCTGCCTGGCCTGAACCTGTCCCACAAACAGCTTTTCTTCCTCAACTTTGCCCAGGTAGGAACACTCAGTGTTGTGCCTCAGGCACTGGATTTCAGCTCACGTGTTGGAGAAGACACCTGGGTGAAATCCAGTGCTGATGGATCTGTCCCAAAGCATCAGATCTTGGTCCAAGACCTTGATAAACCAAAACTAATTAGTAAATAATTGCATCTATTCTGCCTCTCTATAAAATGTACTCCAGTGATACCATAACAAACTGGGGTGGCTTCTTAGAAAAAGCTTTGAAAGCCAGTGAGAAGGTCCCCAACAGGAATTCCCTTTAATACTGCCCCACTGATTTTTAATCCTCCCTGTCCAGGTTTGGTGTGGTTCCTACAGACCAGAATATGCCAGTCAGTCCATAAAGACAGACGTTCACAGCCCTCTGAAGTACAGGTGGGTTTTACTCATTTACTAACTCACAACTCACTTCATTCAACCCCTTGCACCGAGACAGCACAGAAGGGGAGTTTTATACGACATAAATCCAGACTGACTTCCAGATTTTCTCCCATGGCTTGTCAGACACCTCTGGAGAGCACACGTCTTGTACTTGACCTGGTGAATTTGCCAATCCATAGGGAATGGAGCAGGACCCACTCTGTTCTGGCATTTCATTGGTCATATCACCTGTATGTCCTAAAGTATCCCATATTCTGAACTGCAATCGCGTCCTGCGGCTCCAAACCACTTTCTGGACACAGCTCCCTCCGTTTGCCAGAGCAGCCGTGTCCATGCACCGTACCCAAGTAAACAAGTCCCTTCTCTTCGTTCAGGGTGATGGGGTCGCTGCAGAACTTTGAAGCCTTCTCCGAGGTGTTCCGCTGCGAGAAGGGCACGGCCATGCACCCCGCGGGGAAGTGCCGCGTGTGGTAACCACGGACAGGCCGCGCGCGGCTGGCACCACAAGCAGCCCGAGGCAGGGCCGTGCCCGGGGCTCTGCTGCCCTGCCACAGCCAGGGCTGACGGGGCAGCTGCTGCAGGGAGAGCCAAGGAACCGCTCAGCTCTCCCGGGCCCGCCGGGGAGCACACACGGGGATCACGGGGATCCCGGGACCGCCGGGCTGTGCCGGAGGCCGCGGCGCGCTCCCGGGCAGAGCGACTGTTTCCAGTGACATCCCGACTGTTACCAGGACACTGCATCAGGGTTACAAGGACTAGTTCTGACATCAAAGCAAAGCCAACAAACACCATAAATCTATTTTTCAGAAACGAGTGATAATTTTAGTATGTCAGCTCCACCTCCTGAGGCTCAGCAGTCCTGTCTGAGACATTTCACTGATCCGTGTCCAGCGTTCTGGTTCAGTTTCTGGTGCATTCTTCCCCAGATCAGGTCAGAGCTGGTGTAAACTCTCGTGCTGTCTGTGCCCCTGCACTTTGATCACTGCTTTGTTGTCAGAGATTGCTATTTGTCGTGACAAGTCACACGGTGAGCTCCATGTCGAGATGCCTGTTGCACTCTCCTCCTGCACCTGAGTTCCTCTGCTCCAAAGAATAACCTTGAAGTGAGGTATCCCTAGAACTAGCACATTTTAGGAGTACAAATTCTGTCTTTATGGTTAAATGACAGGGTCCCACCCTTGAGAGATATATTTAAAATGATGCTTATTCTTGTAGAAAGTGTATAAAATACCTTTTGCCAAATAGCAGACATGTATCCATGGAAACAATTAAGCTGGTTTTAATCCTGTGCCTTTTTATTTTGCCATAGGTTATTTTTCAGTATTTACACTTGAAAATGTACCATGTGTTAATTTTTAATAAAATTTAAAAGAAAAAAATCACGGTGGCCAATTCAGCAAGGATTTCCCTATGGAGAGGTTTGGGTGGCTTTCCTTCCTAAGCATCCAACTACACCAATGATATTTTAAACTTCCAGCACTTAATAGTGAATTTTCAATACTTCTTCCAGCAAATGCTTTTTTTTCTAGCACAGGAATCACTCGAAAGCAAGGCAGTAACTGCTTGTGTGACTCTGCAAAACCAATGAGCTCTGGAGATGGGCCAGTAGAGGTTCTGGCACACGCAAATGTTAAAGGGATAATTAAAATGTGCCTGGGAGGGTTTACTCCGAGTGACCACCACAGCACATGGAAGTTACTCTATTTTCTCATGCAAGTTTCTCCCATCTCCCACCTGCAGAAGACTCTTTCCAGCTGCCACTTTGCCATGTGCACGAGCTCCAACCTCCCCTTACGGCCCCACTCATCCTGCTGCTGTGCCCACCCTGAATTCCCATCGATCCCACGTATTACGCTGTGCCCCCACTGCATTCCCACTCCCCTCTCCAGGCACAGCCCATCCCAGCAGTTATCGATGACCTCAGTGAAACGAGACTGGAGATAAGAGACAGGCTCCACATCCCCAGGAAATGACATGGAATTACTGTCGACCGCTGTGTTACTTTTCCACAGCCATGAAATGCCTCAGCCTTGCGGGAAATTCTGTACCCAGAGGTGTTTCGCTGCATTTTAGACTCGTAGACAATGAAGCATCAGAGAAGCTTTATTAAATACTTAGGAAAAGAAGGAAGATCCCGATGCTTCCCAGAATGAGGAATCCGAAGCCTTTCCTTCTCCCATGCTGCCACCTGGTGACAAATCCGGCTCCAGCCTCTGAAACACAGGGAAACACACATCTAACAGAGTCATTTCAGAGCCCATCGAACACACACTTGGTGCAGACACCAAACACTGCTGCTGTAGCAGCACCCAAAAATATTCATTTCTTCTTGGGAAATCGCTGATCCTGGCTGATGCTTTCCCTGGCTGTGCAGAGCTCCCAGCTCACCTGCAGCAGCTCCTACCTGCAAGTGAAGTCACTGCAAGTCATGATTATGGGCCGGGGGTACAGATATTTCTTTGCAAAAACATCTTCGGAGCAATTGCTGCCTAAAAATAAATCAATCCCTCCTCCTAATGGTAACACGTATTGAACAACAATGATATTTAACTCCTTTCCCTCCTTAGGAGCTGCTTTCACTGCTGTTTATTTAAAGGTTCACCTCAAACAGTAACACTGAATACCTCCGGATCCTGTTGCTTTCAGCAACAAGAATAAGTCTTTAGCAGATAAAAAAAGAAAAAAGGCAGAGTTTACCAGAAAGTTGGTTCTAGCACAGAGATAGCTGCAGGTGCCTTGTCACTGTTCTCTGAATTTTCTCCATTTGGGGATTTGGTTTTATCTTGAAAGTTGGCTTAAGAAGCTTCTCACTCAACAGTGGCAGTGACCCTTCCTGCAGAGTGTTCTGGAGGGATGACCATGGTTAACAATTAGCAACTTCTACAGCTGGAGATGTTGGAAAACATCCAACCCCCCAATACGAAACATTAACCAGCTACCAAAGAACTTACAAAAGAGGAAAAATGTCAGAAAAAAAATTGTACCTGCCCAATTCCTGTCTTTACTGCTCACCGTGACACAGGCAGGGAGGCAGACCAGCCACAGAACCAGCACACACAAAACCAGTCGTGGATCTGCTGGGTGCTCCTGGTATTTTCAGAAGGGAATGTTAGAACTGCCTCACTGACTTGTCGCTTCTTTGACCACCAAAAGTAAAACCAATTCTCAGCAGACAACACAAGAATCAGCCTCTTTTAGGTTCAGATACTTCCCAGACTTTGGAATTGTGGCACTTCCAGAAAGAGCTGGAAGTGACAGAAACTGGAGGCAGTTTGCCCTTCCACCATTACTGCAGTGCAAAGGTTTTCAGGACACGAGAATGATGTCAGTATTTGCACCCCAAAACCAAACCCCACCCCAAAAATCACAGTGTTTTTATTCTTAGGACTGTAACAGAAAGTGTTTCTTCATGGACAGATCTGCCTGTGCACAGCAGAGATTTTTAGAAGGGATTTTAAAACATTCCCCAAACCCTTCCATTTCCCACTGCCTGCAGCTCATTTTGCCATCAGAGCTGCACTGTTTGCACAGCCCCCTGCAGCCATTCCTACAAACCTCAGAGCTTCTGAAGCATCACCTTATTCTGCAAAAAAACCCCAGAACTAATTCTGCTGAACAAAGTAACACAGTTTAAAAAAAAATAAATAAGAAGAAGTTTTTTATTATATTTTCCCTAAGCAAAAGGCCACCATTTCCCTTTTTTTCTATTCCTCGTGGTCACGTGGATGCCTCCTCCCAGATGTCCCAGCACACCCACCCTGGGCCTTTTCTGTGCCTCTCCAGATTCTCCCATATCTAATTTTATAGACAATTCTGATAACTAAATTGTTTTTATCTTCACCAAACTCTTCCTTAAAAAGCATCCACCAGGATGCTCTTTCAGAATAATCCTTTTCCTTAAGGCACTGCCAACAGCCACACAACTCAGAGTTTTCCCTTCTGCAGGTACCAGGAAAGTTCTTTCACAAAAAGAATGTTTTCATTAGTAAAAACTTTATTTTTAGACACAGTGGACACATTAACTTTCTTTACTAAAAGCTACCTGGTTCTTGCTGTGCTCAATTCCTTTCCCCAGCATCACCCTCTTTACTCCTAAAAGCTGAAAAATCTGTACAAAAATGCGTTTGGAAACTGTGCTGTGCATTATGCGGCATGCTTAAAAGGAGGGAAAAAAAGCTCCATTTTTTCCCACCATCAAGCAATAGGGGAATAATTAATGCATACCAAAGTGTCAACTGTCCATGGGGGAAGAAGAAAAGTCTGGGCATTCCACACAGGCCAGTGCTCCCTGAAGGGGATGGAAAAGGGAAGTGTTTTCCAGCCCCTGATGACACTCCCAGGGCCTTGATCACTCGGCTATTCCAGACTTTGATGCTTCACAAGATGCCACCGGGTTATTCCATTCACTCCTTTGCAAACCCTCCTTTTCATTTTCAAGCTGCCTCTTTTCTTCATGATGATATAGAGAAAAAAAAAAAAAAAAAAAAAAGGGGTTGGGCTTGGGGTTTTTTTATCCATCCCCATTGTCTGCCACAGTTCAAACAATGTCCAATTCAGGGCTGGTTTTTTCGGGGTCAGCACCAACTTCCTGCACAGGAGCAGTTGTTTGATCCCCTTTCTCCTCGTTAAGATCAAAACCTGGCCGTGCTGTTCATCCTTTATGACACGGCAAAGGAAAACACAGAGTATGAGCAGTCAGGTTTTATCAGCTTTTATCACCAAATCCTGCTCTTTGCACTACTGACAGCCAGGCTTTCACTTCTCTCTTAAGAGCAAGAATGGCTGTTGGGCCGCTCTCAAATCAGATTTCTGTGTGTCACCCAAAAAGAGAAAGGAGAGAGATACCTCTGACTCCTGCACTGCTGCAAAGGAGAGGAAACAGCCCCACCAACAAGGAGTGAGGGGAGTTTGGTTCTAGTGCTGTGCCAGGCAGGTGGCAGAGGGTCAGCAGTGTCCCTGTGCACAGCCACGGCCCCCGAGGGGGCCCCAGCACACAGTGAAAACTGTGACGGGCACTGGAACTGCCCCGCATTCGCCTCGAACTGGCTGCCAACCTTCCAGCTGAAGATCTAAGACCCTTCTCCAGAATATCATTACAAAACCACCCCTCTACAGCCTCGCTCTTGGGACTTAGGTGGTTTTCCTTTTCCTCCTCTGCCAGATGTGAGGGCAGCGGCACCAGCCGGCAGGATCACAGAGCTTGGGATTGCCGTGATTGCTGTCACAGGTGGAGCTGGGGAAGGGCCCTGCTCCTCAAGTGTGGTGTGAGAAAAGAAGTAATTGTGGTGTCCGAACCTGCCAGTGGAACTGCTGCCCTGTTTTCCACATCACGCCTCCACAGCCAGGAGCATTCCCAAAGGTCTTCCTGACTTGCTGGCTAATCCAAGCGGGAGCTGGCTCTTACCTCTTTGCTTTAATGCTTCTAAGTGCAGAATGATTCTCCCCAGAAGCCAACTGTCGGCTGGTTCTGCTCCAGCTAAGGGATGTGCCAGCTGAAACCCAGCTGCAAGAATTCCTGCTCCGCTGGGGGGGTTTGGGACAGGCGGGGCAGTGACTGAGCAAATGCTCAATAGGATTCTGAGGGAATCTGTGTGACAGGAGCATTTCTTACCCCTTGGAGTTCAGGGTGACTCTCGTGGTGGGAGTCACAAGAATGCACAGCAGACATGAACAGGGGCTCCTTGAGCTTTACCAAAAACCCCATTTCTTCAGAACGACATCAACCTTTCCCAGGGGTGCAAGTGGCTGCACATCCCTGGGATGGAGAGACCCACACAGGAGTTGCACACAAATGCATTTTATTGCTCTCTACATACACAGAGACGCATACACAGTATGCAGGTGAGCCATAGGGCAGTCCCAGCATCGGGAGAAACATCATCCACCAGGAATTCAACCACTCAATACAGATAAAAATCATTATTATAATGAAAATGCTAAAAAAAGCATAGCTTACACCCAAAATGTATAACATTGACAAATCAAGCCTGTTACCTACTACCTTCTCTTTAACATAAAGCAGTAACATACTCTTTTTCTAAATTGAAAAAAGCATCAAATAGTAGAAATATTCCACATAGTTTCCTAACTCCTGGTCATCTCTCACACCGTATATACAGGACTATGAAAGGGGCAGAAATCCAAACCAAAACCAAACCCGTTTTTGATGCTGCACAACTGATAAGCAGAGGGAAATTGATTTTAACCAAGTGTGCATTGAACCAAAGGGAATAAATTTATCCTCCGGAGTGACTGAGCCAACCAGAGTCGCCAGACAAGAGCAAAGCTGATGGCTCTTACTGGGAATATCAGAGAAAAACTCCCACAGCAACTCCTGTCCACCACAACTGTAACATTACAAACACCCTCCTTCATTCTGAAGACGTTGCCCCTGCCCGGGCAGCACTGCAGCAGTGCCTACACAGCTCCAACACTACACAGAACGCCTCAACTTTTGCCAGAGGATCCCAAAAAAAGCCAAAAGCATGGCATTCTGTCCTACATAAATAAAATACAGGGGGAAATAAAATTCCCTACAGGAGAGAGGATCAGAGCTGGACTATCAGATGCAGTCAGATCCTTCCTCTGGACTGTCACAGGTCCACGCAGGGAGGATTCCCCCGACTACCAGGGCCTCCAGAGAGGGCTGCTGTCCTTTGGAGACACTTGCTTCAGGGCACTGGCATTCCCAGGGGAGAAGGAGACCTCTGGAGCAGCTGACTGGCTCTTCTGGAAGTGGCTCAAAAGTTTGGTCTGTGTTTCAGTTCGGACTTTGTGGAGAGAGAGGAAATGGAAAGCTTCTTGCAAACACCTGGAATAGCCCTCTCTGAAGTCAAACTGGGAGCTTTTATGGAAGGATCCCGCAGCTAGAGAAGGGAAAGAAAGAGGAAGAGGGAAGAAAGAATAGTTTAGAGCAGTTGTTCATGGCTCAAGATTCACACAACTGTCACAGATCTGCGGTAAGATGGAGACTGAAAGAAAACTCAATACTTACTCTTCATCTGCAGCTGGCTCTGCTGCTTCAGGTAGCTGACAGCCACTTCCAGGATGTCGGCTTTCTCCAGCTTGGAGTTGGGCTGGTGCCTCTGGAACTCCTTCTCCAGGAGCAGTTTCAGCTGCTCGATGCTGCTGTTAATCCGGTCCCGGCGCATTTTCTCCACCACCGGCTTCCTCAGCTGTGAGAAGCAAAGGAAAAGAGACCCGTTATTAAGGGATCCTCTCCCTGACACTCCGCTGGGCTGTTTGTCGCCCATCACTGCTCCGACACCGCGTGGGGCAGGGTCTCAGCTGGTGGCAACTGCTCTGCTGTGCCTGGACTTACTTTGTTTTTCTCCTTCGGTGTCAGCAGGTTGTCGGGCTCCAGGCAAACGGTGCTGGGAGCCATCTGTCCTGAGAAGAGAGGTCTGGGAGTGGAATCCAGGGGAAACGTGTAGCTGGAAGCCGCCTCTGCCTGGTATTTATACTGTCCAAGCTCAGGGCGAGTGTGTGGGTCTCCGGCTCGGTGGCGTTTCCCACAGTGCCCAGCCAATCCGGGAGATGGGCAGCACAATGGGAGAAGCAGCTATTCTTGCATGCTCCAGTGGCGGTGAATAGCCCGCGGATAATGACCTTCTCCCAGATGAGCAGGTGGGGAGTGTGTGCTGCGGGAGAGGCTGGGATCAGGATTACGTGTCAGGGGCTGGGAAAGAGCTGGCCTTCGATGGGAAGGGCTGCTGACTAATGCCGCGGATCAATGGCATTCCAGGGGCGGCCCGGGGTTCACATGCGGGAGGAAGGAGGAGGAGGAGGAGGAAGGAGGAGGAGGAGGAAGGAGGAGGTCAGCTGCCGATGGCGGGAATGCTGTGCTGCTCCCGGGAATGGGCCCAGGCACACGCTGGAGCAGGGACAGGGCACAGGGAGCAGGGACAGGGCACGGGGAGAAGGGACAGGGCACAGGGAGCTGGGACAAGGCACATGGAGCAGGCACAAGGCACAGGGAGCAGGGACAGGGCACAGGGAGCAGGCACAAGGCACAGGGAGCAGGGACAAGGCGCACACACACACACGAGCAGCTCCCGGTGCTCTGGGAGAAAGAGCAGAAATTCCTCAANGGCACAGGGAGAAGGGACAGGGCACAGGGAGAAAGGACAGGGCACGGGAAGAAGGGACAAGGCACACGCAGGAGCAGGGACAAGGCACAGGGAGCAGGCACAAGGCAGAGGGAGCTGGGACAAGGCACAGGGAGCCGGGACAGGGCACAGGGAGCAGGCACACGGCACAGGGAGAAGGGACAAGGCACACGCAGGAGCAGGGACAAGGCACAGGGAGCAGGCACAAGGCAGAGGGAGCTGGGACAAGGCACAGGGAGCCGGGACAGGGCACAGGGAGCAGGCACACGGCACAGGGAGAAGGGACAAGGCACACGCAGGAGCAGGGACAAGGCACAGGGAGCAGGCACAAGGCAGAGGGAGCTGGGACAAGGCACAGGGAGCCGGGACAGGGCACAGGGAGCAGGCACACGGCACAGGGAGAAGGGACAAGGCACACGCAGGAGCAGGGACAAGGCACAGGGAGCAGGCACAAGGCAGAGGGAGCTGGGACAAGGCACAGGGAGCCGGGACAGGGCACAGGGAGCAGGCACACGGCACAGGGAGAAGGGACAAGGCACACGCAGGAGCAGGGACAAGGCACAGGGAGCAGGCACAAGGCAGAGGGAGCTGGGACAAGGCACAGGGAGCCGGGACAGGGCACAGGGAGCAGGCACACGGCACAGGGAGAAGGGACAAGGCACACGCAGGAGCAGGGACAAGGCACAGGGAGCAGGCACAAGGCGCAGGGAGAAGGGACAAGGCGCACACACACACACGAGCAGCTCCCGGTGCTCTGGGAGAAAGAGCAGAAATTCCTCAAATCCACTCACCTGTTTTCCTCAGTAAGCCAGAGCCAGTGGTTCTCCCACAGGTGACGCTGGCACCAGCTGTGTCCATGGGAAAAGGAAAACAGCTTTTCCGCTTTGACTTACTGCAAATAAAAAAGTTTAAGTACACACAATTATTGAAAACATTTTCTGGTTTGATCTTTGTTCCTTTCCCTCAGTACCTTATTCAGCCTTTAGAAAACTCTCAAGCTAAGCCATAAGCACTTTGCGTTTCTGTTTCCAAATACCTGCAAGATAAATATGTGTGGAGAAGGGCCTTGGAAGTGTTTTGGGATCAGTTCAGTATCATGTGCTGCTTCTCACTTCCTCCCCAGAACACATTTTATTCTAGTTATTTTCATTTAGTCTATGTACAGAGGAAAACTGGGTGCAGAAGAGATTTATATCCCCCCAAACTTATTAGAAATCAAATTCCTGATTCCTCATTATTCTCCACTGGGCCAGTTTCTGTATTGGATGCACAGCCTGTGCTCAGGAGGTGCCTGCAGCTGGGAGAGCTGTGTCTGATAAACACACAGCCAGGGATTCCTGCTGGAAAACTTGAACCAGATCTGCCAGCAGTTCATCTGTCAGGTAGTGTCGGGGCTAATGTTTGGGGGGCTCTTGCTGTAGTAAGTAAATACACACATTCAGTGTAATTAAATACACACATTAACGTACGTGTAGGTGTGCTCACCTTTACAGTCACGTGTGTGTGCGGTCACGCGTCCCTTAACGTGCACACGCAGCCGGGGCACACGGACACATTTGTGTCTCACCCTGCAGCTCGTTATTGTCGGACCAGGTAAGGCTTCAGTGACCTCTTGCAGGCTCTGCTTTTGCCCCCGCATTGTGCAGCCCTGAATGGGCTCCCTTCTCTCCGCACAGAGCAGCAGCTGTTGAGCTCCGGATCTTTTATGTCAAGTTGTGGGAAAGCTTTTGTGACACCGTTTCACATGTTCTCCTCAAAGCCTGTGGATTATCTCTGAGCCCATGTAATGCCGCCTCTGAAAGCAATCCTGCCCTCTGTGCATCCCTCTCAGGGAGATTCCCCGAAACACAAACCCCGGAGCTGGAACTCCTTTCTGGGGCTCGTTAACTGAGCACACGAAAAGTGCCGGTGCTGCGATGGGCAGGGCCACGGGCACTTTTGCTAGAGCCACTTGCTGCTTTCCTCTTACTTCTCCACTCAACACCCAGATAAAAACCACATTAACCCCACAGGAACAGTCATGGCAACCTCACCCTCCTGGCTCCTGGGGGTCGTTGTGCACTGGCACAGCCAAGGAGTCAGGGCTCAGAATTTCCTCACCCATTCAAGCTGACCCAGAGCCTGCAACGGAGGAGGCTGAATGCAAAATAATCTTCTGTGGCATTGAGAAATTCATTTTCATTATAGAGGCTGGAAGCCGTACATGTTTAAATTGTGAAAATAAGAATTACAATATTCAATGTATTATTGGGAGGTGAATGCAGCAAAATCTCCCCTGGATGGTAAATCCACTGTGGTTCCTACTTCCTTGCTCTGTGACATACAAATTTTAAAGGATCTGAAATAAAAACACATATTTTAAAAAGCTTTTTATTTCTCTTTGGTTTCACAAGCTCACGATTAGCCAATTACTGACCGTGTTGGAAGAGTTACTCAAATTAGATGCTCAAACACTCAAAATAGATGCTCTGCTTTGGTTGGAAATCCTAAAGAAAGTGATAACAAAAATTCCTCCCTATTATAAAGTTTGCAGAATCCGTGGACTTTACACTAAGGAGAATGGATTTGGAATTACACACCTCCTATGGCGGTTCCAAACACACTCACTCTTGCACAGAAAACTCGTTAGGATCCTAAAATACTGAATCTGGATGTTTGAAATAGGGCATCAGCAACAGCCTTCCCCCAGAATCCCTGCCAGATGTGAGCCCTTTGGAAAGACTTAAGGATGCTGCTGCTTTCCCAAGTCTGGAGAGATGCTCCCTGCTCCCTCTGCTTCCCTCGGGTCCGTGCTGCCCAGATGGCCTTTTGGGAGCAGGGTTTCCCACTGAACACAAAGCAGAGCCAAGCACCGTTGCTAATGTGGTTTGTAGTCGGGCACACTTCCTTTGTGACAGGAGGGAATGTGGTTAAGGAATGGTGTGGGAAACTCCGGAGCGCGCAAACTTCCACAGCCTTATGTTAGCAAGTCATTTAGAAAAGGGAGCAGGGACAGAGATGAACTGGGAACAGGAAAGACAGCAAAATGTAGGATATTTAGGCAGTGCCAAGTCCTACAGGGCATCCTGAGATGGAAAATAAAATGGGTCCAATCCCAAGGGCCTTACCGGGATCCCCACTGAGGCCAACAGAGAATTTGGACTCCAAGATTTGCCCTGCAGCTTCTGTACTTCTGGAGCTATTTCCTGATCCCCGTTAACTTGTAAATACAAATTACCTCTACACCTACAGCAGAATTTATCTAAACCTAATCAAAATTTGAGCTTGAATTTTCTCCCGCCAAATACCAAAACGAGAATTGGGTCTGTTGTTTCCCATTTCTTTCATCCCCCTGGTATTGCTGGTATAAAACCTGAGCAAGTTTTCTAAAAAGCCAGGCTCAGCTCCCATAGCTCCATATGGATCACACAAAACTCTCATAATACCCTCACAGTCCATAGGAATTGCTGTGTTTCTTGGGACATATTGGGGATTTAAAGCGGCAAACAGGGGACGTGGCTCAGCAGTCTCAGTGTGGATCTAAACCACCCCTGCCACCTGCAGTGGGTCTTTGGCCCGGCTGGTGGGTGACCAAGACCCTGCTCTGCAGCTCCCTTCCCTGTCACTTCCTCCCAGCCCTTCCCTGTTTTTCCTCCTAACCCTTCCCTGCCCTGCTGCTCGGCTGGTGCAATTTCTGTCTGCCTGCGCAGCTTCCTTCCCTTCTTTCCTTTTCCTCGGGGTTTACTTTCCCTCCCCGCAGGTTTTATAATCTGATTTTTCGATCTGTCACTCCTTTCCCCCCTGGCTGTCACAGGCAGATGTGGTTTGAGGACAGGGGTGTCTCAGAGCCCCGCAGCCCTGGTGAGTGTGGAGTTCCCTCCAGTTTCCCACACCGCTCTCCCATTCAGGGCATTCAGGCGGAGGATAAAGGAAGTGTGCCATGCTACAAGCTGAATTAGAAATGGTGTTTGACTTCCCTTTGTACTCCACAGAAACCTTGCTCTGGGCAGACCATCTGCATAGCCCTCACCGTGGAGAAAACCATTGATCAAGGCCTGTCAGCCCAGCTGGGGGAACTTGGGAAAGTAATTCCTTGTGCCACTTCAGTTCTTTAGGGCTTAACATCTGGCTGGAGGGGGAGGCGACACTTGATGGTTTAACAGTCTTGCTTCCTTTCAAGTTTGGGATGCTGTTTTGATCCCAGATAAGCCTTTCTGAAATCCTGATTTTAATAACATGGAAAGCATCCAGAAGAGTAGAAATAATGCACTGGCTTTGCATTTTCAAAGTGCTTTACAAATACCAGCTAATGAATTCTCAGCGACCTCCTCCGTGGATGAGGGTGTATTATTAGCAACGTTTTACAAAGGCGGGAAAAGGAGGCAGAGAGGAGAAAACCAAGATTTCAAGATTTCAAACAGCCTACAGGTCACGGGCTTCTATGGCCAAGTGGCTGTTTGAGACATCTGGTTTGCAAAAATGCTCAGCACCCACTTTTGTTTTAATTAACTTTGGCATCTCTGAAAGGAGCCAGCTCTCTTGCTCGTGGGAGAGCTTGGATTTCCAGCCTGGCCCACACTCACAGCCATGCACCACCTCGATAAGCAGACACCAAAGTTCTCCTTCGCCCTCAAGTTCAGCAGTGGGGTTGAAAATGTTATTTAATATATGTATAATTTTTCTAAGCCCGTGAAATGGCTGGAAAGGAAAGATGCACTCAAATCCCCAATCAGGAAATACTTACTGATGTGTTCAAGAGAAAATTACTCGATCTCTCTAGAAAGTAAACTAAGTTTTAATTTGCTTATTCATACTCCTGCAGACCTGCAGCTGAGCTTAGCCCCTGAGCAGGTCTGTCTGTCAGCACCACGGAATTCTGCTCAGCTGCTTCCCAGCAGGTATGGTTATCCTGGGATCGGAGCTCCTCAGGGGAGGGGACGCGGTGTGCCCTGAATTACATGGACTCCTGAGGGAATATTCAGGAATCTGACAACGTGCCTTGCCCTGTGGATGGTGATGAGGGCACCCAACCCTGCCCTGTGAGGAGCATGACCTGGCAGCTCTTGTGTGTGCCCCCCTGCCCATCCTTTGCCTGGCTCAGGCCCAGCTTATCAACCTGCTGAAAAACCCTCCTTGCCCACAGGGCAGGTGCCTGCTTTTATCAGACTCCATCTCTTCATCCTGCTGCCAGCTGAGCGTGGCAAGGGTGGTCCTCACACCTCCAAACCCCACCTGCCTGGCAGGGCAGGACCTCACAGGGGCCCCAGGACACTTCCCCCAGACACACATCCCTTGTGCTCTGCAGCTGGTGACTGACAGCTGCCAAGCACGAGGAAGCGGGTTCCAGTGGGAGCTTACACCCCAAAACCCACCCCAAAACTCAGGCTGAGCTCAAGGGGAGGGGAGAAATCCACTGGGGCATGGGGAAGAGTCAGCTTCAGGTTACCAACTTGTTCCCAAGGTAGGGACAATCAAACGAGGCTCAGGGGACGCCCGGGAAGCCGTGGCTCTTATCTCCCACCACTGCCCTCGCTGGCCTCTGGCTGATTAAATATCTGCCCCATGCAGATGGGATTAAATGCTGCCCCTGCCAGGGGAGAGGCGCCTGCCCTCCCGTCTGGCACGGACACACCGTTCCCCTCCGGTCAATGACAGCAAGTGCTTGCTGGGGCCAGGCCTCAGGAGCCACATTCCCTATTCTCAACCTGCTCTGCTGAAATATCCTCTCCGCAGGATGCCTGCTCCTTGCCAAAAGCCTGGCAGCACTGTTTGCTGAGACCTGTGACTCTTATCAGGAGAGTCTTCAGCAGGACTTCACATCCAAACCTTATAATTCTATAAAGAGAGAAAACGAATTATATCGATCCGAAGTCCAAATGCTCAGTTAAAAAAAAAAAAAAAAATCCATCAAAATGCTTTGATTTTTATTAGAAACATCAAATTGCTTCTGTTAAACCTCGGTGATGTTCAGCCTATTTCTTGGTTCCTCAAAGCCCAAATTCTGACGTTTGAAAGGCTGGCAGCACTGCCAGAGCCTCAGAGATGCAGAGCCCATTGTAAGAGCTGAATGCCATCGTCTCCCAAAAAACCCACCCAAAAAAAGCAGTGAAGGAAGCGCATGATCCCAGCAGCTTCTGCTTGCTGCCCCCGCTGCACTGTCAGTGACAGGCTGTTGCCCTCCTTGGGCAGGGCAGGGGAGGTGACTGGTGGGGTGTTCTGAGGGTTTTCGGGGCGTGTGTGCTCCCAGGGAGCTCAGCACTATCCAGGGAGCTCGGGACAAACCTCAAACGCAGCTGGCAGCACGTGGGAGATCCCTCAGCCCCTTCCAGAGATGGGGAACAGCAGCACTGCCAAAATCCTCCCCTCCTCAGCACTGCCCGCCCGGAGCCCCGGCTCCAGGCAGAAGGACAGGATATATCCCGCGGCTGTTTTATCCGGGTTTGGGAGGAGGAGGGTGGTAAACACATAACACGGTGGCTCCCGCCAAGCCTGCTCCCAGGGCAATGTGTTCCTTTGAGACATAATTGATTCCTGCCATCAGGCACCAGCCTGCTCTCCCCCAGGGTCAGCGCTTTCCCACATCCAACCCCATTATCCCACAGACCATGCCTTTTGTACAACACACTCCAGCCATTCATGTGCAAAGCAGCTGTAATCCCCAGACCTTTCAGAGTCAATATACCAGGAAATAATAAATCCCTCTTGTGCACTCTTGAATATGCCGAGAGGTGACTTGTGGGAATTTCAGCTGGGTAGAAAAATAATAAATTCTCCTTAATTTTTAATTATTTGCGATACGCACTGTAGAAGGACTATGTCATCGGGGCAGGACGACTTGGGGGTCACCACACAAGCAGCTATAGAAATTGCTTTTGCCTCTAACAACCCTAAAAATGCAGATCAAATTGTCTCAGATGGTTCTTAATGATCAAAGTCCACTTTCCTTCACTCATGCACCTGGGAATGGCAGTATATTAAACATGCTGGATCTGAAGAAAAACTAATTAAAAAAGGTTAAATCTGTGAAGAATGTACTTTACAGTATTAAGACCCCTTTTTGATGGGCTTCTGACATCTAAAGGAGGCAAGATAATGCCATGCTAATGACATTTAATGGAATATTTTATACAATAGGTCTAATAACAACATAACCTTTTCCCCTGGAAGAGGCAGATTTCCCTCGACTCCCACTCCATTGGTTCACATGCACAGTTAGGATTCCCACGTGGGAACAGAAGCCAATCCTGAATAGCAAGTTTTATATGGTTATTTCTTTATATATTGCCTTCCAGTCAAACCATTTATAAACTATTTACTGTGCAGAATGTCATGTCCCTGAAAGACCTCGAGCAGAGCATGACAGGCAGGTTGGGGTTGGGGTTAGGGTTGGGGTTGGGGTTGGGGTTGGGGTTAGGGCTGGGGTTAGGGCTGGGTTTGGGGTTGGGGCTAGGGTTAGGATTGGAGCTAGGGTTAGGGTTAGGGTCAGGGCTGAGATCTTCATCTGAGACAGTAATAGAGCCAGTGTCTCCTAAATTACAGACTGTCAGAGGTTTTTTCTGATGATTTCCATCAGGCAGTTCCCTGTTTTTTCACACCTTAGCCAAGAATCTCCAGGGAGCACCTTGTGAGAGCCTGAGGGTGACAAATTTATATGGTAATACTGAGGGGATCTGTGGTGCTGAAGTCCATGAGTCTTAAATATTAACACATGCCCACCCAGCAGTAACATACAGACCCAGTAATTCATCTGGGTTCATTTTTTTGCATAAGATTCCCTTTCCCGTGTGTCTGTCTGGGACATGCAGGTGTTATTGCTGCTGTCTCCCTCAGTGGTGCTGCCACCAGCACATTCCCCATTAAACTGAGGTCAGGGCTGGCTTGATCCCTCAGTTTCCCTGGGTAAAGCCTTCCCAGCACTGCTCCCAACAGACAGGGAGAAAAGAAACTCCTCTGGAAGGCAGGGAGAAGAGGCCCCCTCAACACCCCCAGCACTGCTGCTCCTCCACTCCCTGGGGTGTTCCCAGGTGATGCCAGAACAGCACACGGGCCGTGCCAGCCCTGTCCCTGCCTCCCACCACAGGCACGGGTCAGCTCCCAATTCCAAGAGGGCTGTGTGGAGGAGTCCAGCACCCCTCTCCCATTTCCCAGAAGAGCAAACTGAGGCACAGTGGAACAAACCAGCCGTCCCAGGACAGCCTGTGCTGCAGCTCAGCTCGGCGTTCCTGCGGCCACCCCTGTGTGAACCAGTGTCCCTGCCCCTTGCCACCCCCTTCTCCTGGTGCACACGGATCTCAGAGAAGCCCCTGGATGGTGAAAGAGGCACGTTTCAGCCTTCCTGGGTGAAAAAGCCACGGAGTTCACGGCGCCCCCGACAGGAGCACAGCTCCACAAAGGAGTTATTAGCGCCAGGCTGTGTGGGTTTGGATTTCTCTGCCTTTCCCATACTCTTCCCCCATTGATAACAGTTCTTGCTGGGACAATAGAAGTGTGCCTTGCAACTACTCCCGACATTAGTGACGGTGCTTGAGCCTGAATGATTTAAAGGGAAAGAATCCAACTCCCAAAAGACCATCTGGCTATCAGTTCTAATACAGCAATAAAGGTCAGGGCTTCTCAAGAGTTGGGAAAAAGATGGGTTTTGACACTCAGGAGTCTCTTCAACCAGCTTGGTCCATGCCTACCTGTCAGCTCCTGGCTGCAAGGTCTGCCGCCATGGCTTCCTTGCTAGGAAGGGGATAATGTGGGATACCAACTCCTGGAGGAAGGCCAAAGAACACAGAAAAAACAGGCAACACCTCATTAAAGCTGGCAGAAGCTGGGGCATGGTCTCTGAGCTGTGTCTTATTTTGTATCATAATCCTTTGACTGCTTCAAAGTGTTCCTGAGATGTCTTGTCTCCTGGCTTTCCCACAAGGCAGGGAATAAAGGGCTCCAAGGACAACATCTGCCCTTCACAAAGAGCTGAGTCCATTCAGGCTGCTACAATGAGTCCCACGTCGCTGCCTATTCCAGTGACACCTCCCTCCTTCCTGTCAACTGCCCATTACACTCGGCCTTCATTTTGGCATTTCCAAGCAAGAATTTCTTTGGCTTTCCTACCTCACTGCACACTTCCCTCCTCCCTCCCCGTGCCCAGATGCTCGGAGGAGGAGCACACCTCTGCCTGCACACCACAGGCGTTCTGAACCCACACATGGCAGGATGCAGCACAGCTTTCCCCAGGTGGGTTCTTGGTTATTTTCAGTGCTGCCTCAAGGGCTGTACCCAGGCAGGGATTTTTCTCATAACACAGAATGAGAACTGACCTCCAGTGCCCTCACAGCTTCATTCTTTTTCTTGCCTTTATCACAAAAGAAATGTTTGCTTAATCCATCCTGGCATTTCCAGGCAAATGCAAGCAAGCAGCACGTCTTCCAGATAAAAAAACGGAGTGGGGATGACGTGCTGGGGTTACAGAGGCAGGCAGGTACCTGGTGTCTGAGATCTGACGTTCAGTGCACTCGGCAGGGCCAGGCTGCAGCGAGGCCAGGTGAGAACAAAACACACCAAAAACCTCGGCAAGAAGCAGAACTGACTTCCTTGCTGAGGGCCAAAGATGGGCCTCAGCTGCTAAATCCCACTCATGACCCACCTCTAGTTTCCCAGCGCTTCCCAGGATTCTGGATTGAGCTTGCTATCCTTTAGCCCACCTTAACCATCCTTCCTGAAAATGTCTGTATGAAAGAGATAGATGAGAAAAGGGAAAAGCAAGAGCTACAGGGGTGTAGGCATGGCCCAGCCCTGCTGGGAGGTGTGGGCTGTCCTTAATGGGGACAATGGGAACACTGGTGCAACAGGCTCACACACCCTGGTGTGTTATGGGGAAGAGAGAAACTGGGGTTACCATTTCCATGTGCTTCCCATTCCGCAGTTATTCACCCTGTCCATCCAACGTCCATTTTAAAATGTCCTGCAAGGAAACCTGTGGCCCCACGCTGGCCACACTTCGGGTCACCCATTAAAGTGCAATGACTGGACGGCCACACACAACCCCCTCAGGCTCTGGGAAGGGCAGAGTTTTACCCGTGCTGTTGATTTGAACCCTGCCAGAGCTCCCCTTCCTTTCCTGCCTTCCCCCAAAAGCGTGGCACATGCGGGGCCTCGGGAATGCCCCTGATGCCAGACAAGCAGCTGGAGGGCCAGTGCTTTCCCAGCTCCCCACGCCGCACACTTCCACCAGCAGCGTGGGCAGAAGGTTATTCTCCCCGGGGCATTTGCAATCAATGTACCGTGCACTAATGGATGCTTCCTCTATTGTCCCGCTGCCTGCCTGGATTGGCTGCAGGGCTGTGGGAAACACCGGCGATCCCGACACTCACGTATCTGCCCCAGCTCCCCGCGCATAAATAGAGGCACTGGGGAGCTGCCAGAGCATCGCCTCACGCTCGGCACAGCGGCTGGGTGGGGTCTGTGCCCAGGGCTGAGCGCTCGGGATGGCTCCCAGCAACACCCTCATGATCCACGTGGAGGAGAAACTGCTGCCGAAGGAAAAGAATAAAGTAAGTATTGAGAGGATTGGAAAGGCTGCGTCTGCCAAATAAATATGGCACGGGAAAATATGGGATAACGAGGAGAAGCAGTCTGAGGGAAGGCAAATGTGTTAAAGAGAGATTATACAGGTATAAAGGAGATATATAGAGATTATATAGATTTTTAATAATTAAACTGAGTGGGGAACGGGTAGGCAGCATCACACAGCTCTCCTACCAAGAGAAAGCATCTCTGAACCTGTGTGTATCAGGGCATCAGAGGGGAAATTGGGTCAGGTCTCACAAAATCCCTGACGATCTGGTCCATCTCTCACAGCTGAGGAAGCCGGTGGTGGAGAAAATGCGCCGGGACCGGATTAACAGCAGCATCGAGCAGCTGAAACTGCTCCTGGAGAAGGAGTTCCAGAGGCACCAGCCCAACTCCAAGCTGGAGAAAGCCGACATCCTGGAAGTGGCTGTCAGCTACCTGAAGCAGCAGAGCCAGCTGCAGGACCAAAAAAGTGAGTGCAGAGCAGGTACTGCACAGCTGGACCTGCTCCCAGGGCTGTGCCCTCCCAGACAGCCCCGGCCCCGAGGCAAGCAGGGGCTGGAGCACCCCCAGCTCCAGGCACATGAAACCCACTGCACGAATCATCACTGCCCCGTGTTTTGGTCATGAGTTTAACCCGCTGCATTTGCTTTTCTTTCTCTTCCAGCATTCGTTCACAAGAACCCAGAGCAGGACTTTAACAGCGGGTACCTGCGGTGCCTCAAGGAAGCGATGCACTTTCTGTCCTACTACGAGCCCAAGAAGGAGACCCAGGTCCAGCTCATCAAGCACTTCTGCAAAGCCCAGCTGGGTGCAGATGCCTCATACTCTCCAGCCCTGCGTGGCTCACCCCTGACTCCCTGTGTGTTTCCCAGAAAACAGCCTGCCCAGAAGAGCGTGGCTGCTGCTCCGGCCATCTGGAGACCCTGGTAGACCCGCTGAACTTTATTGCCATGTTTTGCTACAAAAACTAGAGGGACCTGTGGTTTATTAGTTCCTCTTTAAAGTAGGAAACATTGCTTTCCAAAGGCGGGAGGGGGAGGTTATTGTTTTTCTGTCACCAGAAATGAGGGTCGCTGGGTGGTTTCCCTTCACAGTGAAGGATTGTGGGTGTATCTTGCAGCAAATTTGTTGCTTTTATTGGTGGCTCCTGGCCAAAGACAGGACCAAGTTCTGCAGTGATTTAGAGAGCAAATGCCCTTCAGTTTCCATCACAGGCTGCTGAGCCTGTGGCTGTCAGTGGAAATCCTTCTGCTGACTGCCTGGGTCACTGGTTCAAGTGCTCCATTGTCTCTAGATAATGTACTGACCTTTCTCAAGAAGGAGCCCTTTGGAGAATGTATTTTGTATCATAAAGAGAGGATTGAGCCTTTCCCTTTTGAGTGAAAGATGTTATTAAGAAATGCTGATTCTTCTGAAGCTCCTCTGCTATTTTTAATATCCTTCTTACAGAAAGTTGTGATGATCACAGAGAGCTCTAGGGACAATTCTCTTCATGTCACTTTGTGCTGCTCTCATTTGAGGGATAATTGATGCCTTTTGTAAAGGAAGTACCTGTGCTATACCTTAAGGAAAAGGGGGTGGAAGGGAGGCAATAAGTACTTTATAATCATTCACTCAACGTGCTAAGGAGCTCGAAAAGCTTTTATAAAGTTGTGGTGTATTCATCCTGTGTGATGTTCAACTTGTGTGTCTCCACTGTACAATACAATAAAAATGGGTTTAGTCATTAATCCCTTGGTTTGGAATGATTAAAATGGCTAATGCTGCTGGACTGACTCTCCTGCAGTGGGGAAGCCATCAGGAGGGGTCAGTTCTGAGCCCGTCACTCCAGTACAGGAGTTATATCTGTGAAATCCCTTTGGCAGAGCAGGATTTCAGATCCTGTAAAGAAGCAACATCTGGAAAAATTATCAAAAATCGAAATGGAAGTGAGGTGCTGAGAGGTGTCAGCCTTTCAGATTTAACAGCAAGCTATCCAGCCTTCAACAAATCACTACTTCCACAGCCACTTCATTTCCCCCACGAATTTTTCCACCAAGCTGAGCTCAACTTTGTGTTTTATGCCTGTTTAGCAGGGAGTATAGTGCAAATTTCCCCATAGATTCCAAAGAGTTTGGCAGCCTCAGCTTGGGGTTCTTACCTCCTTTGAAACTGCCTGCAATGGGCTAAACTAGTTTTTGTTGTCTTTAATTTGATGATGCAAATTCTGTTAGGCAATAACAGAATTGCTCCCTTTACTGAAGTGAAATTGGCCCACATATGGCTAAAAGTAGATGTAATTATATAGCAGAGAAAGCATTTCATCTCCTAAATTATTTCGTTTTATTTTACCTTCTCTTCAGAATGAAATAAATCTGCACAAATATTTCACAGAACTATCCTCTGATAGTTTTGGGGCACACTGATTTGGGCATACGACAGGGAACCCTCTCATCCTTCCAGAGGTACAGGAACAGCATGAAACACATTTGCTCAGCAATCCAACTCTTCCCAGATTCCCTGGGAGAGGTGCCCTGGAAAAGCTGCATTTCTAGCCCATGGGGTTTGCTCCCAAACAAAAGGAAACACCGAATATGTGATCGTGTCAAAAGCACGGGGCAACCTCAGATCTGCCCAGCTGACTGATCAGACTGCATCCAGCACTGTGCCCGGCCAGCCCTCACTTGTCTGGAGATGAAACCCTCGGTTACCCACACAGAAATGCCCCAGAAGCCAGACAGCTGGGTCAGGGACGTGCTGCTCTGCCTCTTTATGGTTCATAGACCATTTTGGTTATTATTTTGCCCTGAGTGCACGAGCTGGTTGGGTGCTCTTCACCTCTCTGCCAATGCAATGCAAGGAGGGGTTGGGTACAGGCCTCTACCAGTGCTCCAGATTTGTCCTTCCTAATGAACTGCTAAATAATTCAGAAGAGATATTTTTAGGGTTTATGGTTGCTTAGTGAACTTGAAAAAGTCACTTCACCTCGCTGTGCTCAACTTGTCCTTATCAATTAGCACAAGCTTCTGAATCCCAGCAAAACTCCAGCTGTTGTCCATGCCTGGGGGGTTTTAAATCAAGCCTAATTAGGGCAGTTTGGGGGAGTTCAGACTGAGCTGGAATGCCATGTGCCCCAAAGCTCACCACAGCCTGATGTGCACTGCTGGGAATAGAGTCACACGTGGCACAGAAAAGACTGCTGCTCTTCTGGGGATGGGATTCCACCCAAGCAAACCATGGCTGAGGGTCCCAGCTGGCAGCACCGCTGCAGTTTGTGTAAAAAAGAAGTGTGTAAAGGAGAGAAACACTGAGTGCCTCCTCCCTGGAGAGTGGGAAGGGACCAAACCCCCCCAGAACGGCCTCCCTTTGCTCCAGGGAGTCAGATCCACCCTGGTGCAAACGCTCTCCTTCTGCTTTTCATCAAGCACAGGCTTGCCGCTCTGGGCTTTAATTTACCAATTACTCCAGAGCTAAAAGCCAGACCTCTGGCTTCCCTGGCCTCGGCACAGCAAAGGTTATGTTTACAATTTATTAATTATTATCACTTCTCATAATTGAACGCAAAGCTTCTTATGGCTCCTCCGGCCCCTGGGGTGACTCTCCCCTGCTCCACCACATTCCCACCCTTAGGGAAGATGTTGTTTATTATGCTGATCCCACAGCTCAGGAATACTCTCCTGACAAAGCCCCTATTAACCTCAGAGTGTGGGCCTGAGTTTCTCGGAGTTTCCCACACTTTCTTCCCTATTTAGGGCATTCAGAGGCCCACAAAGGAAGCGTGCCTCACAACAGCCCACATTAGTGACGCTTTTTGGCTCCGCATTGTGACGACCAGCAATTCCTGTCCCGATGGACCATCTGGAGAGCTATTTTCCCAAGGAGCACATTGATCGATCAGTATTATGCGAGGGCCCTTTTAAAACTTGGGAACGTTATGCTCTTTGACACTAAATAGGTGTCTCAAGAGGGGTTGTCAGAAAGATTTTAAACCATTTAAGGAAGGCACAGAAAAAAAACATAAAAATCGTAATTATTTCTTTTAAAAACGCCATCAATGGCATCTGGGAGACAGGCTGACATGAATGTAGGAAATGGTCTAAAATAAAAATGCTCTAAAATTGGTACAAGCCATGGAGTTGTGTGCTGGAAACACAGCCACAGAGCTACAGGACACTGCTTTTTAAATCTGCATGACACAAACAAGGAAATTCTAGGTTTCTACACTCTTGGCTGATAGTCCACCTTCCTGCAGACCTGTTGCTCCATTGCAACACACTGGGTTCCCCTCCATGGAAAGCTGTGGATCAGATGGGCTAAGAAAGTTGCCAGTCGCACTACAAGCAGTGGCAGCTTTTGTGAAAAGAGTGTGTGTAGTAAATCTACACAGGGGTTGAAGCCACCACCTGTAAACCAGGAGCAGAAAGGCCCAGCAGCAATTCCTCAGGCCAGAGGTTCTCCAGCTGTTCTGATTTATGGACATCAACCTATAATGACAGTCTTGGGGTGGTTGGATCCCTTCCTGGATCCTCTGTGGTTGTTCCTCAACTCGCATCAATCCCACCAATTCCCACCACAGCTCAGGGTCACTGGTGGGCAGCTCCAGTTGGAGACAATGAATGTGGGAAAAGCCAGGGCTCCTGCCTGATGTGCCAGGGCTGTAGGTACAGACATGGACAACCACTGGCAGGTTGTGGTTTTGAAAATGGCATCTTCATGGTGCAGCTCATGACTTGATGGGATTGACAGAGGAGCAACCTCTGCCCGTGGCGTTGCTGTCACCTCTCCAGACCTCACACTACCCCCCAGGAATGGAATCACTGTGTGCTGTTGTTTAGTCAACTCCATGTTTGGCAGTTTGGGGATTTGTCTCTTTTAATGCTTCATTCCCAAAACAGGGAAAATCATGTTTCCGAGCCTCAGTCAATCCATCTTTCTGGCTCTGCAGCAACAATCTGAGGTACAAACTCCTCCCATGGATATGAAGCACAGGGACAAGGATTTGGATCACAAACAGAGGCACAGACTGCTGCACTAACAGCGAAATTTTTTTTAAAAGCCCAGACTGAGCAAACTAATTACAGACTTTTAACAAAAACTACAGCACAGGATAATTTTTCCTTACTGAAATCCTTGCAGGAAGTTCATACCGCACTCCATAAGGAATATGCTGTAGGGACAGCCTAAATCCAGACAATTTATTATTCAGAAGCATCATTTGGGAAATACTGTTGCCATTAAGTTTTCAGGCCTTAATAATCAAACCTAACAGGGGGAATGTTTGCTCCTCTCACCCACCAGCAGCATACAGAGGGTAGATCAGGCAGGCACGGGGGAGTGGAAGGTTTGTGATACCTTTCCGAGGGACAGAGAGCTGGGAGCCCGGGAGCCCAGAGGGCTGCTGTGTGTGCTGGCAGCAGGGCAGGATGCCTGGTTCGCCATTCCCATCAGATGGTGCGAGCTCCCAGGATTTCCCATTCACGCTGTTAAACTGCCGACAAAAGAAGTGTGCCTGGGAGGGTCCCGGGGAGAGCCCACGCCGGCGGCACCATCTGCCCGGCCCTTCAAGGAAGGGATAAGGCCTTAATCAGCGGGAGCTGGTTTAGCCCTTTGGAGGCCAGGGCATTGTGCTGGGGACAGCGTGGCATTATTTCAAACCGCTCATTTCATATTTCCAGGGCTGAAAATTGGGTCAGAGCTTCCCTCCCCTCTGCCCGTGCCCGCGGCTGCCGCCAACGTGCTCCTTCCCATACGGTGCGTGGCAGGACCTGCTGTCCCTTCATCCCACGTGATCCCAAGAGGGATCCAGAAAAATCCTGTGCTTCACCTCCCTCTCCAGTAGCAGCACAAGTCCATCAGCCAGGGGTTGCCCCAGCTCCAAGGAATACTGCAGATTACAGGCTGACAAAATAATTCGGCGAACTGATTTTGAATGGGACTCATAGTCCTTGTTCGATTATAGTTTTTGACATTATTATTAATTTTTGTTGTACCCTAAGTGACCCATCTAAACATAAAATGTCTTTGGGTTGGGAAGTGAATACGGCTGACCCATGGAAATCCAGGCAGTGAAAAGGGGCTTTAAAAGCTTCAGGTTACAGGATCATCCTTTGCAGAATCATATTCTTTTATTCAACAACCCTCTGTGTGCTGGAACTCTCTGCTATCCATGTACCCACGAGCAGAGGTTTGGTCCTGGGTTATCCAGAGGGATGCTGAGGGCAGGTGGAACTGGCTGCCTCCAGCTGACAGGGAGTGATTTCCTTTCTGGTTTTGAAAGGCTGACACAGGAAATAAGTAGGGGTTTCATCAACGTTGTTGTAGTAGTAAGAAACAGATATTCAAAAACTATTTGAGGCCTCCCATGCCTGACTGACAGATCTTAAATGTGGCTGGCTTTGTAATGGATTGTGCTGGGAGGGGACAGCAGACCTGAGTATGCAACTTAAAATAGCCTGGAAAAATTATTGCTCTGAGGCAGCTCCAACCCAGGATCCTGTCTGGTCCTTTCTCCTTCACTGAACACGTGGCACATAGGTGAGAAATCCCAAGACTGAGCAGCCACGGGATGGCCTCACACCTGTGTTACATCCTGCAAGGGGGATAATGCAGCAAAGGAATAGACAAGACTTGACTTTTCACTCCATCTCAGGTGTCTGTACACGGGAAATATATTTAGGTGGAGACTCACGACCAAAGGAACAGTGAGGCATTTACAAAGTGGCATGAAATTAAACAGGACATGTTTGGGAAAGACATCACAATCATTACATGTCACGGGCTGCTGCAGGAAAGCCCAGATTACCCGAACAAAAGCAAGGAAGAGCTCTGGATATAACTTATAGAGGGGCTTTAAACAATGGAGAGGAAAATATTTCAAACTAACTGCTTAGCACAAACCATTTGAAGGGTTCTTCCCTCGATTTTAGTCTCTCGTTGCCTGAAAATTATCCGGTACTGTATTCATCTAAGCACGGTTTAATGTCAATGAAAGGGTTTAGTCCCTCTAATTCTGCATCTTTCCCTTTTCAACCTCTCTTTTGGGCGCAGAGCATTATCTCTTCCTGGGATCAGTCTTCTGTGCTTAATTTCAACACAGCCTGGGAAAAGGCAGCACATTGAGATGTTGACGTTCCCAACATCAGGCAGAAGCTGGATGATAATGACGGCAAACCCTTTCCCACGTTCCTTGCCCAGCGCCGCGATGCCAAGCCCTATTGTGTCACACACTCCCCAGCCCACCTGCTCCTTTGGGAGCAGGGTATTATCCCCAGGCAATTCACAGTCAATTTGCCATGCTGTAATGGATGCTTTCCCATTGTCCCGGGCACGCATGGATTGGCTGTCGACTGTGGGAAACTCCGAGTCGCTCCGGACCCAGACATTTGTATGCGGCCCCTGCCTATAAATAGGGGAGATCCCAGCTCCCTTCTCCACTCCGAGCTGCAGCCAGCCCTTGGGATAACGGCACCCAGTGCTCCCTCCCTGGAAATCCCGACGCCCAAAAGAAGCACAGAGTGAGTATCTGCCGGAGAGCCGGGAAGGGCCGGACCCTCTCGGGTGTCCCGAGCTGGCAGGGGAAGCCTCGCTGCTCACGTTCCCTTCCCCTTCTCTGTTACAGCTCCGGCAATCCCAGCACGGATCGGATTTACAGCCGCCTCGAGCAGCTGAAACTGCTCCGGGAGAAGGGGGTTCAGAGGCATTACCCCAGTTCCGAGCTGGAGAAAGCCGACATCCTGGGGATGGCTGGCAGCGACCCGGAATACGGGCGAGGTGAGTACCCTCAGCACACCCCAGCACACCTCCTGCCTTTTCCTTCGGAAAAAACCCCAGTCTGAGCCTCCCCGTGTAACACTTCTCTCCTCTTCCGCCCTTTCAGCTTTGGCAGCCCCTGCCGAGAGCCCGCAGCAGGATTACCCTGACGGGCACAGGCGGTGCCTCAAAGCGGCTCTGCAGTTCCTGTCCCTCCGGTCCACGAGCACAGGAACACGCAGGAAGCTCAGCTGCCACTCCCGGAGGTCACAGGTGGCACCTGAGGACTCTGGTTCTTCCTCTGCAGCCGCTTCCACCCACCAGCCTCCTGCAAAACCCGCGGCACCGAAGCCCTCCCGCACCCTCCGAAGGCGTTGGCAGTTCAGGAGCCAACTTCCATGATTCCTGGACACTTGCTCGTATTCCAGAGGAGACCGTGACTTGCTGTACAAGTCCCCCCGCTCCTCTCATGAGTAGGGAAGAATGTTTCCCCTTTGCAGAGCATTGCTCTGCTTGGACGTGAGCTGCCCTTCTTCCAGAAGGACGGAACCGATCCCACCGCGTGGAGAGAAAGTTGTTCTGAGAGAATGTGAGCTGTATCCTCCTGCTGGGAGGGCTGCAGGAGTCGTTCGGAGGGGAACGACGGCTGTTCTTAACCTCTGCGAGGTTGTACATGTACCTCTGCTGGGAAAGCTGTAGCCCCTGAGACGGTCAGAATTCCCAAAAGTGTCCCTTCGGGAGGAGCGTTTTCCTCTGAGCTACCCCACCCCAGACTCCTCGGTGTCCCAGGGTATCCACACCTGGAATGCCCTGGGGGGGTCCGAGGGGTCTCGCTGGACACATTTGGGAATCTGGCCTTCCCATGGTGCCATAAGGGGTTCTATAATATTTATAGTCTGTACTGAGCATGCTCTGAAAATGGTTAAACCATATCCCAAACTATGTAGAGGAAATTCCTCGGGA
Source organism: Atrichornis clamosus (assembly GCA_013400975.1). NCBI lineage: Eukaryota > Metazoa > Chordata > Aves > Passeriformes > Menuridae > Atrichornis > Atrichornis clamosus. The sequence continues at coordinate 1,323 of WBMZ01001997.1, read as the reverse complement.
TGTCTTGCTCACAAGCCAGGGCTGTTTGTGAGGTTCAGGATGTGTGTGTGCCTTTTGTAAAGGCAAGAGCTCGTTTTTATGCCCTTATAGGACAGAAAGTTACAGCTGTGCTGTCGATTTAACAAGAAATATTTTATCAAAGTCTTTCATGAAAGGCAGGTGTATAAATTATATTTACTCCTCGGTACCCTTTTACCAAGGGACAATGGGAATTTGTTACTGTCCTTGGAGGATGTTATGATATGTTCTGTGCGAGCTGCACCAATGTATAATCTGTGCCAGAATTATCATGAACGTCAGAAGTTGCAGAAACTTTTAATGGTCAAAAATAAATGAAAATGTGGTTAATAAATCCAAAGTTATTCTTTTTTGAGTAGTGTTTATAGCTGTTTTCCCTGTGTTCAATGGCTATAAGACAGATTTCAGTGAAAGGAGAGGTATTTAGATTTGACACTGAATTTCCCCACCAGTTTTCTGTCCACCAGGACCCTCTGCAATGCTGTTTTTCCACTGCAGAGAATCCATAGCTCGGGAATATCAACCACCAGCTCTCTCAATGTGAGATAAAAATAACAGCATGCCCGAGCAGCCAATTCTTTGGGAATTTGGAGCCAAGAAAGGTTACTGCAAGGGTGAACTCAGAAAAAAAGTCATGGAATGGTTTGGTTGGGAGGGACCTTAAAGATCATCTAGTTCTGGCCCCTTGTCACGGGCAGAGACACCAAACAGAGAAAGTACTTTTGATTAAGAGATAGTTTTCCAAGGCACCTCATGGCACATTTCATATTCCCGGGGATGTGTCCGGGTCACAAAACACTGGGAAACGCGGGGGGTTAAAACTCAGGGGTTTGGCTAAAGGGGACACGCGTGTGGCTGCTCCGTAGCCGTGGGTGTTTAGCAGTGTCCTGGACCCCCGGCCCCTGTGAGCTACCGGGGGGTCCCCCGGGAATCTCACCGCCCCCTCCTCGGGGTCCCCCCGCAGTTCCCCCCGGGGGTCCTTCTGGCCGCTCCCCCCCAGCTTCCCCCGAGGTCTCTCTGCCCTGCCCGAGGGCCTCTCTCCCGCTCCCGTCCCTCCCCAGTTCCCCTCCCGGGGTCTCTCCTCGCCCGCCCCCGCTCGCCCCAGGGGTCTGTCCCCGTTCTCCCACCATGCTCTCATCTACCTCTCCCCGGGGTCTTTCCGCGCACCCCCTCCGCTCCTCCCGGGGGTCTCACCACCCGCGTCCCGGGGTCCCCCCCACCCCCAGTTCCCCCCGGGGGTCTCTCTGCCCGTTCTCCCCCAGTTTTTCCCGGGGGTCTCTCTCCCCGTGCCCCACTCCCGAGCTC
>WBMZ01001996.1:0-123808 GCA_013400975.1 Atrichornis clamosus | reverse complement strand
GCAGCCACCGGCACCGGCATAGTCACAGCCACCGGCTCAGGCACCAGCAGAACCACCGCCGCCACCGCCGCCGGCGCGCACCGGCTCCGCGGCTCGGCGCCGGCAGGTGATGGAGCGGATGAGCGGGCTGCGGGGGGCGGGCTGCGGGCACCAGCCTTGTCGCCGGCTGTAGCGGGCAGGCTGAGCCCGGCGGAGGGACGGGAGGCGAGGCGGACAGGAGCGCGGAGCCGCAAGTTGTGCCGGCGGCCGGAGCGGGGCGGGTGCGCGGCGGCCCGGGGGCACCCGGCTGCGGCTGCCGGGGTCCGGAGGGTCCGTGCGGGCGGCGGGAGCCGCGGTGACCCGCGGGCTGCGGGACGTCCCCCACCCAACCCGTGCGGGGGACCCCGGGCTCGGGGCTGGGCAGAAACTTCATTTGGGATCTGGCAGGAGGGTACGCGTTCCCGTGGGGGCCCGACTCGGTTCAAAACCACTAAACAGTTCGTTTGGAGAAAATCTTTACAACTCCAGGCACAAAATGCTTTCCTGTAGGACACACGAGCACCAGATTTTTAAAATGAAAGCACTGCTGAAAGCCTTGCAGAGGAGCTTCTCTTGGCAAGCCTGCTTACTGAAGGCTTTTAATAAGGAAAATATAGCCTTTCAACTGGATGCAAAAAATAGAGCTGAATTATTACTTCCTAAATCTATCATGATTCCTGGCTCTCAGTTAGGAGAGCTTTTGGTGGCGTTCAAGTGCCACAGCCATCATGTTCCCTAAATATCTCCTAATCCTCGAGCAAACAAAAGTCTGTTGGTGCTTAGTGTGCTTGGTACATGTAGGGCACAGCCGTACTTCATTCTTATTTCATAGTTACTTTATGGTGATATAGATTCAGTGCTTCTGCTCAGCTGAGTTTTGGCAGGGTGCTCTCTTGCAGTGGAACTGGGGGACTTTCTAAATGAAGCTAACAAGTAAAATATGCTTTGAAATGGAGTGCAGATGGGAAGCCTCTTAAGTATTGTGTTGCACAACAGTGCACTCTCTGTGTGTGCCATTCAGCTCACAGAACTCTGGGTTTTGTGAATGCATCCACAATCTGAACTGGACCCTTTGCTATTCAGAAATACCATGCCTGAAACAGCAGCAGTTCTGATGATAAAGGTTAATTCATCTCTCTCCTGACAGTACTTTTGATGCCTGACACCTCTGGTTAGCATCTTCCTTAGAAATTTGTATGCGCCCTAAGTTTTTAATTCTGAGATGTCCTTAAATTACTGAATAAGAAGAGTAACTAGTGAGACTAGTGTCTCAACTTTTCTGGAGCTGTTTTTTGAGTTATGTAGCTGTCCCTTGCATCCTACAGCATCACCGTGAATTGCAGTATCATACTGACTGATAGTAACACCCTTGACAATAGAAATTGAGGTTTTCTCTCTGAATTTCTTTATCCCTGCATCTCACCCTTTCTTCACAGTAGGGAGTGTCCCTTTGGCTCCATCTCCTGGCTCAAAAAGAGGATCCCCCTTCATTGAGAGGATATGGAGAGTTGGGAAGTCTCCATGTGGTATTGGTAAAAAGTGGGTGAGAAGGATGATGAAGGCTTTTTCTTAATCTTGAACTGTCTGTTCTTGGGACCTGTTACACCAGGATCCCTCCACTCTGTTGGAAGCTGGGAATTAGGTTCTCACTTTTATTTCCTGAGTAGAAAGCATGTCTTATGCTACTTCTTCTTATGTCTTGGAAAGATTTTTTACTTAGTGTCTAAATATTATCATGGTATTTAAAAAAATCATAGTTTAGTATTTCATTCCTCACATGGATCTGCTCTTAACAGAAGGGTTAGTCATCTTGCCTGATACATCTCTCTGTGTGATCTTTTGGTGGAAATGTGTTAATGATGTATCCTTTATGTCATGATTTTTCTGTATGGTCAGGAAAGTGTCTTGCCTTGCAAATTATTAATCCACTTGAAATAGAAAACCTGTGGCATTGTGGAAGGATCTTGCTGTGATTTCACAGATATATGACTATGATTGACTTTGTGTGTGAGCAGAGGGAATCCTATTCTGCAAGTACAGTGAGATGGCATGATCTTTCCTTTGTGAAGGATCTCTTGTATGCCGTGTCTTTGGTGGAGAGAGCTTTCTTCAAATGCCAAGCGCAGGAGGGAAAGACTGTAACCAGACTGTAGAACCCGGGTACTTGTCCTACCCGTGTCAGCCAAAGTTCTCTGTCTACCCACTGTAGCCTGGAATGAAAGGGGAAGGTTGTGGGCTGTTCTGTCACTGATGTTTAGTCTTTGAGGTGCTGGTGGGGTTAGCAAACCAATAAGGTGTAACTCCCTGGCGCTCTCAGGTGTGTGAAATTGGGAAGGTCTCTTTTGTTTCTGTATAAATGTCCTCTGTATTCCAGCAGGTGCCAAAGAGTATGTCAGTGCCATCTAATGCTTCAGTGTTATTGCCCAAAGTATGATAAATCATGTGGGCTTGGGGTAAGAACTGACAAAGACAGCATGGTGTGGCATGGGTGCTGCCTGTGCTTTTTTGTTCATGGGGCACTCTCAGGTGGAGTGTATATAACCCTGCCTATGGACACTAGTTTCTTCTGCCCTGGTGCAGAGTGTCCCCTGTTTGCATGCAGACATTCCTCCTAACACACACAGTCTGTCAGCAGGGAGGCTCAGGGAAGGGGATAGCTTCCCGTGGGCTGTGGTGGCTCACTGCTTTTCTCTGGTTATCCAGAACCCTTCCCGTGAGGCTGAACATTGGTGACTCTCTGAAAGCATTTTTTCATCCGCAGAGTCCAATGCAGCGGTAAAAAAGGTGATTCTCAGCAGATTTGCTTTGTATATCTTCTGATGTCTGTGCGTAGCTTTTTACCATGCTTTGTGCCTGATAGGATCACAGAGCCACCACCACCAGCCTTCCAAGGCTGAGCTGAATTATTTTCTGACTTGAGTATCACGAAGAGATGTATCAGCTCAAGAGATTCCAGCTGCAGAACGTGTGTGTGTGCAGCGTGTCTTGTTCAGATGTTACTTCCTTAATAAAATTGCTTGTTTGGCGTGAGGAGTTGTTGGCTGGTTTGGGTGTTAGGGTTTTTTCTCTCCTTCTAGCCCTGGGGTGCAACAGTCAAGTTGTCTTCTCTCTGGCTGGTTTCGTAAGTTAATTTAAGGTCCACAGTCTTGGTAGAGCTGTGATTGCAGGGAACTTGAGGCAGTAGCCCGTTTGACACGTGGCTAGAAATGAATGCTGCTGCGGTACTGTGTGTTTGCAAAGGACTGCAGGAAGGCAGATCTCCTGAGGAATGGTGACTGAAAATGCTGGCTGCAAGGATCCTAGTTCGGTTTGAGTTACCTGTGTATGCCCTGCCCTCACACACAGACTCAGACACATGCGCTTTCATTCACTACAGGCTGAGACACATTTCTTCAGAGGCTTGTCACTGTTCTTCTTCCCTCTTCCTCCTTCTCCTCCCACCTTGCCCTGTGGTAGCTGTCGCTCTAGTGGGGAAGTTGGGTTTGCAGCAGAGCCTGCACTGTCCCTGAGATGGTACAGAACTCGTGGAGCAGGACTTGGTATCTCTGCTCCACCTGAAGAATGAGAAACATTTTTCTAATAATAGGAATGCAATCACTTGTGGAGTAGTGGCACTCTGTTTTGCTGGGCTAAAGACTTGTAACTGCCTGAGACTGCTAATGAGGAATAATATATTCAGTTAAAATACACAGTAGAATTCTATTATTGTAGGCCAAAATGTAGTAAATGACTAAGGGCTTAGTCCAGGATTCAGGGAAAACGTTGCCTTTTCTGCAGTATGCTCAGTGACGTTGATAGTGATCAGTGATTGAAGTCACGTGAGCTAAAACCTGGCACAAGCTCTGGTCCATTTTCCAGAGTTGTAGAGAACTGGGAAACATAGAAACTCCATGACTTGAGTACACAACCTCAGTCCATCTGGTGTCTCAGAGACCAGTCTGCAGAACTTGTGGTTGTGGGAAGGTGATTGCAGCACTCTGTGTTTTCTCAGCTCAGGTCAAGTAGACCCCTAAAGCCTTAGGAGAACGTGGCTCTGCTCCCCTAGTCCTGCATAGAATGCAGTGTGGCTGTGTTTGCCTAGCCCCATGCTGGAGTGAGCTGGCCCAGGTGTGCTGGCTTTGGGGCAATGTCACTCCTGTGTCATGATTCATACACTGTCTCCTCCTGACAATAAGTGATTGACTAAAACTAATGTTATGTAAATCTAATGTAAATCTGAAACGTAAGTTGCATGCTGCAAGGGGAAGGCTGTTGGCGTAGCTGCTGCCAAGGTTGCTTTCTGAAGGTTTAGATTCACATTGGTGTAGTTCACTTGGTTTGTCCCACAACATCTCAAGTACTTTCTACAGCATGGAGTAGCTCTTGGCTCCAGATGAATTCCGCTGGAGCTGAAGATTTGCAGCAATTTGCAGAATTTGACCTTTTGTCTCAAGAAACTGTGGTGTGGCTTCCAAGTACTACTGTGAGTATATACAAAATAGACAGGGAATGTATCTGCAAATCCCTGCAGCTGCTGGTAAACCAGGAGAGCAGCAAGGGCCATGTTGATGTTGCTGACACAGGAGTTGCAGACAGAAGCAGGAATCTCACCCTACTGAACAGGAAGGAAGCTGATTTTCAAGTTCTTGTCCGTAATCCAGGGTGGTCAAGAATGTGGGGTCAGACTTATGTGCTGTTTGTTCACAGATTATCTTGCAGTCAACTAATGATACCAGGCAAAAGACCTTTGTCCTTTGTCTTTTAACACTGACCTTCCTCTTTTGGGGCAGGATATTTTGCCATGTGGGTTGATCCAGTTATAGCTCTGGTGCTCTTTTAGGTCAAAGCTGAAAGGGGGGATGCAGCAACCAAAGCAAGAAGTTATTGAGATCCTTAAGCACACTGACATGTAGGAAACAGCTTTTAAAAGACCTTTTTAAAATATGAATGAGGGTGAGATGTAAATGACTTGCTAAGAGGCCAGTTTCCAGAGACAGGATAACCATAGGGGACTGCTTGGCTTGTACTGTATATTCATCCTATTGGCTGAAGTTCCTGGCTCTTTCCCAGATTCTTTAATGTGAAAATATTTATTGAAAGTGATATCTTGATTCTGTGGGTCTTGACCAGTGACCTAGGGATGAGTGGGACATGCTGAGCTGATACTCAGGCCTTATTGGGGTTGAGTAGGAAACAGATTTGTTTATTGACTGAGTGGCATCTCTGGTGTAAATTCTCCATTGCTTGGTTGATGATAAGCCAACTGATAAGAAATTGGGGAAAGTTGCTTTCTTCAGCAAAGGGAAGTTATTTCCTGTATATCTCCTGGGAAGAAGGCTGTGAAGGATGTAGAAATGCTTTCTACATGAAGTCACCTCAGCTTTTTAATTTTGTTCATGAAACAAAGGTGAAAAAAGTAAAATGGTTTTGATAGGCACCACCTGCCTAACAAGACTCAACAGTGATGCAAGACTTAAAACTGTGCTGCCCTGTGGAATTCCCCGTGCTGGTGTCTGAATAGCAGAATAGGGAATAAAGAGTAAGAAGAGCTTGGGGATGGGACAGTCCTCTGGGGTGGTGGACACATCTGTGAGATGAAGTGGAGGGAAAACTCTGAAAAGTGCCTGCTAGCAGTGGAAGTAAGCAGAGGTAGGTAGGTTGTGTCTTGTAGACAGAACACGTGTGTGTCCGTGCAGCAGCATCTTCTGTCTGCTTGAGGTATTGCTGGGCTCTTCCATAGCAGCTTAGAAGTTATGGGACTTCAAAAGGAAACCTCTTTTCAGGGTACTCACTCTCTACCTGGACTTAAATGAAATTATTTGTGATTTACACCAATCTCTAAGAATGTGGCTGCTGTCTCCTACCTGTGGGCTCCATTTTACACTTTGGATATGGATAGACAGTGTTTCATCTCCTCTCATGTCCAGCTGCTGCAATCCTTTTAAAGTGTTGCTTTCACTTAAAAACCATTAAGTGCTTTCCAGTACAGCTTTTAAAGCAGTTTAGGCTAGCCAAGATGATTTCTGAGGTTATCTTCTAGCAAAGAAACTTCTAAAGAAGCCGCCATGCACCCACGGTACTTGAGCAGCCTTCCAGAAACAGCTGCTGGGGATGCAGAAAACTGAACTTTCCCTGGCTGAAAAGTTAGTTTTGCCATTAGAGCTAAAATTTAAGGGAGTCCAGCTGCCTACAAAGTGCAGCAGCTGGCTTGAGAAGCCAGGGCACTTCTGGAGGAACAGGGAAAAATAATTTTATATTGTCTTGCGTGAGCTCAGCTGCCCTTTAAAAACAGCACAAAATTGGCCAAAGGCAGTTGTTTATGTTGCAGGTGAATTGAAAGAGAGTGCTTAGGGGATGTGGGAACACACACTGATAGTTTTAAGGACACTTCATTGAACTGCTTATAATTTAATTTGGATCACAAAAGCTGCAATACAAGAACAGTTTCCACTCTGCAATCCCATTGCTTACCAAAGCCTCCTGCCCGTGCGTGGTTAAGAGTAGGAAATAGTTGTCTTTGATTTGCAATGAGGACTTTCAGAATTCTGCCTAACGAAGGGGATGTCAGGTGTACCAGTCCCAAATTTGCAGCACAGTGAAAGCAACACATTGTAATCCAAAGAATAGAGGAAAATTGGTAATTTCTGTTTCTATAAACTGTGTCTTTAACTAATGACTCATTTTCTTCTGATGAATAGAGAGTTCAAGTCACATCTAATGACCTAAAAATACTGTGTGTTTTGTTTTGTGATTTGAAGCTTGAGTAGAGTACAGTAACTGCAAAAACATGTATGCCTGAGGCCCCTCTGCAGGCAAAGTATTTGGTTGCAGGAAAAAAAAAGTCTTAAATGACCTGGTCATTCTGTTTGTGGCTTTTCTAGGTATAGGGTGGCAGTGGAATGGTAAATTCATAGAAGAAAAGCTTGTAGGGGTACTTCTCCTTCCTTGCACATCTCCTGTGGCAGTAGCAGTAGTTAATGGAAGTAAAGTGGAGTCTAGTTTCTATCCTGCTACACAGGCATTTTAAGCCTTTGCTGTTGAGATGGTGCAGAAGACTTAAACATCCACAGGTCTCTATACTGCAACATCTGGGAAAGGTATTTGTATATAAATATTTGAGCAAGATGTTTTTGTGTTGTGTGGATTTCCAGGCACCTTCTGCCTAATCCTAGCGCTGATGGAGCACTCTCACACTCCCCTCACGCTCACTCGAGTGTCTGCAGGAACACTGTCTGGAAGGATAATGTCAAAAGCATCAGTCATGGGTTTTTATACTGATTGACATTAATTAGCCTCTGTGTTTTCCTTCTTTCACCCTTGTCCCCTTTTTAACTTCATGTAACGGAGATTAATTTGGAGTAGCAAGATTGTCAACTGCCCTTGTTTGAACCTGCCTGCACTGTTAATTTTGCTGGGCAGTGTTGGGGAATAGTGGGGGAGTTCAGCCATGATGGTGAATCGTTTGCTATCACAGTAATGGTTGCTAAAGCCTTCAGCCACCGACCACCTCCTTTCCTTTAGAAGTGTTTCTCTTCTAACTCCAGTCATTTTGAATGACCTGCCTTGCTTTTCACCAGCCTTCCCTTGCTGTCTTCCTTTGACTTGATTTGGGCATAGCCTCAAGTTTTCCTAGGAAAAGTCATCTGCTTTTCACTGTGTAGTGATTTGAAAAGCCAAAGTATCTTCTACTGTGTCAGTACCATACACTTAAGCACCGTGTCTCTGTGGTGGCAGCACAAGACCTGGTGGCAGGTTGGGGAAGGTCTGTGAGGTTCTGGGCTAGCAGTGCAGCTCCTGTGCCTTGGTTGGTGGACTCACTGGGCTGTATATGGTGAGGATGTATATTATGAGAACCAACTCTGGACCTCCTGCTTGGCTGGTCGTGTGTTTGACTGTCTCAGACAACCATCCTGTAGAGTTTCAGGTACTTAACAGTTAGCCTTCTGCCTAATTTTTTTTTTTTTTTCAAGCTCTGCTCTAACAGTATTATTTTGGATGTAAACCTTCTTTCAAGTTCCAGCCTAAGTCTCTTTACAGTAGGTTCATACTGCTGTATCTTTCCTTTTTTCCCTCCAAAGAGAGCCTTCGTTTTGCTCTAGTAGCAAAGCTATTGCTTTTTTGTCTCATGGGAGAGGTCAACCTGCTGACCTTTCCTTGCACTATTCCAGTGTCACATAACCTTTCTTTAACTTGGTAACCTGAAATTGCACGTTGTTCCAGCTGAGACCTTACTAGTGTCTTGCATATTTTCCCATTCCTCACTGAGACCTTGTGCAACATCTGGCTTTTTTACGCTCTTGCCATGAGCCACTAAACCACCAAAATCTTTCCCTTTCTATATCGCTTCCAACTGTTGAGCTTTCAAGCTGCAGAACATATTTCTTTAATCCTAAAGTGCATGACTGCACTTGGCTTTATTACAAGCTGTACCTCCTGTCAGTTGTTTTATTCCTCAAATGTTCTGAACATACTTCTGCCCATCCTCTGAGTTGACAGACTTTCCCAGCTATCTTGTCTGCAGATTTCACTCACAGTCCCCTACTTTCCTTCTCAAGGGAATTAGCGGAGTTGCTAGATAAGACTGTCCCAAAGCGGATCTTTTAGGAAATCTGTTTATAGTTTGTCTTTCTCACCAGAATTTCAACATCTGCACAAGCTGCCCTTCTGGCTTTTGGGAGGTGGACCTTGGTTTGGCTTTAATGACGATCCTAAATAGTAAACAGGATGGATTGTGGAGCTGGACTGGTGGGTGATCCCAGGCAGGCGCTGCGTTTGCGGGGTGTTGGCAATAAGCATACATGTGTCAGAGCCGAGATGTTAAATATTTCCTCTTGGAAAGTGAAAAATGGCTTTGTGTTCTAGGCTGTTATTATCAACACTTAACAGTTCCTGGAGACGGGGTTTTTTTAAGCTTAAAAAACCACCCTATTACCAGAAAAATAATAGGTACATGAAACCGATGATTTGAATGTATAGTGGGAATGGCATTTTTAATTTGTGCTCTTATTAACTGTAGGAATGATCAGAGCTGAAATATCAATTGTGTCAGCTCTAAGCATTGAAGGCATTACTGAAATAGTATTGTCCCTGTCTCACTTGCTTCTTTGAGTATGTCTCTGGCAGAAGTGGTCTTGAAAACCTTAATCTGTGTCTTCCTTTATGGCTAGTGCCAAAAGACCAGAATAGATCTTCTCTGCGGGCCTCATCGAAGCCCAGTTCCAGCTGGGAGAGGATTACTGTGGTCTCCCAGAGCTTTGAGCAAGCAGTGCAGCCCCTTCTAAAAACATCAAACACGCCAAGTGAGTCATTATTGAATGAAAAAAAAAGGCTTAATTTTGAAGCACACGTTGTATATGCCTAAAATGGCCGATAATTTGAATTATTAATGGAGAACACAACAGATCTAGGGCATTAGCTTTATACATTTTATTAAGATATGTATCAGAGTGAGAAGTCTGCCCTTGCATGACATTCACTAAAATCAGCGTTTGAAGAAGGTGAAGTACTACAGACCCACTCTTACCTGCTATGTTTCCATGGTTCAGTAGCTTTAAAGCAGATCTGGAGAATTCTACAACGTAAAAGGAGCACCTAAGCCATTGCTGGTGGCTTGGAGGGGGATTAGAGACTTGGTGGCATCTATGAGATGTTCAGCTGAGGCAGTGAGAGTCTGGACTATGCTAGTTTGAAGATGAATAGCATTTGCCACAAAAATCCATGTGTGACAACTTGCTCTATGTGTGTGCACTTAAAGAGGAAAATTTAGAGTTTTGTACTTGTATTAGTATCTGGAGGAGGAGTCTGTAACTAACAGATCTTTTTCTGTTAATGAATCATCTAAAGGTAGGATTAAATTTTTTTTTTTCAAAAGATGATGCCTGGCATCTGTTTCCTGCTGCTGTTTTGCACATGTTGGCTCATCATAATGCCAGCGTTGGGTTCATAGAATCTCTGTTAAATGGAAATGTCATATAATTGGGTTGTTAGTATGTAGTCATTTGTCTATCAGTGTATGGTTTTCTTTTTTTTCTTTAATGGCTCTTGAAGCCTTATCCCTTTAAGTTGCATGACAGAGGGTTTTTATCACTTAGTTAAAAAAACTTTTTACTTGAAGTCCAATTACTTTCCACAAAGGTGTGGAAAGCCCCAATTCTCAACAGGGGTTATTTAAGGGAATGTTTGTACTTTGGGTGGCCAGTATAAGAGGCCTTGATCCTTAGATCTGCTGAAGTGTGAAACTTGTGCAAAAAATACTTTTCAAACATGAGTCAGTTTTTGTCCTGCCGCCTGGATTCACCTGGTGTGCTAGTGATGATGGAAGAGGAAAGGCTGGGTGGGGATGATTGCAGCTGTCTGTGTGAGACTTCTGGCTCTGTCCTAATTTTTGGTTCTGGTGCTTTCTCCTATTTATTGGAACAGATTTTTGGGACCTCACTACCACAGCTGTGGCGTTGCGTGGGTTGCATAGTTGCATACCAGCCTGGGAATGTTAAACAGAGTTATAATGGATTCTTATTTTCACCTCGTGATTTAAAACAAACTCTCCAACATGTGGTTGTGGCTCATGTGTTGTCACTTTACAGCACTTGCAGTTTCAAAACAGATGACTGGAATCGCAGTGGTTTTTAAGAGCACATTTCCCCCCAAGGTCTTCCTCCTGGTGGCATGGTTCCCTTCCCAGTACCTCCAGTCCTGCAGGGACCCAGGCAGTCTGTCTGGGCGTGTGGTGCCTCTGTTCCCCAAAGTCTCTGCTGCAGAGCTGCTGCTCCAGAATCAACTATTTCAAGTGTTTATGGTGCTGCAGATGAGTTTCCTGTGTTGTCAGCTCAGTGAGTTTCCGGCCCTGTTGCAGAGGATGGGGAGGAGGCAGCAAAGCTGAAGATGAGCAGCAGAAATGTCGAGTTTGCCTTATTGTGTTAAGATTTATAGTGTTTACTGTCTTGTATCTTAGCCTCATTTAAAGTACACATTTAGGCATGGCTTGTTGATACAAAGCATGCCAAATCCCCTTCACTGAATTTACACGGGAGACATGGGGCCAAAGCCCTGTCTTAGCTACCATATAGGATTTTCCTTTAATGAGGATAGTGAAGTAATGGCTTATTGGGACTTTGGGACCAGATCCTCTCCTAGAATAAATAAAGCTAAGCTCATTTAGAGCAATTGAGCATTAATCTCTATAAGACTTTTCCAAAGATATATTGCAGTGAACATAACAAGAAAGAGAGCTCATTATTTTCCAAGAGAAGTGACAGATGAGAGCGCATTTCCACTCCACAATTATCATTGCTTCCTTTTTATTCACATCACTGAAAGCATCTAGTGGCCACTGCAATGGCAGTTTTTGTGAATGGAAGCTGGATGTATTCAAAGCAGCATGAGTCCGGCAATTTTTCTTTCTTGCAGTGTCTCTTGCCAAATACCTAATTCTCAGAGATTAGCGTCTTGGAGCGTGGAGCTGAGGGTCTGATTGGCTGGAGGACATTCACGGCTCAGTAATGGAACACTGATGTATAAAATGGTAATTGATCCCCGGAGCACCACGAGCACTGAGCCAGATCATATTATGTGCAGATTCCAGCGCGGCAACAGAAACTATACAAATGTTGGCACAGAGGGTTAAATGTGAGATTAACTAACCATGTTCTGCAGAGATGGTACTAAAATGAAATACACTATTCAACATTTTTGGGGTGGTTCTTTGGAGAAGTGGTTTTCCATGAAGTTCTAACCTCTGTGCCTTTGTTTCACAGATGCAGTCAGAGGTGATTTCTTCTTCAGAAAGGACTGCTGCAATTTAGTGCTAAGTCCAAGCCTGACCAGTCACAAAAAAGTCACTTTGGAAGCTAATGGTATTTCTTTATGCACCTGTAGCTGTTATACGTTACTTGTGCAGACTCTTTTAAGCATATTGCTCGCTGAGGAAAATTTTTTTTTTTTGGTGTCAGGCTGCTACAGCACTTCGGTTCCAAAATAATAAAAAAAATAATCCCCACCCTGCTGCTGTTTTTAGACATTTGTGTTTGGCCTGTATGACTTGTCTCTCCACCAAGTCCTAACAGAACTGGTTCTGTGTGTGTAGTTAAGCAAGCAAGACATTGCAGTTGTGACGATGGATTTTGTGCCCCTGGGTACACTGGGAGGTTGAGCTGGAACTCCTCTGTGGTTTCTGATCTTCCTGGAGTAGTGGTGATTCTCTTGTCCCCACGGGCTGCTGTAATTGCAGGGTCAGGACTTGCCATGTTTGTTGCCTTGCTTGGAGACTATCCAGAATACTTTCTGCTGCACTAAGGGTGTAAGGGACACTTGAATCAACTCTTTTCTTTCTTTTGTGTGTGCGTGGGGATAGCACCTGTCTGATGTATATGGAGGCATCTAAACTCTGCATGTCTGAATCACAATACAGAGGCTGTATAAGAGTGTGTGTTTATGGCAAGCTGGACCCCACCACACCTCTGCCCTGCTCCCCAACTGCTCTGTGTGATCCATGGTGCGTACAAAATACTTCTTCAGCTCTTCCAAGGTAATAAAAGTCATCAGCGTGGGTGGGACAAATATCCTTCCTTCATCAAAAGCTTGGAGAAGTGAAGCTAGAGTAGTAGCCAGCCCCTGGTGCAGGAGGAAAAAATGTGCCTGGGGCAATTAGCTAATTTTTACCAATTCTCTGTGCTACGCTGGAGAAAACAAAATGGAGCAAAACTTTCTTGCTTGCTGAGTGTTTGACTGAAAGCAATACCCTTGTATTGGTAATTTTGGAAAATATGAAGGTAAATTGATCTGTGTTTAGGAGGGCAAAACTATTCAATTCCCAGCATCCTAGAGACGTCAGCCCTGCTGCCTGCCAGCCAGGGTCACGTTGTAGCCAGCTGGGTGGTAGAACTTCCTGATGAATGAAGTGACAGACCATTTTCTAAGTTGTTGGACAGTCTCTGAGATGTATTGCAGGATCTTCTCTTGATTTCTCTCAACAATTGCCTATTGTGTCTGAAAACGATTGCTCAGTTCTTCATTTTAACCATGGCAGGACTGTAAATTAGGTTGCTTATTTCTTTCCTGTTTGTTGGTTTGGGGTTTTTTTGTTTTGTTTTGTTTTTACTGCATTGCTGAATCATAAATCTGGTGGAAGTTGGTGATTCTGCCTCTGCTGTGGCTGATTTTTGGAACAGGCTGCCTAGGGAAGTGGTCACAGCACCATGTCTTCAAGGAGCAACTGGGCAGTGCTCTTAGTCAAGTGGTTTAGTTAAAACTAAGGTAGTTCTGTGAGGAGCAGGACTCGATGTTCTGTGTGAGTCCCTTCCAACCTGGTGTGTTCTGTGATTCCTCATGCACTTTAACTTGTGCTTGCTTGGGTTTGCATGTACTTATCTTGTGAAATTATAGGGTGGTACTGCTGTGGACTTAGTCTATGCAGCATTTAACACAACCCACAAATACAGCATCCTGAGCTCAAATCAGTGCAGGTAGTACGGGTAAGTGCTGCTGCATGAGTTTCACTGTAGTCTTGAGTGTTGCTTATATTGTTTTAGCCTAATCTTGCATGGAAATGGGGGTTTTAAATATGCGGCAGGTACTGATGGTGTCCTGTGAAGCTGTTGAATCATTCCAGTTTATGAGCACAGCAGAAAGCACAGTTGTTAGGGAGGGTGCAGTGGATCTTCAGTTAACTGGTGTGTCTTCCGTGAGCCTGAAAGCCCACGTGCAGAGCAGGCTACATGATGCCACAGGTTAAAATCCCACTTTTACAGACAGATGAAGATGTAAAAGGGCATCTGGGCAGGATGGTAGAGCTCTCCCTGTTTTCCAAGCCGCTGGAGTTGCAAGAGGACTGCCACTTCTATTAAAAAATTAAAATAGCAAGAAATGGTTTTTTTCTGTTTAATTCTTAATCCCCCTGTATTTTTCACTACAGCTGTTGACTGTGAGGTTTTGCATTACTTGGTTTGGACAAGAGTTAGCCACGTGAGTGTCTCACTGGCTCTCCCTTTCCCGCTCTCCCTCTCTGTGTTGTGCTGCTGGCGTTATAAACATCCCAGGATGATGCTTAAATCCAAATAAACAGAGTTGCCATGGCAATTAAAATAAAACTAGAGAAGAGCTTTTGTCATTCTTGTAGAATGCCTTGTATGATGCCATGTTCATAGAAACTTCAACTATGGGTGGGATAATACAATTTTTATAGGAGTAATCATGAAATTAGAGTTTGATGGATAACCACCAAGTGGTAGTTGAGTGCAGTTGTTGCACCTCATACTTGCAGTCTCCCAGAGCTCTGAGCATACTGGGCTGGGTAGGCTTTCTGTGGTTTCCTTGAACATTTTGCCCCTTCAGACTCTGCCACTTGCTGTGATTTGTGGTGGGCCACTTCTAGTCTGCTCAGTAAAATGAGCAAAGTATCTTCTCCTGCCAGCACCGTGGCCATCACCGGCTGACAGATGCTCATGAAGTTAGGTCAGTGGTGCTCCACTGCCAGATGATTGTAGTTAAAAAAATATTTATTACAGGCTATAACTTTTTTTTTTTATCCTTTGCATATTGATTGATTGGCTTTTAGCTGAAGCCAGTATGTATTTTAGACAGATGAAAAACAGATTTTTTTGGTGAGCATTCCTCTTGTGTCTGTTTGCTCTAAGAATGCTTTTAATACTTGGCTCAAAGGAATTTAATCTTTTTTTTTTTCTTCAGAAGATGATCATTTTATAGCATGTTGAACATTAAAGTTAATACAGGTATTCAGAGTGTATGAAAGGTTTTTTGTATATACATGTTTAACACAAAAATACCTTGCATGCCATCAGCTTATTCTCTCCCTTTACCTTGTTCTCAGATCACTTCAGTTCTTTAATCTTTTACAGATGTACCTTCTTACAAGCAGGATTATAAGTCTATCATTTGTAATAAAGTTCTGTTTTCTTTCTATATCTTATCTCGGCAAAAGCACATTAAATATAAACTGAGAAAATGAAAAGTATAATAAGTAATTAACGGCAACTGTTTTAGTGCAGAGAGCATAGAAATAAGGTATGTTTGTATTTTAGAATGTTTCCTAAAGTTTGACCATGGGCTAATTGGTGAAAGTATGGGAAGGATTTGAATATGAAGGAGAGAAACACTGACAGTTCAGCAAAATTGGGGAAAATGTAAAATAATAGATGGTTTGGTGATGGTCATCCATTAGTAGCATACCTCTGTGACGACCATCAGGGGCTTAATGCAGAAGTCACTTGATGAAATTTGTTGAGTGGTAGGCCAAAGGCCAGTCTAGATAATTGCAGTGATCTCTTGTGGCCTTAAAAGCAGGTCATGTTTCCAGCGGTATAGGACACAAAATACGGAAAGTCCTTATTCGGAAGAGTTTGCAGTGCAAACAAGAGATATATAGAATAAACAGGATGTGCCAGAGAACTCCAGAGAGGAAATTACTGGGATGTCATTGTTTGTGAAAATGTTATCTGTGAGAAAGCACTGTAGATTTATAACTTCTGGGCATCGTGTAAGAAATGAGTGGAGAGGAGGACTTGGAATGGGTAAAATAATGCATAGAAGGAAAAATGATGAAAAGCGTTTTATACATTGAGAGAAGAGGGGAATGGAGAAAGACCACAAGGATAAGCCAGTTGCTGTCTTGAGCTGGCAGATGGGAGAAAACTGAATAAAGGCTGCTTGGACCTTAAATAGGGCTGACTGAATCTGGGCTTTCAAGGCAAGGCCGCTGAGTGAGAGCTTTTTGCACCAGAAGGTGTCTGTGATCCTGTGGTGTCTGGTACCCAGGCTGGTGATGATGCTGAGCTGCTGAGCTTCAGTCTGCTCCTTCATTTAACCCAAATTCTGCAGGCAGGACTAAGCTCAGACTAGGCAGGTACAACAGTCCTCTTATCTGTTAGCAAGGGGAAAAGATGAAAGGGGTGACTGTGTGCCCTGGGATTGGAAGTGGGATAGGGACTGGGTTTTTAACTGCTTTGAGTCTGGGCATCTGAGGTTGTGACCCCAAACCTAGGCTGTGGCAAGCAACTCTAGGAATCCCCAGTCAAAATAGCTATACCTTAATCCATTTTAATATCAACGATGTAAACTGAGAGAAATATGTGACCTCTCCTAAGTTACTAAAGGTCTACTATGACAGCAGCTAAGTACAAGCAGTGCATTTAATGTAGCCTGCCTTCTGTCTCTTGCCAGCATGTGCTGCTCCAGGTGTGCATGGATCGGTGGCTGCTTTGTAGATGCCGTCACAGGTTTGTTGCAAAGATCAGACCCGTGTGCATGACCAGGTGTGAATTTGACAGGGATCACTTGCCTTACTGGGACCTCTGGACAGAATTGCTGTCTGTATAATAAAGACTGTTGCAGTCTATATTGTTCTGCTTAATATATCTTTTAAATGTCAGGGATTCCACATGATAAGATTCTTTTTCTGGTGTGCGCTTTAAAAACTGTTTAAATATAATCCATATTAATTTGACTGTATGGATGCCTTTTTAAAAACACTGAGAACAGAGAGAGGAGACTTTGGGAGCATGCCATTTTCTGCCTCCCATCAGATGCCAACATTTGTTAGCAGATGAGGCTTTTGGATATTTTCTTGGCGGTCAGGGGGTTCAGAGCGGTTTCGGCACAGGATGTGATATTCCTCGGAGTGCTGTAAATCCTTTACATTTGCAGCAGGATGGATTGCTCTAACTGGAAGAGATGAGCAGTAACACAGGCATGCCTCCCCCTCAGCGCTTCTCCTCTGGGCATTGGCAGACCTGTGTGCTGTGGTTAACTTCCAGGGATGGCCAGTGCTGGGTGTGTGTGAGCTCTGTGATCATGGTGGGAGGCTGGTCAGAGCTCGGTGGGTGATGGCCAGAAGAAAACCTTCAGACATGGTAATAGTGAGGATGTTGGACCAGTAAGCAAAACACACTCCTAAAATGTGTGTGTGCAGACAGGCAAGGTTTAGGTACATAGCTCCTGAGGGTGGTATCTCCTGAGGGCGGTATCTCCTGAGATCTGCCTGGCAGTTGCCAGTTGAGGTGGGTCCTAGCGGTCAAAAATCCGTCGACCTGTGCTGTGACAATTTGGCTGCTCTCCTCCCTTGCTGCTGCATTTCCAAAGAAGGGCAGTGGGGCTGGTGACAGGTCTGGAGCATAAGTCTGGAGGACTTATCTGGAGGATAAGAAGTGGTTGAGGGAGCTGGGAGTGTTTATCCCAGAAAAAAGGAGGCTCAGGGGTGACCTGATCCCTCTCTACAACTCCCTGAAAGGAGGGTGTAGCCAGGTGGGGGTCAGGCTCTTCTCCCAGGTAACAAGGGACAGGACAAGAGGAAACAGCCTCAAGTTGTGACGGAGGAGGTTTAGATTGGGTATTTGGAAAAAAAGTCTTCACCAAAAGAGTTGTCAAGCACAGACTGTGCAGGGAAGTGGTGGAGCCACCATCCTGAAGGTGTTTGAAAGACATGTAGAAGTGGCACTCAGGGACATGGTTTAGTGGTGGGCTTGGCAGTCCTGGGTAAATGGTTGGACTCAGAGGTCTTTTTCAACCAAATTGATTATATGATTCTATATTGGCCCCATGAGAGGAGCCCTGTTCACAGAGGATTTATTTGGTTCTTGGCCTATACCAAAATCAGTTAAAATCGAAGCATTATTGATCATAAGTGCTACATTATTTTCCTAGATGTTTTTTTCATCCATGCAAAGAAATGAAATACTACATTATTCATTTTTTCCCTGTATTACGTGGTTGTCTAGTATCTGCTGATCTTCTGAAGTCCTGCACTCTGAAGACCTCACAGCTGAAGTGGTAACTTGGCCTTAATTCAAAATTTTCAATCAAAAATTTTCAATTCAAAGGAGCCATTACGTTGCTCCTTTGTTCAAGGGGTGGAACTTGTGTTTCTGTGGGACTTGAGCTGAGCACACAGTGTGGATGCTGCTGCCAGCAAGGGTGATGGGAGATCCCTTTTTTCCTCAGCTGCTAGGCAGAAGAAGCAGAAGGGAAAGAGTAAGCTAAAGTGGAGCCTAAAATGTCCTCAAAGCATTGGAGAAGGCTTTTGGCCTGGTTATGGCTCCTTAGCTAAAGGGAGAGTGCCTTTTTTTGGCAAGGCAAAAGTCTCATGAAACAGGTCAGATCAATCCATCTGCTTTTTTGCTAGAAAAGCAAAATTCAAATGAGACTTGTTATCTGCATGGTTTATATATTTAGGAGTTGCGTTAATTATCCTCATTAGCTTGGTTTCTTGAGAGAAATGCTCTTGATCTTACCCCTTGTGCCAGAAATACAATCTGTAACGAGTCTGTGAAAATAAATAACACATTGATACGGTTCATGCAATGACTTCTGAGCACCCTGCTTGGGCAGCATCTGTCACTGTGATCGTTCCTGTCTTGCCTTGTTGGGACCCTTCAGATTATCTTTCTTGGACTTCAGCTGGTAGAAGCTGCCATTTAGCAAACCAGTCCACGTGGTTAAGAGGTACTGCTCTCTGATAATGCTCAGTGCAGCTTACACTTGTCAGACACGGGAATCTATTTACTGCATTCTTTTCAGACAAGTCGTTTTTGGCACTTTGCAAAGTTTCCTTCCATGTGTCCTCACTGGCTGAATGCTAATTTATTCAGAAAGGCTCAGCTCCAAATGCACGAGACAGTATTTTCAGTGTTTCCTACTGTCTGGACAGCATTAAATTTGGAGAATTCATGCCTACTCTCTCCTTTGTGTCCTTAATTTCCTTTGCTAAATGTGTGATGATGTGACACGGACACTTTATATACTTACATTAAATGGCATTGTATTGTAAAAGGAAAATGGATCTCCACTCATAGCCTCTCCATTGGGAAACACCCGATAAGCTCATTGTATCAATACAATAAATTCACTCAAAGTGCCTTTGACAAATGACATCTCTGAATTTTGTAGCCTTTAGTGATTCCTCTAGCCCGGAGGATACAAAGAATTAGCTGATCTAAGATGAATTGTCCTAAATATCCTGATTATTTCTACTGTCTGAACAAGTAGCGGAAACAGAGGGAAATTGTAAGGAGAAAGGGATAGAAATTACAGGGTATGCAAAAAGAGAGATTGTCAGGTCTGAAGGGCAGTTGTTTCCATTTAGTCTGACCTTGTGTATAAAATGTAGCTGTAGACTTTCTTGAGTGATGTTTGAAACATATAATCACCTAGTCCAAGCTTTGGGATGGGATTTTGCTCTCAGTTCCAATTCCATAAGCAGCTGAGATATCCATCTGCGTAGCTCTCAGCATCGCAGCACCCGATTATTCATGGTGGATTAATGAGATGCAGAAATTAAACTAAGGAACTGCTTTTGATCTCCTTTACAATCTAGGAAATAAGGCACAGTGTCCCCTGCTCCCCCTCCCCTGGGAACTGCTTAGTTTGAGTGACAGTCACATTAAAACCTGTGTAAGCACCAAGAAGGGCTTATGTGCTCTGCCAGCACAGGGCTCTGTCCTGCCCTAGCACCAGGCGTGCTCTACATTATGACTTACCCGTATGGCCTGGATTCAGGCTGTGTTTTCCAGGGCATCTCAGCTGCTTGGCAGCAGCACGTGCTCGATGCCAGTGCCCTCGTGGCTGGGTCAGGAGGCTCAGTGCTGAGCTCATGCCTGGACATGCTGTAGTGACTTGTGAACTGCATGTTCTCAGACCTAATTCCCCGCAGCTCTGATCAGTGAGGTGATCTCTGGGTGTGCCCACCAGTCGTGCACGTATGCACAACAGGGACTGTGTGCAGGTGAGCTCTTGTGTCCACTCTTTAATTGCAAAAAATAATTATAAAATGGTTAGAGTAGGACACACCTGGCTTTGTTGGGGTTGGAGCTCTGTATTTGGGGCACTTGCTCATGGACAATTGCATGGAAGGACCTTGTTAAAGCCTTAATCCAAATGTTTTTCTCTTTCAGGGTGTAGATTTTGGGTTTTGTGTGTTCTTTTTTTTTTTAATGAGAGGAAAGCTAGATGCCTCCTATTAATTAGCTGTTGATGCTTCATTGCATCTGATCTGACTCATGCTTCCTCAGCCCACAATTGAGACCTTTGGTAAAGACAAGATCTTATTTCTTGGGAAACGGGTCATTGGGATCAGCTAGGGAAGGAAGCAAACCAAAGCTTTTGAATTTAAGGAACTCCTCCGGAGGTGCCTTGTTTTTCACTGGGCAATGTATTAGCAAGGCAAGGTGTTACTAAATCAGTCTTTTGGGTTTGGTAATCTTTGTGAGATGCTACTAGTCAACCAGGTTTGAGTTTGAAGAAAAACAGGCAATTAAGTGGGGAGGCATCAGTTTCACCTGCCTACCATGAAGAGCCGGTTGATGTCCCAGTAAATTACAGCTTTTGGGAGGCAGTGATTCATCTCTGCAGGCAGCAAAACAAGTGGGAGAGCAGTTGTTTGGTGAAAGCAATGTTCAGGCCTCTCAGCACTCTTATTACTTTCCTGTAGAAACTTGGGCACGGATTAGCACATGGTGTTCTTCCTGAAGCCTCCAGAGAACCCTCTCAGAGGGAAACAGGAATGTCGTGTTTTTCCTCCCTATCCCTTGGTTGTGGCCATGTTTTCTCACCCTGCCCTGCTGCTCTTGCCAGTGTTGGCATGGGTGGATGGTCAAGCAGGTCACGGGACCACTGCTGCTGAAAACAAACTCTTCGTGCTACACTTCCAGGTTGGTTTTTCATACAACAGCCTAGTTTGGAGGGGACCTGGAGAGATTGTCTGGTCCAATGTTTCATGGAAATAGGAGCGTAGGTGAGTTTATCTAGCACCCTGCATGATTACCCTTTGAAAACCTCCAGCAATATGGACTCTCCCACATCCCTGGGTAGGCTCCAGTTTTTAATTGCACCATGGTCCCTGGTTTGCTGATGGAGCAGCTGCATGTGCCCAGGCCCCGGCACATGGATGGGGGTGCAAAAGCATACAGGCAACGTCAGCATGGTGGCATTGATTCAGGTTCTCCTAATCTTGCTTCTGCACTCAACTCTGCCATGGATTTGCTGAGTGGCCTCAGGCAGTCACTGTAATCTCATCACAGGTTTCTCCCTGGCACAACAGGGCTAGTGCTAGTGACCTGTGTGGAGCAGAGGGATGCATTCAGCTTTAGGTAATCCAGTTTAGCATGTGGTCTAATAAGGGCTGAGAGCTGAGCCTGGTTTGTTGGTGAAGTACATGTTTGTTTCTTGTGTCCTCGTGGCACTGGGCCCATGGGGAAGCCCATACCTGTGTGGGATGTACATTCACATTGCTTCCCAGTGCAGGGACTGATGAAACCAGAGACTACCTGGGCTGTCAGTTATGTCCCTATAGGGGACCCGAGGCATGGGATTGTTTGAATAGTGTGCACTGATGAGAAGGACTTCATGGAAACCCTACCTGACTGTGAAAGTAAGTGTGGCTACTGTGAAAATAGACACAATAAATTGGATTACACTTCAGAGGAAAGTGCTGTTATTCACTGCTGAGTAATGAACAAAGAGAATTTTGGGTTGTGAATATCATGATGTGATTTATTAGTAATCATATCCATAGTGTTTTTCATCTATAGATCTAAAGTGGCAATTAGTATGAAGGCATATAAGTATTATTCTTACTTTATTGAGGCACAAAACCCTCAAACGACCCGCTGCAGGGTGTTTCATGAGTCAGTGGTAGGTTTGGGCATGATGTCTGCTTTGAGGAGGATAGCTTTTCTATTCTTGGTTTTTGTCTGTCGATGCCAGTTCTGTAAGTGATTTGCCTAATAATCATGAGTGTGACTTGAAATTTTACAGAGTTGTTCACTGATGGTGGGTCGGAGTGTTGCCAGGACTTGCTGACAGTAGAGGCTAATTCATGCTAATTTGTGGTCTTGGTATGGTTTAATCCAATTCATCTTGAGTAACATGCTTCTCTTTTTAAATTCCAGTGCTCCTTTCTATTGCTTTACTTAACAAATAGATACCTGTGTGTTTTAATGGGAAATACCAGAAACCCTTCAAGCCTTAAGAGCTCTGTAGGTGTCCTTGCTGCTCTTAGTCTGCTGCTTTCTTGAAGCTGGAGCTGGTTTTCTTTCTTGTCCAATTAAACCAGATAATTAAATCTCCCTTTTTTTAGTCATAGCCAGCATTTTTAATCCTGTAACTCAGCCTGCCAGAGGAAGTCCTCTACATTTCTCAACGCAGCAGATCCCTAGTACACATGGCATTAAATCCAATCCCATGCTGCTTCTCTGTATTTGTCTGTCTTTTCTTGACCTGGTACTTTTATGCTCTGTGTTCCCTGTGCTAATAGTTATTTTATTTAAATGCCAGACACACTGTGATTATACTTTTAGCTCCAAGTATAGGGAGGAGTTTTTTAAGTGTTAGATTTAGTTACATCTACTTGATATTTAGAGTATAAGCACAAAGATGTTTTGACTGAAGCTGCCTAGACCCAATTTGACAATCAAATAAAAAAGCTGGAGGTTTCAACAACATCTCTTCAGCAATACTAATTGCTTCCTCACTTCTGTATTCATTGCATGTCCTTTGTTTGATGGTGAAAGCTTTTAAATCAGCCATTGCGTCTTACCTGAAGGATGCTTTGCAGTTGCTAAGTGTAAGTGTAGGGGTTATGATGTGATGAGAAGCTGAGCTGAGAAACTTGAAGTCTTGTGGGGCTTTATACAGTGATGCTTGATGACTTTGATATACCGAACAAAATTTAAAGGCACTAAAAATAATGCTTCACTTCAGGGATAAAGAAATACAGACATCTCTTCCCATTTGGATTTTGTCCTTGTTCAGGACTTCTGAAGATTTCCTACTCTGTACTTGTAGCATCTCCTGATGGAAAATTCTTTTCAAACTAGATTCTAATAGTTGTTTACTGTTTTCATTTTCAGTTGAATTTACTGTGTGAAAGTTGTGAAGATGTATGCAAGAGGCTACTTAAATGGAGATCTGTAAAAAATCCAATGCAATATTTGGATTGCTTTCTGGCCCTTGAAAATGAAGACTCGGATTCTGTAACTGCAGTAACTTGGCCCTTTGCATAGTGTGGTTGGCACAATTTTATGCTTATTTTATGGGACTCAAGACTAGATTTACTTTCTTGCTAAGCCGTGGCCTGAGGAGCAGAGTAAGTTTTGCTGTGAGCAAGTCCATACACTTGTGGTTTGAGTGTACAACGCCACCTTGGACTCTTCAGCCTGCAGGTGCATCCAAGATCTCTATATCATAATGTTGCCAGCTTCCGTTTGTGTCATCGGGAGCCTTTTGCAACATTAGTCTGACAAAGGCTGTGATATAGAGTTTGTGTATGTTTATTGTGTGTCATTGATTATTGTCTGTTCCGAAGACAGATTAATAATTAGCAAAACAAATTGCTGGAGAAGGGGGTGTGTGTAGGGAGTGGTGCTGGTGCTGTCTGTTGTGATGTCTGGAAGAGATCCAACAAGGCATGCAGCTGTCTGCCATATACTTAGAATGAGGTCGGATCAATGGTGCAGAGTGAGACTTCTTGACTAGCAAAGGCAAAAAATGAGAGTTTAGAACTAGGAGAGAAGTACAAATAAGAAAGCCAAAAAATCCCCCAGTTTTTGGGACATTGTTCCAAATAGGCAGTACGATTAAAGAAAGCGTTGTTAAAGAAAGAATTGGCTCCTTGCATATGTATATTGGGAGAGAGCTTTCAAACAATTGCCTTGGCATCTCATGCTGTTCCTTTCCAGAATTTAACTTTTTTTTCCAAAGGAATGTTTTCTTTTCCCTCTCCGCTTATTAACTGTTTTCTGTGAGGAAAAACCTCAGTGCGAATCAGTAGCTCAGAAAAAAAAATCCTTGGCAAACTGTAATTTTAAGGATTTGCATGCTGGGGATTAGTTTTTGCTTCCCACCTAAAGGGATTTCAGGGCTTTTGCAGGCTGGGTGTACAGTTTGGAGCTACCATGGTTCTCTAGTCAGGGGAAGCCCTGATGCCTGGTTATTCAAGGAAGCAGGGAAGAATGCACCTGGGAGAGTCTTGTCTGTATATGTGCCACTGCAGCTGTGGGGCACAGCTGTACCAGGTGATTCTAGAAATGACACTGCCCTAGCAGGGGATTATTTGGGTTATAGAAGTGAAAATTTATGGGGCTGGAATGTGAAGGAGGGAGTAGACAGGGAACTCCACAGGGGCTTTTTTCTACCCTGTGTTTTCTGCAAGAGAAAAGCAGACCTGAAGCATAGCTGCGACTAATGGGATCCTGAGCTGAACTTTGCAGCTTTCCCCTGCGATCGCAGCAGAGTGACCGAAGCTCTGCTCTCAGAACTGCCTGATTTCAGGGTGTGTCATTGATTTGTTCTGGATGGTGGCAATTCCTCTGACTTCACTGCAGTTTTTGAAAAAGGAGGGGGTTCATGTTTTTCATCCATTGCAAAATTGTGTTGACTGCATTGTCACTGAAATATAAATAATTTTTGTTGAGGAGAAGACTAATCCAACTTTAGTTTAGGCACTGCTAGCTTGCTATCTTTTTATTCAGCACAAAAAATGAGTTCTGAATTCACAGAATTGGAGGTAAAATTTAGTTCTAATTTTAGAGCTAAAATTCTACCATTTTAGTTATACAGGCACTGTTCATATCATGCCACAAAGATAATGCAAGAATTTGAGTGTTCCTGTGTAGTTACTAAACGTTTGCCGTTGTGGATAAAATTGGAGGGAGGAGGAAAAGCCAGGCTGAGCCAGAGGGTGATCAAAAGTCCTAAAGGTCTCAGAAGTCAGTGTGCTTGGGAGAGTTTAAAAATGGGACACTGATGTCAAAGCCGTTTTGGTGCTTTCAGATGTGCCATCCTGGGAGTTCAGAGGACCCCAGAGCTGAAATGAGTGGTGTGGGTTGGGAGCAGTTTATAACTTCAAATTGTCACTTAATTTTCTTGTTGTTATTGTCATGCAATTAAAGTCATGGCCATTGAGCTAAAAGATGAGGGGTTTTGATTGGATTTTTGGGTCTGTAATCGCTGCTGTGATGTGGCTGCCTGGAGGCAAGGACTTGCAAACTGATCTTTCCAATAGGAGGATTATAGCTGAGGAGGGAGTGCTGGGTTTAAAGAAAGAAAAGTTTAAAGCTGTCATACAGTGGTTTCCACTCAGATGAAAAAGCAGAGGATTATAAAGCTTTCGTAAAAAAATAAAAAAATAGCATTGTTAAAGGATTGACAATGGAAAAATCATTCTAGGGGGGAAAAAAACCTCTTGGGACCCGCATTCAGAAAGGATTGGTTCCCCACAAGTAGAGGGTGAAGTGAGCTCCCAGAAGGCATGACAGGCAGCTCTCAGGGCTGTGCATCTCTGAAATTTTGCTCCTGAGAGAAGTTTTCTCAGCTAAACTGGTGGCTGCGTTGCAGTCGTGTGGGCCTGCTCTCAGCAGTGTAGCCCTTCTGGTCTGAGTCTGGGACTGGGGATTTTATACACTTTGTAGGTTGTTCTTTCTGTAATTTTGTTTTGAACCATTACACTTCATGTAAAAAGTTCTCTCCTTCCATCCTTGTTGAGGCTTGGAGGTATTTTTTGCAGATGGAGGGGAGGTCAGGCTGCCTCTGTGTGGGTGCTTGGCACAGGGGAGGTACTTGTGACTGGACTGGAGAAGCAAGAAAATGAGATGGAGAATAGGGAAACACAGAGGCATTTGAAGAATGAGGGGAAATAACTTCCTTCTTTGCATATTCCCTTGATGCTGCTTTAAGCCATTGGGTCAGAAGGGGATTCAAATGTTCATTTCAGACCCTTGATGTGCTGTCAAATTAGGCCGTGTAGACACGGCATTCAGGTACCTCAGATGTGGAAACCCAGATTTGTTTCCTTGCTCTTTTTGTGTGATTTACCCAGGATTATTTGGATTATTTACCTGACTTTCTAAAGATCAGTGGTATTGCAGCATCTGAAGATTTTCACTGTTGTGCTCCATGGGGTTTCTGGGCTGAGTGGCCTGTGTTTGACTTGGATCAAAACTTGGAGCAGTGTCACAGGCTTCAATACTACCTGACAAGGGCTGATGAATTTAGTCATGGTGACTGTAAAACATCTCCATTTTGTGATTAAATTGATTTCTATACATGGTAATATTTTAAAATACCGCCTTCATGATAACAGCTTCTTTCCGGAGGACGTCTGCTCCTTCAAGTGGAAGGGTAATGGCTGTAAGTATTAATTACTACGGAAATAAATATTTTTTCACTAATCAGCAGAAATGGGTTAAACAAGATAAAGCTGGGTCACACTACTGTACAGCACGTGTGGGGCCAGCCTGTGACCCTTGGCGTAAAACGCACGTCTGCGTGTGGTTGTGAGATGCAACACCAGAAGTTGGATGCCTTGCTCATTCTTTCCCAATGCTAACTGAATTACTGGGGCATTGTGAAAACCTGTGGAAAGACTGTGAGGAAAGAAAGCAGTGTGGCTCGAGGACCTAAGCTGACAGGCATTGCTGGATGTTGGTATTCCTGAAGACCCTGGAGTTGCCTAAAGTTTGCAGAGGCTGTCCTGAATGTGCCCAGGAGACCAGGTTAGCATGGGAGCCCTGCCCAGCTGACAGCCACGGGGACCTGCCGGATGCTCTTTGAGCTAATGTGGGCTAGGCAGTGGTGCAGGCTGCTAAAACCCTGGAGGCTACAGGAATGGTTGGGCAGATACCTGCCTTCTTGCTGCTGGGAAGGAAGCAGCAGCACTGACCCAAGCAAACTGAACCCTACAGTTTGCTTCAGACCAGGGATCACTGCTGTGCAGCTGGCTGTGGTTCTTTCTCTTTGTATTTGGCTTTTAAAATTCAAATTATTTGGCCAGAAATGTTATAGCACAAGTCTGTATCTCGGAGGACATTAGTCTGTTGAGATACTTGGCAGGAGCACAGAATATCTGAATGTGGAGTAACTTGCTTTTTCATTTTGTAAACCCTTATGTAAACACATTGTTTGGATCACTGGGAGTTGATTGTTTAACTTTTCTCTCTACAGTTGGAAAAGCAACAACAACCAAAAAAAAGCCCAAAAGGAAAACGAAACAAAACACTACTTATTTTCCTGGTGTGCCCATGTAACACTTTCCAAATGTAAAAGCCTCTTACGATATGGAAAAGCAGCAACACTGTTTATACTGTCTTTATGAAAAGACTGATCAAAGGAGCACAACTGTGCTTGGCTTTATTTAGCGTTGATGACTGCATTAAGGTCAGGGTGCTTATTACTTTATTGAATTCAAAGTTGTGGGCTCTGCAAAGCATGAAGCTGGCTAAGGCTCTGGTGTGTGCTCGATTTATATTGTATTATATGCTGTGCTATCACAACACGTTTTGTGCTCTGATGGCTGCATGTCTTTGTCAGTCACGTGGAAAGTCTACTTTGTTTTTGGGTCTTGTCTGTCTCTTTTTTTTTTTTTTTTTTAGTTTCCCTTTTCCCTTAAACCTTACCGAAGGGTGTTGAGAATTAGGAAGGTTTGACCTTGCTGGGAATGCGTGAGTTTTCGTCCATGGGAGAGAGCTAATCCCAGCTGTGTTCAGCTGAGCAGCCAATACTTGCAGTGCACAGGTGCAAAAGGGTTAAAAGACATTCATGTGCCCTGACTCATCCTGCCCAGCTGCTGTGGTCTAGCAGCTTTCTTGGCCACTAGCAAGGCTGTGAAGAGGCCTGTGAAGTAAAAGCAGGCATGCAGAAAAGCCCCAACAGATGAGACCAGGGCAGTTTTGGCTGATTCCCATACAGATGTGATACCTTGTATCAAAATGTTTTGATGTTCTGTACAGATATGGGACAGAGTGTGGGGTCAGCACCCCTCTTCCTGGGGCTAGGAAAGACTGCTCAGATGAATAATTGAAAGGGTTAATATTAAAATGGTAGTGTGCCAACTGACTGCACAGCTGATTAAAGCTTTAAGGGGTGTATCAGATCAGATCCCAGACCAGAAGTCTCACTGAAAAGCTTTACAAGGTTTTTTATAGGAGCTATTGTCTCTTTTTCTGCATACAGGGTAGTGACACAGCTTTTGTTGTGTCCTGCGGGCAGTGGACAGCCTGTGGCTGTGAGCGGGCAGCACAGTCCAGCTCTGAATATCGCTGGCGTGGGACAGCAGCCTTTTGGCATGGCATAGTTCAGCATTTTGTTGTTGAGATTTCTCCTTTTGTAACTGCTGGTCACGTTGGTGGTGAAAGCAGTGCAGCTTTTAATGCAGACAAAAGCAATTCTTATGTGCTAGGCAAGTTTGAAATAGTTGGGTTTTCCCACGTTCTCTGGACTGCAGAGGTTGGCTGTGATTCCTGGCCCCTCACTCCCCCTCCAGTGGTCTCATCTCTCACTTTATGAATCAGGTATTGTTTTTATTACTTTCGTGTGGTTACCAGGGAGGGTCTCTCTCCTTTCTTTTCCTTTAACTGCCTTTTGCCTTGTTGTAGTTTGACCTTACCACCTGCTTGGCAGTAAAGATGATGTGTGAGCCTGAAAATAAAAGGTGATTGATTCTTTCCTAGTCTGCTCTTGTACAGGCAGGTTCAGGCGGCAGTGGGCATGGTGGGTCTTCTGGCTGCAGTGCTTGCTGGCTGCCTGGCAGAGCTCTCCTGCTGTTGGGTTTGGTGAGGGCAGAGCACAGCTGATCCACAGCCTACCTACATGGATGATCTGAAGATGCCTAAAAGCTTCTCGTTTTCCAGACAGTGAAAACTTCGATCTGAGTAAAGCTGGCAGATACTCCAGTAATACTTCATGTAGCACGCAGGATCTGGGGGTTTCCCCAGTGGTCCCTTGGAAGCAGAGCTGGTGGTCAGGACCCTGGCAGAACTGCAGATTGTCCCTATGTTTTTTCTGTCATATCTTTGCATCTGTGCATCTCTGTATGTAATTGAGACCAGAGCTGTTCACGGTGCCGTACTCTCACCTTGTCTGCTCTCCTGTGAGAAGATTAAAGGTCAGTCCTGGGTGCTGGGAGCTGTGGGTCTGCCTCTGGTGCTCCTCAGACGGTGTCAAAGATGAAAGATGCAGCGGACTTTCAGGGGTGCAAGTTCTGTGTGGTCCCGGCTGCTGCAGAGTGAAACACATCCAGAAGCTGGTCTTGCTCTCAGTGTCTGTAGGGGGCTATTCACAGCAAGTGCCTGTAAAGCTCTGGTCTTGCTGCTGTATGCTTGCACTGCTTTGGAGTAAGAGATTAATACACTGTCAATGCTGTGAGGTCGTGATTTGAGTTAATTTATTTCACACTGAACTCATTAAGTGCTCTCTGTCATGCATATTTTTGACCAGCGGTGAGCAAACTGTGATGTGGGTGTCAAGGATGTGTTAGCAGACACTGAGTAGTGTGTGAAAGGGTACGATGGGATGTGTGGGGAGACACTTGCCAGCTCCTGACTTCCACTCAGTTTCCACTGCAGGCTTCACTGCACATTTGGAGATGAAATGCGGGGTCTGGCACTAGAGTCTGTAGGGGTGTTTTACCTGTCTTGGAGGTGTCATTAATGATACAGAGAAGGGTTCAACTGCAGTAATCATTTCCTTAGGTTAAGGACCTCCTTTTTAAATTCTTTGTGACAGGATCAGTAAAGGTATGAAAGAAATTAATAAACTGAGTAAATCATTAAATCAGTAAATCTAATAGGGATTTAAGGCCTGCTCTTCCATCACTGAGTTTGAGTAATGATGGTTATATATGAGTTCAAACTGCCAAGTTTGGACTTGTATCCAGACTGCTACTTCAAGCCTCATGTCCTGGCTTTTAGTTTCTGGTCCAGATCCAGTGCATTAGGATTAATATATGTACATTGGCAAGTGTAAATAGACCTTGAAATATGGTAGATATTAGTGGGATATTAGTGTGCTCTGTTAACAGCTCTGTTTCATATGTATGCATCAAGGTCTTGATATTTGGATAAAATTGAATAAACTGGAGGAGGTGACAAGCTTTTATGTGCAGCAAATGGCTTTTGTGATCCATTTTGGAGACAACTGGAAGTTTATGCTGGAGGCTGCTGGGCAGTGCTAGTTTCCTATCCAAAGAGCTGACTTAGGAA
Organism: Atrichornis clamosus; assembly: GCA_013400975.1. NCBI lineage: Eukaryota > Metazoa > Chordata > Aves > Passeriformes > Menuridae > Atrichornis > Atrichornis clamosus. Next base: position 93,833 of record WBMZ01001996.1, on the reverse strand, counting down.
GGTATAGAAGGACTATAAGAAGAATGTGTTAACTAAATTGAAAAATGAAAGTGAAGTGGCGTAAAATATATAAATAAATTTGGTGTGATAACTCTTTTCTTTTTAGGAGTTCAACTATTAGGTAAGTCAGATGACTGTTGCTTCACTGAAGGCAAGTCTCTCTAGGTGGTAAATTGTCCTCAGTCCCACCAAGATTTATATCTTCTTTTCTTCATTTCTCAGATGGTGAAAGTAATCCCTCTTGCAAACTGAATTTTGCCTGTGGCAACTCCTCTAAGGCATCAGCTTCAAGCATGGTCCAAAGCTAATTAAATCAAAGAGTATTGATCAAATGGTTGGCCTCGTGCTTCAGCTTGTGTTCTCTTTGCTTGAACAAGGAGCTGCCTTGAAACCCTGACATCCGCTGGTGTATTTAGAACTAGAGAGGGAAAGAAGAACTTACGCCTCTCTTCCCTCGCAAGAAAACCTGAAAATACTGGGGGATTGAGGTGAAAAACATTTGGAGAGGACGGCTAACCTCTAAACTGGGAGGTGGGTTGGGATTTTCAAGGGGCAGGAACATGTGGAGAGCTGACAGCATCTTCCTCTGCTGTTAGCCAGCACATTTCCATAGGGTCCTGGCCAGAAGCATCCCCAGAGTGAGGGACTTTAGTCACAGTCACTACAAGAAGGGCTTTGTGAGTACAGTGCTGCTCCTTGTCCCCTCTTGCTTTCTGGTGTCGCAGGCATCTTAGGCCAGCTCTAGTTTTGGGAAAGTGTAGTACCTTACATGAAAAATGCAGTAACAGCAGCAGCAGGGTGATTCTGCTTGGTCTAACGAAACACAGGTTTGCAAACAGCATGATGAGATGGCAGAGCTAGTACTGGTTCAGCCCCTTCAAGGTGGTAAAGGGCTTTGTGTTCAACTGCATGGAGTGATGTGCATTTTATGTATGTACAAAAAAGGTGCCAAATCCGGTAGGATACAGCAGATTCAATCAAACTTTTGGAGTTTGATAACTATTTTGTTGGATTTTTAACAATCCTGTAACTTTTATTAATATCTATATCCTTGCCCTGCATTAAATGCCAAGATTTACATCCTCTAGTGTTTTAGATTTAACAGGTGTTCTGTTTAGCATCCAGACCTCAGACTTTGACGTGGCACCCCACCTGATAGTAACCAAAACCAGTTGCCTAGCACACTGCAGAATTTTTGTATGTGTATGTGTTTCTATATTTGATCAGTGTGAGAGTGAATATCCCAGACAAAGAAAAACTGTTCATGGGAGAGCAACTGCTGCAGTATTTCAGAGCAAAGGCTGTAGCAGGCTAATTTTAAGATTTTGCTTATAACAGATGAAGCTGTTCATAGTGCCTTGGCATCAAGATGGCACCAAAGAATAAAGAGGGGAATCAACAGGTGCCCGTCCTTTGGTTTTGGTATTTTTCTGGTTTTGTTTGTAATGCCTCAGTCCTAATGCATGACAGGGGTGGTGTCATCATTGCCACGGAAACGGGGCACAGTGGTGATTAAAATGGATGTGTTTCTGGGGTGCGTGTGATTGCTGAAGTGTCTCTTCTTGTGCTCAGTGGCAATTTGCTGAGATTTTCTGATGTGTGTGACTTCCACAAGCACAGCGAATGGAGACTCTGTGTTTTGGTGTTTTTCATCTGGGTAAATACCAACAAATGAGATCCACAAATGGACTTCATAATTGAACACAAGGGCCTCAGGGAGGTGGTGGTGGTGGTGTTGGATATTTCTGTCTTCAAAGAAGCTGGTGTTATGCTGAATTGCTTTAATTTTGACTGATGGGGAGGGGTTGGACCCAAAACCTACTTGCTGCAGAAAGTTGGTATTAAGTGAGAGGAAAGTGAAAGCTGGAAGTCTCTGGGAAAGTTGTTGCTGTGCTGGGTGTTGGGGCTGAGGGCTCCCATCCAGGCTGGCAGGAAGAAGTCTTGTGCCTCCTGGTGAACAGGGATGTGTCTCTAAAAAAAGATGCTGTGCTCTTCTTGGCAAAGCTTTTTGAAGGGCTGTGAAGGAGCAGCTGTGGCTCTGAGCCATCGCTGTGCTCTGGGAAGGAAATCCCAGTCTTGTAGGGCAGGCGGCAAAGTGCCCACTGACTTTTGGGGAGGGTGAGGGTTTGTCAGGGTTTTACTGCTGGGGGTGGATGAGGACAGCCTTAGGGCTGCTGTAGGGTTGCAGTGGCCAGGAAGGATTGAAAATAGCACTGTATTAAAGTGCCCATGGCAGAGTTGCTTGGCTTACACATGCACAGTCTCAGCTTTGCATGTGGGCTGTCTTAATGCCCTTCTGTGTTGCTAAAGGAGCAGAAATGTCCTGCCACAGGGATGTGATCCAGCCCCCTGCTTGTCCAACAAAGAAATTCTTGTTGCTAAACAAAAGGCTTTCTTAAGAAATATATAGAGGCCCAGAGTTTGAATTTATGCTTTTCTCCACAGGATGAGTCACTGCACTGGTTTTTAATAGAGCCCCTCTGGATTTATGTGGCTGCTGCTCAGATTAAACTCTGATCTGGTGTGTGAAATAAGATTCAGTAGTTGTCGTGCTCTGCTGCTGTCCTGACACTTGCAAAGAGTTGCTGGTTAAAGTTTGCTTCTGGCTTTTTCTGTGCAGATAGCAGTTACTAAATACCTTATGGAGCATCCTCCTTTCAGGTTACACTGGCTGTCTGCACGTGTTGCTACTTGATACTTTTTTTAAGCAAACATTGAATACCTGCTGTCTTGTTGGTTGTATTTCATTTAATGGAATTAAGTCTTATGTGAGAACATGCTGACAAGCCCAATCAATACAGTCAGTGAAAGCGTAGCAAGAGGAGGGGAAGGAAATCAGCTGATTGGTGTGTTACAAACTAATAACGAAGTAATTGTGATGATTTGTAATGGTAATTTTTAGTTTCCCCACTCCACCCCCATCAGAACTTGCTGGGTAGTTGGGTTTGGGTTTTTTTTCTCCCCCATAGTTACTCCCAGGTTCTGCCCTACAATTCAGAATTATGATTGGTGACACCTTTGAAGCAAGAGGTGTCAATTTCCTTATGGGGAGGGAAGTGAGCTGGAAGAGCTGGCTGCTGTGGGTGGGGTGGGCATTGGAGGAGAAGCAGGAGAAGAAAAGGGATTGGGGCTGTAGGGAGTGCCAGTGGTGCTGAGCCCTCAGATGCATACCTGCTGGTCTCTGCTGTAAATAAACATGCATGTAAAGCAGATAAATGGAAGTCAAAAGGGGACAGGAAATTTATTTTCCTGTGATGCTGTTGCCTTTGACTTTTTTTACTTTTTTTTAAGAAGCAAAGGCTTATCTGTCAAATAAACCCACTCTTTAAGAAGCAGGGATGGGCAGGAACTCTTGGAATTAAAATTTGTGAGCCTTGCAGTCTGCTTGTCTGGCCTTTGCATATCTTGTGGGGGTTTGTAAACTTTGTTTTGCTTGACAGCCTATCTGCATGTATGAGGGAGGGTTTGCCTCTGGCTAGTGTGCCCTTTGCATTAAATTAAGCAATCTTCACTCCTCTATCCTGTGAAAGTTGAACTGGAACAGCTGTAAGGCTCATCTGTAGTACAGCAACTATTTTTTTAATCTTCTTTATTTTTTTTACTGCAGCTTGGTTTTTTGTTTTCAGCGTCTTGTGAGTCTGTTTTCCATCCCCTCGTGCTATCTGTCACTGTTGAATATTCAAACTCTTGATCTGCACATGGGCTAAAAATCATTATTGCTTTGAACTTACAAATGAATTAAGTGAATTCCCACATCCACCGCAGGAAAGGAAAATATTCAGTTTGAAATATAATTTGAAGCCTATAGGAAAATGCATCTGATGAAGTTTGTGCTAATTCTATAGCTTCAGTACGAAAGCACCAGCTCTGTTATCATCAAGAGTATTGAGTGTAAGCTCTGCATTTTCATAGTAACTCAGTATGGCTAATTAGTTTGAAGGCTCTTTGAAGAAGCCGATGTATTGACTAAATAAGCTCTTATTTTTCAAAGCAACTAAAGGCATTCTTAATTTACAGAGCAGATAGTTGTAAAACTGCCTTTGGTTTGCATACTAGGAGCCAGAGTGAAGCCTGAGTGTGCTTGGAGTCAAGTTTACTCCAACACTGCCTGCTAGGGTTGGTGTTACTGTGCTTGAGGGAGGTTTCTGGGTGTTTGGCACAGTAGCACAATATAAATTTGTGCCACTGGGCTGGATGTGTCCAGGAGGAAGATGTCATGTAATGATGCCTCTGCATCATTGAAATCGGGGGCAGTATTACCAGTCTGTTCCCTGTTTGCAGGCAGGTTGAATCCCATAATGAAGAGCAGCTTTGAGTTTCTAACCAGATGACATGGCTAATCCTAAGGCATATATAAAGCGACCATAGTTATTAGGAGATTTGTGGCTTTGAAAGTTCGGATTCCCTTAGTGCAGTTTGTTAATGGCAAGGATTTGCGGTAAGTGAATAATAGATGAAAGTCATCAAAAGGCTTACAGGGGATTTCTTGTGACGTGGTGCTGGTCTGTCTCGTGCCAGAGCTGGAGATTTCTGGGTGGATCCTAAAATCTAAAAAAAGAAAATGAAAAAAAGAAAAAAAAAAAAAAAAAAGGAGGACAATTGTTCCCTGTTTTGTGTCAGTTTGGGTGCTTGAGTTGATGGTGTGGGTGTGATGTATTTGGAACTACAGCCACAGTGCAGAGTGATTTATGCTTAATTCCCCTGGCTCTAGCTTTCCCTTGAGCCAGAAATGCCCAGCAGCAAAACAGACCCTTCACAGCCGTGGGTCTGGCAGCTGGAGGAGAAGGAATGCCAGGGGCCGTCTTCCCTTCTGCAGTGTGCAAGGTGAGCAGGGCTGGTGCTGCACCTCCTCACCATCTGGCACAGCTCTTCACTGGGCTCCCAGGGGTATTTCCACCTGTAATGCCTCTGGAGCCACAGCACCAAGCATTTCCTGCAAACCAGGAGCTGCCGGGCAGCAACCCCAATGGGCTCTGCAATTCTGGGTGATGCCTCCCCTACGGGACTGTTCCACCCCTGCTTAGGCAGGAGGGTGTCCCAGTGTTTGTGCCGGGGTCTCCTCTCCACTGGGGTGGTGTGCAGCGATGCCTGCACTTATCTGCTTCTGTGGTCATAGGTTTGGTCCTGACTGGTCCGTCCCTTGGATCAGTCCCTGCTCAGTCCAGGTCTGGGCTGCAGGCAGCTCCTTCCTGGGTCCTCGAGGAGCAGAAATCAGTGGACAGCCCTCCCTGTTGTCATGGTTTGATGGAGGTGTGAGGCAGAAAAAAGTAGTGCAGAAAAGTTGTGGGGTGGTATCCTGACATGAATTGAAGTGTGAGAACTTGCAATCTCCATTTGTTGGGGTTTTTTAAATTTAAAAAAAAAAGTAATGAAGAAAAATTTAACTTTGCTGTCATGTCCCAAGTTGTGTTGCACCTGTGTTATATCTGGCAGCATTGAATGAAGCTATGAATTGGGGCAAATTCTGATGAGCTTGGGCTGCAGCAGCAGCTGGGTGAGGTTGATTTGATTCTGGGAAAAGCCAGTTATGTGAATAGATGCAGAAAGAAGAGTCCCATCCACTCTCCTGACTGTTGAAATAATACTCATTTTCAGGGATGCTGGTGGTGACTGTCCCAAGGCAGTTTCTGGGATTGCAGTCCCCATCATGGCCTCCCAGAGGGGTGCTTGAATGTTTTGTAGCTGGAAGAGTGGTTACAGCAGTCTTCAAAATCTGTATTAGATCCAGAAACTTCACTGTGTGCAAAGTGTTTGTTGTGAAGTTGAAGTCATCTGCAAGCTCTAATCCATGGGCCCTCAGAGGAGGGCATGTCTGTCTTGTTTGTGTTGCAAAACCAAGTGAAAGTTAGGAAATGTTTATGGCTACTGCCATGTGTGTTCTTTAATTCTTCTCCCTTTTGGCTTTGTTCAGACTCACTGTGGTAAAAACAGAAAGTGAGGATGTAACTAGAAGCTGGTTTATAATGTGAGCATCCAAGGAAAGAGGCAAACTCACTACAGGCAGACAGGCACATGTATATCTGTCATTGTCCAATTCCTGCCTTTGCAGACTGTTTTGTTGCAGAATCCTGGCTGTAGTTCCTAAGTTTACTTGAGTGTTGGATTTTGGGGATGTGCAGTGGAGGTGTCATCCTGGGGGCGGTTGTCACCCGAGCAGGGGTGATGATCTCCACTTGGGTTGGTGACAGCCTCAGCAAGTTGGTAAATGCTCTTGTTTTGCTGGTGATCTGCTTCCTCCTGGCAATCCTGAGCATCCGTCAGTGAAGTGCCTGAATTCAAAGCAGTGCACTTGCCTGGGCAAAAGTAACCTCAGCCCCATAACCGGGTACCTCACTGGGAAATGTATGTTCTCACAGGGAATTGTAAAGCCGGATGAGTATCGACACAGTTTGCTTGTTTAGAGAGAGCGAGTCCTTTATTCTGGCCAAACGACAGGAATATCAAAGATGTATTTAGGCAGTGGAAGAGAGAAAGGGTTTGGTGTGACTGACGGAAACTGTTGAGCAAGAGATGGTGCTTTGTGCAGGGTTATTATGGTTGGAAACCTGTCGCAGCATGCTGGGGAAGCACGGTTCAGCAAGCCCATAGTCAGAGCCGAAAGCAGTTCATCCCCAGGATTTACTGTATGCATGGCCTGTCCTCACCGCAGAGAACAAAACTGCGATGTTAAATAGCTAAATAAACCTCCCGTCCCCGCGGGCGGTGGCCCTCAAAAGACAAAATTATCCTTTGCGAGAGTGGGTGCAAGTGAAAGGAGACACTGATGGCCTCGCAGGGAGGGCTGAGTCTGGGCAGCCTCTGAGCACCGCGGCGGTGGGTGACGGCGTCGCCTGGGCGTGCTGGCAGTTCTCACTGCTTGTGGAAAATTCACTCCTTGTTCCTTCTTCCTCGGGCCTTCTGCAGCCGTCCTGAAGTCACAAAAAATAATGTACATCAGGGTGCGTTATGAGTTTGGGCTCTTTCCCCGCTGTGTTAAAGTTTTCTGCAGTGTTTTCAGATCATGCTTTCAGACTTTTCCCCTGTTCTGATGGAGGGTTAGGTTTTCTATTTTGCTGTCAGTGGAGAGCTGGATTTCTCATCTCAAATACATGTTTCTGTCTTTGTGAGCTTCGTGGTCAAATTGCAAGATCTGGGGATGCTGAATAACAGGCATTACTCCCCCCGGAAAGGAGGAAGCAGCTGATGGAAGCTACTGTTTTCAGTATTAGGAAGAATCCTGGAAAACGCTTAAAGCCAAGTGGTCTTCTGAAGGCAAGTAGCCCTTGCTGCTAAAATTGGCCCCCTCAGATAAATCTGAGAGCTGTGAATTTGTTCCTTCCCTATCTGCCCCCCAGCAGTTGCAGGGTTATTTGAAGCCTGGCCTCTCTCTGTTAATAGGGCTCCTCTCAGGAGCTCAAGTAAGCCTGCAATAGCATTGGAAATAAGTCTCTTCTAACCTGGCATACTGCTTCCTGCTGTAAAATAGACTTGATTAAATTTTCTGGCTCTCATTTTCATTGCTTGCAGACATCCAAACCTTCACTTCTCACTGGAAAGAGGTACGTTGAGAATTACAACTAATGTTAAAGCCTAAATAATGTGATTTGCCAAAACAGTGTTGCAGATATTATTTTTTTGTTCTCTTTTTTTTTATTTCCCTTCCATTTAAAACAGCATTGTAAAACTTTGTTGCTGGAATAAAAGCTATTTCAGTGAGATGTGTTTGTTCTCCTCCCTTTTGGGCATTTGTGATAATTTCTGCATGGGGAAAAATAGACTGTTTTATCCCAAAGGGGTGATCTCACCTCCCAGGAACAGCCAGTACCTGCCACTAGCACTTCCCTGTGCTCCTGTACCAGCACTGGCTGGGGGCAGATTCAGTCTCCGAGTCTTGCAGCCCTCTCACCAGTAAGCTTGGCATCAGGGGGGCCATCACATTCACACACGGAAATTTTTGTGACCCCCTCCCTGGCTGCTGTGTCTCTGCAAAATTCCTGGATTATGGCAAAGAATATCTGCCGTGCTGAACTTCTCATTCAATTTTTGGTACAAACCATTTCTCTCCGGTTAAGTCTATTCCTGGCTGTCACTGCTTCCTGGTGTGATTTGAAACCGGGGGCAGAATTAGATAAGAGATTTTCAGGGAGGAAGAGGGAAGGATGTGAGCTGGATGCTTAGAAAGAAGTTGTTTTAGAGGGGTAATCCTAAAATAGCCTGGAGGAAAGGCAGAAAGCCCTGGAAATAGGGTGGTGAGGTGTAAACACAGTGACAAGATTTGAGAACTCAGGGTGAAGTGTCAGCAGCATCACGCACTGGATGTACTTTGTACATGGGTCATACATGGATGGCTTTTGACCCTCATTCTTCTTCCTTCCTGCGAGGCATGTGTGCTTTCCAGTTGGGTGATTTATTTTGGATAGTGTTCTCAGGCAACTGGTGTGATGCTTGGGGTTGTCCTGTGCAGGACCAGGAGTTGCATGCGAGGATCCTTCTGGGTCCTTTCCAACTCAGAGTGTTCTGTGATTCTGCTTCATGTTTTGCATACGTGAGCTAGCTTGGGCTTTCCAGTTTGGAGCGAGTCTTATACCTTGGTAGAAACAACACGTCACCCAGGAAAGAGCACATCCACCTCTGGGCTTCATGGGAGACAGAAATTGATGCCTTCTTTGGTAAAAGTGTACAAGAGGTGTAAAACTTAACCTGCCTCATAAGTGCTCAGTGAGACAGCAGTTGCACAGAGAGCCCTTGGGAACTGGGAGCAGTTGCATAGGGCAACATCTGGAACTTCCAGGGGCATGTGTTCTGAAGGAAGTCATGGTGGTGGGAGAGACTGCATCTGAACAGCAGTAACACAGCATGGGCCACAGGGTAACCACGGGTGCCAGGGCCCGTGTGAAACTTGGTATCATTTTGGCTTGTTACAGCACAGGTAGAAAGCCAGTTTCTGTAATTTTTAAACTGATAACAAGCCATTTAAAATTGTTTAGTTATATTGTAACTGGAAACTATATTTGTGAGCGTGGCTGTGTATCCAGCTAAATGTCTGTTTGCAACAGAGCTATGAACTAACAAATTGGAGCATTCAATTTCAGAATGATTTGGATTAGGCCACTTCTGTTTGTATACTCTGCCACTAACCAAGGAACAAAGAGAATTTGTCTCCTTAACACCCATTAGTCTGTCTCTAGGACCCAAACCCAGAAAGCACCATGTGTTTCTGTCTACTGTGACGTGTCAATGCAGCTGTGGGAGTTGCATGTTTAGTAAGATCAGGACCTCTGTAAAGCTTGAGTCCAAAATATCCGCAGTCTGAATGCAGCGTCACTGCTCTGTCCTGCTAGCACAGTCAATACATCAGCAAATTCCAAAGGATTTTTTGATGCCTGCAGTTGCAAAATCCATTAGGTTTAGGATGTCCGTCAGAGCTCTGGGGGTTCCTTTGGTGTGGAGAAGCTGTGCAGCACCTCAAGTGATTCTCTTTGGATGTTTGTTCTGGGAGGGGGAAGGGATCAGTGTGACCATTCACATCTTTCATCCCTGTGCAGTGTATTTTGGAAGTCCCTACTCTGCTTGTTGCTCTCCCAAAGCTCTGGATATGCTTCTGAAGCATCTCAGCAACATGCAGGGCAAAAATGTGTGGGTTTTGTGCTGTGCCAGCATAATTGAAATGATCCAGCCTGACTTCTTTCCACACCTGTGATGGGGACATGATTCAGCTGGGCTTCCTTGTCTGTGGGAGGGTGCCTATCCTTTGGGTTTTAGAACCGGGAAGTGTGGATGCCATCCAGCCAAAGCCAGGCAGTACTTCTGTCTGCCCCGTGTGTGCAACTCCCTTCCCCTGGGCTGCGGCCGCACGCGTCTCTCAGCCTGTGTAGGTGGGAGCGGAAGCGTGGTCGCCTGCCACCGCCAGTCTTCTCCTGTCCCTGCCTCTGCGCCACTGGGACCAGAGGAGAGTGCTGGGCTATGTTTACAATCCCCATCTTGAGGACTGAGTTTTTGAAAGTTTGGTGTGGCTGGGTTAGTTTTAAACTGGATCGGTTTCCTCCCTGTGTTCATTTGTACTGTTGCCCACATGACTGTGCCAGCACCTGAGCAGGCAGGATACGGGGTGGGAGGAAAGCTGTGCTGGTGTTTGGTGTAGGCTGATCCCAGATGTAAGGTGATTGTGGAACTGCAATATTTAAAGCCAGTGGCTTCGCCACTTCAGACCTTGCAGCAACTCTGTGGGATGCCGTGTTGTTGGCCCTATTTTTTCATGGAAAGACTTGCCTGGGGGTGCTATCTGGGATCTGTAGCACAGGAAGGAGAAAGGAATTCAGTCTTCCCAAATTCAAAGCCACATCATTGCATTGATACCAGATAGCGTGAAGTGTCTTACCACATTTGTCTTGGTCCTGTCTCGCAATGCCATCTTCCAGCAAAAGCTGTAGGTAGGCAGGAAATCCATGAAAGTACAGCAGCAATCCTCCCTCCACTCCCTTTTCACCGCTCCTGAGAGTTCAGGATTTCATGGTGTGCAAAGAGGTCTTGCCCAAGGACTCCTGCCAGCCTTACCAAATATACCTTGAAATTTAACTTCCAGAGTTGTTTTTTCTTCAAAATTTCACTAAGTCTGGTTGCATTCCTTGCTATAAATTTAACCATGAAAAATATGACATAGACAAAAATACTGGATTCAGAGTTTTGTTTTCCATAAAGTTACAAATTTTGCTATCCTGAAAAAAAACTGATACGCCATAGAGAGCCACAGCCTCTATAATACTTGGGGAGTTGCTGCTTAACCTTGGCCACGAGCCGAGGGCTGAGGGTTGCTCATCCTGAAAAGGGAGATGAGAGCACCTTCTGTGTTCCCTGGGCTGTTTGAATGCACTCCCTGGGTGTTATTAGTTGCTCAGCTCCATGATTGACTTTTCCTTTGCCCTTTCTGCCTTTTCTCATGTCTATTAAGGGCGGCAGAGAACACTGTGTCCCTTGTGTGTGCCATTGCCTGCAGAGCCTGCGGCAGGAAAGGGCTTGTTGGTGATGAGATACTGGATCAAGCTCATTCCTGGTGTGCTGCAGCTCTGTGCCCAAGCCTATGTTGAAGTAGCAGCCAGGTCTACTAACACCACTGCTTTCTGCTAAGATAAATTACGGCTGGAGAGCTTAGTCCTCTGAGGAGGTGGATGAGAGAGCTGGTGTCTGTGGGGTGTCCCTGCAGCTCTGAGGAGGTGGAACCTTTTGCAAGCTTGGATGCAGCAAGGTTTGCCCAGGACTTTGAAGGCTGGTGTTTCTCTTTGCCTGCAAGCAGTAAGGCAGACTTGACTCCTGGCTGAAGACTTGGCAATCTGTGGAAAGTACCTGTTGGTGCTTGCCAAAATCAGTCCTCAGTGGAATGGGTGTTCTTGCACAGTGACGGCAGCGAGGTGAGGGTTTCATGAGGATCCATGTGCCCTTCCGTCAGTCACTGTTAGTCATTAATTTGCCTTACCTGAAAAGCAAGTTAGCTCATTTGCAGGTGTCATGGAGAAATGCTTAAGTTTAGCTTTAAAAATCCCCAGTTCTGCAAGGATCTGCACTGCCCTTCATCTTTCCAGCCTAAAGAAGATTGAGTTTCAAGACATTTTACCATGCCAAAGTCCTTCAGAGAAAAGCATAAAAATTAGAGGTCTGTCTGTCCTGCTAAGGACATTATAGGTCCTGGGGGGGGCTGGGCAGGGGCTCTGAAGGTGGTGATCTTGACTGAGGTTTCTGCCCTGTGAGCTGCACAGTGGGCTGGCTGGCAAGATGTCAGTGATGCTCTGTGTGTATCATTTCCAAAGCACCTTCTGATCTATCAGGATGATGGCTTCTGGAGAAATGCTAAATAGTATTATTAGTGTAAAATAAACATACTTCAGTGTATCTGACCCTAAAGTGGATCCAGATGCTTTCTTACGGCTGCTGGATCTGCTTTGGCTTTTCCATGGCTCAGTGTGGCTGTCTGAATTTATTCAACGGAGATAGGATGTGACAGAGAGCTTGTCACAGCGTGCTCTTGTCAAGTCTGTAAACCTTTATATTTATACATGCACGCACTCAAATATATATATATATATAAATGAAAAAATGACTGTCTTAGTCTAAGACACTGTTTCTAAGAGTCTGACACTTCACATGTGTTCCAAGGAACTTGGAATAAACTCAGCAAGTTTATCAGTTTTTATGATCACAGCAGTCAGTTCAACTGTGTAGGGGAGAAATGGGATTTGGCTGAATAACTCAAAATAGTCTCGGAAGGAAGTGAACATGTGTCTCTGTCTTTATAGCTTTGATACAAAACGGGTATTAAACGCCCCTTGGTACCTGCTACAAGTTGCACTTTCCAGCCTGTGGTTGAGCTTTGCAAGAGATAACTTTCCAGCTCTGTTTTAAGTATATAGCAATTTTCCCCTGGTTTTAAGGATTATTAAACTTTTCAGGGTTTCTCTACTACGGAGGAGTCTTCCCCACTGCTTAAGGGTTACATTTTATATGGGTTGGGGTTTTAACCAGCAGTGGTGCCAGGCTGAGATCAAAGCAGCAGGAGCACCCGGGTGGTCCTTCCGTCTGAGCACGCCAGTGGGAAATGTTTCCAAGCCAGTTTTTCAGTTATATTTCTTTAGATCCTGTTTGCCGAGAAGATGCTGCAGAGTCTGAGGGGACTCCCAGCTGTGCCAGGGAGACTTGACACTACCTTGCAAAGACTGGAAAATGCAGAAAGTGTGGATGGGTGTTGTGCTGGTAAAATGTTTTGGTTTGGTAACTGATACTAATACATGTATGATCAGCTAGTAAAATCTCTTGCATTCTTAAAATCAGTGATAATAGGATTTCTTACGTGTTGTGATCCAGTGGCAGTTGAAGTAGCTGCCCAAGGTTTCTTAGATCCAAGGCTTGCAGCAAATCCTATTCCATCCCCTGCAAACCAAAGCAAGAAATATAGAGTGTTAGTTTTAAATAAACTTGGATCAATCAAAGCTGATTTAGGGATGATTTTGGTCTGTGCACCTTCTCCATCCAAGCTGAAGTCTGTGTTCAAACTCGGTGGTGACTGGGTGGTTGCAGATGATTCTGCCCATCTGTGTTGAGGGCTGCTGATCCTGCCCTGCCTGGGATACTGATGTTGTGTTGATTGCTAAAATCTCTGTGAGTGCTCTATAAGGACCAAATCTAAAAAAAGGCTTGTCTGCACTGCACACATTAAACCCCTGGAGAAGGGGGATTTGGGGTCCTGTCTACATTTTTCTGCAGTCCAGAGACTGTATAGTTAACACTTTATTGAGTCCATCCTGCTACTCCCTCCTGGCAAGGGATGGTCTTTGACTGATAGAAGGCAATTTAAAATCTAAAAGTTCTCACTCATTTGAGACAACCTTGTCTGTTCTTTATCCTGTGTTGAGAGTGTGCTGTGCTTCCCTGGTGTTTTTTTGACTTCTTAGTTAAACAGGAGAGAAATGGCAAAGGAAAAGGAAGTCAGCTAAGTAGGGGGCATGTACATAGCAGAAATTACAGGTGGCTCAGGCTCCTTGGTTATCAGCCCTATCTTGGGAGGGCAATATGATAAAATGACAACAATTTCTTAGTATATTATTTTCCTCTCTTGTCTCCTATCTTGTCATACGAGCTTAGTGTTATATCAGTACTGGTTTTCCTGGTCTTTGGTTTGAAACAAACTCTTGAGATAATAATGCCACTTACTGCATCACTGATCCCAGCAGGACTTAACCTGTCTGGAAATACCCGGCATGATCTGGTGTATGCAATGACTTGCTGCCATGCAAAGGTAACTGCTCACTGACCCAGAGATTACTTTTTGGGTTTTTTTTTTTCCATGGAAACTTACTGTATTCTTTGAACTGCTGAGAAGTACTCAAGAAGACATAAACCCATGAATTACTACAGGCTGCATGCCTGGAACATGCAGACCATCTCAACATATGGAGTAAATCAGCACAGCTCTGCTGACTTCAGTGCAGCTGCATCTATTACCACTCACTGTAATTCTGCTCCAGGCTGGAGGGATGGTTGTGTATGAAGAATGGATAGGAAAAAACCCTCCCTTTTTTCTTACAGCTTTACACTTTATGAACAGAATAAATGTGCCGCAAGTGAAGGTGAAATAGTAAATCATTTTTGCCTCTCTAGAATTACTTTATTTGGACATATGCTAAGTTCCCTCTTGTTCGCCTTACTTCCTAAATCAAGTGGTTGATATGCATGCACTTGGTTGCTGGCACTAAAAAATACAGCAGTGATTAGTTCAGAGATTGGTGTTTCAAAAAGCCCCATATACATGCACCTGCACAGAAACAAGTCATGCAGACTTTGCTCTGCACAAAGACAGGGTGAGCAGCACCCATGTAAGCCACGCAACTATGGGAAGAGGAGCTGCTTTCCTGTTTCCATGTGCCAGAAGGAGCAGTGCTATCAGGCTTACGTGTGATGGATCAGAGTGCAGTGGTATTGCTGCAAGCAAAAGTCATGAATTTTAATCAACTTTACTGGCTGCCTTGAAATTTGAGTTGAAAGATAAATGTGAAAAACAGGCAGCCCATATTGTTTCTGGAACAGAACTGCCCCTTTTCTGTTGATTAAAAGAATTTTTCTTTTAACTTGATAATCAAAAATACTTCCATCTTAGTTCTGGATTTTTTTTTAGGCTAACACTTCAGGTCCTGCCAGCCTCATGTGTCTCCAAGAGCCAAGTGTCACCTCATGGCCACCCAGACAGCTGACCTTGGCTGCAGAAACTTCTCAGCTAGCAGGGCTTGTTGGATGTCTGTTTTCAGATGTTTGGAAAAAAATGGGTTTAGGGCTTAATTTAAATGTTCTTTATGTCTGGAGGGGGCGGGGAAAGGATTGCCTGGTGAAACCTGAAAGGACTGTCCAGGGAGTAGGAGTTCGGTTTATATTCACTGTGAACTTTGGCACAGCCAACATACTTGTCCTTCCCTTGTCTGTTGCTCCAGGGCTGCTTTTAAGGTTATTTAGTTGCAGAATTCATTTGAACATCAGTCTTCGTAATTAAACCTAAGTGATCTGAATGCCAATGTTGTCTGTGGGGGATATGGAAGCTTTGGGAAGGGGAGTGAAAATACCAGCTCTTGTCCCTGGACAGAAACACACACCCATCGTGTTATTTCCAGCCACTGCCAGGCTCGTCTGGATTACTTTGAGTAGTTGAGAGTGCTTTCCTCACTCCTTTGCTTCAGGGATTATCATAGCTGCTTTTCCTGTTTTGCCATTAAGCCAACTTTGTGCAGATTTAAGTTTGAAGGGTTTTATTTAAGGCCAAACAACTTTTAAGAAGGGGAAAGGGAAAATTAGCCTACAAGCAGCAGGGAGGGAAAAATATTGGTGGCAGACTCCTAAGTGGTTCCTTCTCTCCCAAGCACAAGTGCTGTTATTTTCTCTGTGGTTCAACTCCACACCTACTTTCTCATCTCCTCTAAAAGCTGTAGGTTCAGCAACTGCTCCATATTAGTGAAGAGTTCATTGCAGCTGCAGCAGAGCTTATTTGATGCTCTGGGAAACTCCTGCTGCCTTTAATAGTGAGAAAGGCAATATATTTTTGGGGCCTAAATTAGTGTGAAAGGGCACATACAAACCTGCTACGTACAAATTCCAGCTTGTTTGTACTCTCAGTTGGTTACACCCTTGGCTCAGAACCCAAATATTTCAAGAATTTGGGTTGAGGTATATTCTTTCCTAAAAGAGGCACGAAGTTAGATTCCCCTTTTGCATCAATGGGTGCAGTTTCTGTAAGGTCACGGAGGGTTAGCTGAGGCAGAAATGTTAATTCTCCTCTAAGGCATGTAGAGAGACTTTGGGAGCGGGGGTGATGCTTTGCTCTGGTACAAGAACCTGGGGTCTGTTCCTTGCACACCTGAGATGACCTGGCCCGTGTTTTGATTGGAATATGCGTGCTATGAAGGAAGCCCACCTGATTTTCATGTCCCTTTAAAGGAGCTGGGATGCCTTGTAGTGCCATACTTTGCTGTACTGGGGCCGTTGGTGCTGCTGCTGCCTACCCTAGTGGCTGGTTCTTTGTTTTCCCTGAGGCCTTCAAAGCATGTATGTATGCTGAAGCAGGAGATTAGTTTCACTAAGGAGGCTCATTTCAGATGCAGATGCTCTATGGGCTGCTGCACAAATGAAGGCTGCCTGATTTTCAGATTTAAAAAAAAAACAAAACTATTTTAGTACTCTGCTGGAAACACTCTATGGTTTGCTGTACTTACTCCACCTTTCCATGTTGCCGTGCTGCAGGTGTGGAGGTCAGGGTTGTGGGAACACGTTAGGTGGCATTTGCCAGCTGTCATGTTACACTGTGGTGGGATCAGCCTGGTTCGTTGGTAGGGCCGCTGTTATTCCTGATATTATTCGTGGCATTTTCCTCCTATACTGGAGAATGAGAGCATTTTCCAGTGCCTTGAATTATCCTAACTTATCCGTACGTCAGGTAACCAGCTGGCTGATGAGCATGCAGGGGTGCCGGGGCGCGATGCGGGCGCTGCGGGGTGAGTGGTCTGTGATGCTGACGCGTCCCTTTCCCCGCAGTTACCTGGCCGAGCAGTGCTGGAATGGCGGCTTCGTCTACCTGATCATGTTGCGCCGCATCAAGCGCAAAGCCCCTCTTCCTCCCTCCAACGGCAACAACAGCAACAGCTGCGACCCCAAAGCCAAGCCCAGCCCCGAGCCTGGAGACAGAGCCGCTCAAAATGGGAAAAGGACCAGGAAGTTCGGGGTCATCACCAGGACACCGGGCAGCAAGGACAGCAAGGAAAAGCTGGGCTCGGAGCACGGGAACGGGCACTGCACCCCGATGGAGGTGGAGGTTGCTCAGCCGGAGACCTCTGAAGCAGAAAGCAACGGGGAAGAGCAGCCCCAAGGCACCGCGGGACCGTACCAGGGCCGCCTGTCGGACGGTGGCCTCCCAGACATTGGGGACCAGGCTGCCCAGGTACGTTTGCTTTGGTTCTTCTAGAGAAGGAAGCAGCAGGCGTGCAAGCAAATTAAGTTGATTTCTCAAGCAATTCCCTGTTTCGGTGCTCTGTCCTTGGGCTGAGCCTGTAGGTGACAAGACAAGCTGTGGGATGGGGTCTAAAACAGGGGGGCAGGAGGATTGGAGAGTTAAATAATAATTGTTGGAAACCTCTGTCATATTCCATCTGTGATGGAGGGGAAGATCCTTTATCTCTTGACCTGTCAGGGTTGACCTCAGGATTTTTTGTTGAGACAACTGATGACCCTACAGCACTAGAGCAGGAGGTGTCAGTAGAAGATGGTAATTTTGTCCTTTGGGGCTTCATGTTTAACTCTGCCTGGACTTGATGTCACCTTATAGCTCATGTTAACACTGGAATTGAAGCTTCCCTTTTTGATGCACCAGACCACATTGCATGTATTTGTGTTACGAAACTTGTTTGGCCAGTGTCTGGGAACCACATGGAAGTAATTGTGGATTTTGCTCAGAGTTGATGAGATGGACAATTTGTTAATGTTTGGGACGACATTTGGGATCGGGGCTTTCATTACTTCTCTCTTCGTCCTAATGGAGATCTTGGGTTTGGTGCCTGTCTAGAACTGCAGCGTTGCTGCATGGCGAAAAATAACCCAAGCCTTGATCAGGTTTCAGTATGCATCTATCACCAGAAGCACTGTCTGCCAATCTTTCCAGAGGCACTGATAGTATAAACAGATGAAGGCTGCTTTGTGGGGCTTGGGGCTGGCTGCAGCAGCTGGTTTTGGTTTTAAGACTTCAAAGATGGTAAGAAAGCAGTATGAGTGGACATCTCATCACTAAATTCTGTCGAGAAAAGTATGGGTTTAAATGTGCCCTTTGAATTAGTGCTCCTCAGCACCACTGTGGGGTAGTGGTGATCGTGGTTGTGAAGTTACAGTAATTCAATTTAAAGTACGTTGTAGGCACTAAAAGCAATTTTAAAAAACCTCTGGTTTTAAAGAAGCATAATTGCAAAAGCTTGCTCTTCGCATCAGTGAGACATGTTGGATTTGATGGTGCAGCAGAAAGGGTAGGGTGTTTGTGTACTGCTGTTGCAAGCCTCATAGTTGTAGGCACTCTGAAAGAAAACATTTGAAGCTTAAAAATAAATAAGTGAATCATTTGGTCTTTTGAATGCTCTGGTCCATATAAAAACTCTTTGAATCTGTTCTGAAGATGTCTAATTAAACACATGTTATAAATGAAGATCATCAGTTTTTTTTTTTGAAGCGGAAATCTAAAAATATATATACGTAAAAAAAAAACCAAACCCCTCTTAATCCAGAGCCATCTCATGCTAGTGCTACCTTGATGTTTTCAGTCATTTTGGTCTGAGGAGTAAATTATTAAATTCAGAACATATATGTATCAATGTGAGCAATAAATATATTTTTAATGCAAAGCACATACAAGATGGCTTTGTAAAATATAAAAACGTAATTGAGGCATTGGAAAAAATCAAGAGCTATAATCTGTTCAGTTGTGGTGTAGTGTCATTTACTAAAATTGCTTCTCTTTTTTTTTAATTTCCTCCCCCCCTTAATATTTTGCTTAGAAATATGACCTCTGTCTGTGTCAGTACTAATTACATTTTCCTGACATTTGAATGAGGAGAAACGTGGATAGCTGGAGCCTGAATTGCCTGCCTAGCTCATCCTTTGCTTTTTAAAGACCAGGGAGCTTGATAGAAGCCCATCACTTCAGCAGCTGTGGGGTAGCTGCTATCAGAGTAATGAGTGGTTTAAGTCAGTTTCTTAATAAGTACTGAATAGGGATGGTGAATAAAATTTTCAGAATTATTTGCGTAAAAAAAAAAAAAAAGGAAGAAAAAGGCAAGGAATACTTGGGAGCCTCAGATCTCACTTCCAGCTCCATTTTCAAAGCGTTGACCTGGCCCTCAGGCATGTGAGATCCAGTCGTGTCAGGAACCTTTTGAAAACAGCATCCAGGATGTCCTGTCAGAAGCTGCAGCCTTCTTCCAGGCTTCAAAGCATGAGCCAAGCCTCCTGTAGCTGCAGGATGAGTTATCTCCTCCCAAGCAGGGACGTGGTGCATTGGCAGGGCACCCTCTCTGTGGGGAAAGCAGCTCCATCCCTGCTGCCCGCCCTGTGCTCACCATCTCCTCTGTGTGTTGACTAATTGAATATCCAGGGCTGTCAGCCCTGCACCTTGGGGAGCACTATATTTGCTTTGAGTGGGGAGAGCCAGCCTGTGGCAGACTAGAGGTTGGCTTTGAGAAGCTGCTCGATGACCAGCATGGATGTGGGAGGACCTCACTGGTCCTCCCCACCGCTCTCTTCCCACCCCAGGAAGCAGATTGGATCTTTACTGAAGCTGGATTATGGAGTCCAGGAAAATACCTTTTTTTTCTTCCCTGTAGAAAGTTAGTTTGAAACTGCTGTAACCAAAACAGAGGAAAAGAGGTTGAGTTGAATATTCATGTCTGCAACCACTGCTGTGCTGATCCCAGTGGCCAGTTCATGGCCAGTGCCTAGGGGATGTTGTGCTGGGAGTGCTTTTGAGGCATCCACCTGACATTTCAGTGCCTTTTGCTTTCAGGGTATTTCTCCCACGAGCGTGGGGTTGTTCTCCCATTTTCCCTGTGCATGCTGTACATAACAGCAATGCTGGATCATGGAACGACAGGCAGGATGAATACTGTTTGTCAAGTGAACCTGCCAGGAGATTCCTGTGTTACTGGTTTGTGTGCATGTGCCAGTCCCCTTCTACAGGCTTGCTTTCATCTCTCAGATCTTGATCTGTCTCTCCTTGCATTTGGCATTGCTATCGCTGTGTATAAACAAATCTGCCAGGCTGTCTGCTGGTATGTAACCCTCAGTAAATATTGTACCTGTCAATTAGCAGGCAGCATTTAATGTTTACAGGTGGTTAAGTTATGCTGCAATATTTTTAGGATGAACCTAAATGCCTTTTAAAAATGTGGGGATTCAAAGCAGCAAAGCTGTGTCTGCCTGGCAGGAAGATCTCTAATATCTGGAAACCAGACCTGACCTTGGAGAGGACCCAGGCTGGCAACAGTGGGAGTCAAGGGCAGTGATTTAAGATTAGGCAATCTCTGAGCTGGAGTAATGATCCATCACATCCTGGGAAGATTGGGGAGCTTAAACAGAGATATCAAAGTTTTATTCAGCAGCCTGAGACAGGGCATAGTTTTGCAGGCTGGTAATTATACAGGCACAGATGAAAGAGGGGTATGGGAAGGGGCTGCTGGAGTCCATTAAAAAATGACAAAGGAAAGGAAACTGTGAGATTTCCTCAAAATATACCAGTCCTGTGGTTTCACTGGTAGGACAAAATCCCTCAGTTTTGGTCTCAGTTTCCCTGTCATGGTGTTTTTGGAAGATCCATGGACTGCTTCTGTAGCTGTTCAGCCCCTAAGGAGTGCCCAGAGATGGCCAGATACGTGGGGAGAGATCAGAAGTAGGACTGAGGTTTGCAAGGACCACAGTTAGGACTGTGAGGAGCAGAAGCCTAGTTGTCAAAGGAGACCTAAACAGGTCCAGGTCTGGCTGGCATGATGAGAGTCTTTCACTGATGAAGCCAGAAGAAGCTTGGCTGGAGATGAGATGTACCAGAAAAGACTGGCCACCTTGGCTTCCTCCAGCCCCAGCAGGATGCTCTGAAAACCCTTATAAAACCCAACTGTTAAAAGCAAAAACAAGACACCCCCAGAATGCTCTTGAATCCTCTTGCTTCTTTATAAGCATCCAGATTATTAAGGCCATGAGGTCCAGATCCAAATTTATCAGTGGCTGGTGGAAACTGTATAAAGGACATTGGGCAGAGTGGAAGTGCTTTAGTAGTGAAGGGAGGCAAGTGAGGTGGGCTGAGGCTCCACATTTCAGCATTTCTCCACTGGCAGAAACACGTGGCATGGGAGGAGTTCAGGGTGTCCTGGGTGGTGGTGGCACTGTGATGTGGGGCTGTGGTGGGATGCCTTTGCAGGATGGAAACAGGTCAGCATCTGGTGGCCCTGCAGACTGTGTCTGCTCTTCTGAAGTCAGTGTACCATCTGTTAACAAAAGGAGAGAGTGAGGGAGGCAGAGGAATGTTAATGCCTTGCCTGCTGGAGGTTTTTGGGGAGATCTGGGTTACAGCAGCACTTCAGGATCTTGGCTCCCTCTTGTTAACCCCACTGCTCTCTGGTCAAAGCCACCAGAGCGGTGTTCCTGCCTAGCCTGCTCTGCTCTTCCAGCCCAGCTGAGCCCCACATGCAAAGACCACAGCCCTCTCCGACCCATGAACCTGCACTCAGGTGCACACAGATGTGTGTGTATGTAGAGAACCAGACAGAACTTGCTTTTATGTTGCTCTGACTGCATGGTACATTTTATCAGCAGCTCTCTTCACTCCCTGAGCCCATTATTGCTCTCTTACTGACAAGGCTTGTCTCTGGTGGGGATGAATTCTTTGAACTGCATTTTACTCTGCAGTTAGGGAAGGCTGACAGCTGTTCTATAGCTGCCCTTGCCAATTAGTGTTGGTAAATGCCAGTATTACCTTGAGTTTTGGTTAGTGGAAAATGTTCCTTATCTCGCCAAGCAGAAGAGGAAGGCTAATAATGCATTACAGGAATCAAAACATGAGGCTTGAGATAATGTAATGGCTTTAAGCATTTTACTATTTTGTTAAATTTGATGGGAAAAAAAATTCTCAACCTTTTGCTGTACCAAAATGAAAATGTGAGCAAGCAGTCCAGTGAAGCTACTGGACTAAGTTGCTTTACATCAAGTTTTTTTGGCAACCTAAACAGTAATTACTGTTTCATCAAGGCTTTTATGGGACTTTTATGATGCATGGTTTAGACATAAATAACACTGGTTTTAGGTGTTAATATAGATACTTTTAGTCATGTAAAGCCCTTCCTCAGAATCTGATTCAGTTCTTAACGTTTTTTTATCTGTTGTGTTTTCTTCCAACTTTCATTAACATGGATCCTGGGGCTATCTACTGTCTTGAAGTTTTAATGTGCACTGTGATAAGCATGTCTTCCCTCTTTGTTGCCTGTTTTGGGTTGTAAACTCTCTTAGGGACAAGGGCTGTCTTTTAATTGTAGCTGTACAGCACTGACAAAACTTGGCCTTGCTTTTGCTTGGGGTTTTAGGAAGTGCTTTGATGTAACTAGTAGTGAAATTACAGTTAATATTTTTTGCTGCCAGTTATGTTCCACCTTGCCATAAAACAACAATCATCACAATTTTCTGGGGTCAAGTTGCTTGCTGCCAAGTTTTTTCAAATGACTTGAGGTTCTGCCTGCCTTTGCTGTGATTTAAGTGATAGCTACAGCTGTGGTGCTGTAGATTTTAATTTTAAGTAGCAGTCTGTCCTTTTATCCTGCTTTCGTACTGAATTTTCCAAGAGTGCAATGGATGTAGAGATAGTCTGGTAATGGATGGGTTGTAATGTGTTAATGTGTCACATTGAAACCAGGTCCTCACTCTTGGAAATGAGCTACCCCCAAAGGCTGCACAGGAATGTTCAAGGTTATGTTGCAGGAGGCCTGGGCCATCCTCAGCTATCAAAAAACATAGGTGAGAGCACCACTATCAAAGTGTTTCCCACCTACACAGAAAGTGTGTGTTTGGGGGGGGATTTTATTACATTTTGGGCCATATTAAAGATACAGCAAACTCACAACTAAAATGCAAGTGACTAGCTTCAGCTGAAATGTAAGTTCACACCATTTTACATTTTAATCATTAAGTGCAAATAGTTGAAACCAAGTGGACATGCCTAAAAATAGAGTCTGCTGTTTGCTTAGGTGCTGTCATGTTTCAGGCGTTAGTTGGAATTATAAAGCTACATACACTTAATTTTTGAGGCAGAGTGCTGAAAGCACTGAGCAAACCTAAAAAATTCCTCTTGCTGACAGATCTAATACCAGTCCCCACAAGAGACCTCTCTTCAGCTGACACTGGAATGTGGTGACCTACTCTAGGCTGGGCTTTAATCTAGTGCAGGCTGCAAGGATGTTTTCTGAGAAACTTCAGACTAACCAACCAGCCATTCCCAATAGCCCCAGCAAGAGAATGAGAGTGGGTGAGGTACTCAAAGGCGTGCAAACACCTGTAACCCTTAAAAATGTGAGTTCTCCAGGGGCAGTTGCCAGGCAGAAGCCCCCCAGGGTCAGAGACAGCTGAGAAAATCCTTGGTCTGATCTCACAATAAAGATTCGGTTGATGGCAAGAGTGGAGCAGCTCAGAGAGGTGCAATCCAGATGGTGATGGCTCAGGATGACAAATGACTCCAGCAGATGTTTTAAGGGGTGGTGGTACAGTTCAGGTGCTTGCATTGGCTGATAAAATGTTTCAAGCCCTTGCCAAGGAAATGATGTCAACAAGTAGTCTGTCTCGGGAGATGGATCCCTGCGAGATAGTCTTGCTTAAACTCACAGGATTTTCATCCACTCTTCTGTGTTGCCTGTTTTGTGTATTTTAATTATGTGTTTGTGTTTAGGGGAGGGTATGTTTTTGCTTTTTACAGTTCCCCGGGTTTCATCCCTTAGGACACTTCTCTTTTCATGGGGAAAGTACTCACATTTCAGTGGAAAGATGCCAAGTGTCTGGCGGCTGTTTGTCCAAACAAGGGGACTTGTGAGATCAGGAATGGACACTTGAAAGCAATCACAGTTGTGTCTGTGCTCCTGGATCCTGCTCTAGGCACATGGAAAGTTCATATCATCAATGCTGTGTAATTCGATTGGGTTTGGGGTTTGTCTCCCTCTTTTAAGTCGTGTAGGAGACACCCACTGTATGGCTTGCATCACCCAGAGGCAGAAGCCAAAGTTTTCAGTGGTTCAGTGCTAAGAAACTTTCATAGGCAACAAGGATGGATAAAGAACTCCCATCTTGGAATAATTTATTGATAAAGCCATTTAAGATTTTTCCTGCCCCCCTGCTTTTGATTTATCTTGGAGTTGTTTAGCTTGCTTGTGCAACAATGAAAACAAAACCCAGGGTAGTAGATGAAAGCAGGAGTCCTGCTGTCAGATCAGCCTTAAAAATAACCTGGCTAAGATCAGACAAAAAATACACTCATTAACCACTAATGAAATAATTGCTTCATTAAGAAACTGCAAAAATCAGATTTTGGCATGATTTTCTGGTACTGAGTCATTCACATTAATATCTGTGATGTGAAGAGTGATGGCTTTTGACTGTATCTTGAGACTGACGCGTTCAAGCTGCTCAGCTGGTATGTGATGGTGCAAGTTAATTCCCCAGCTACTGAACTGTCTGTCCCACCTGCCTGCTGGGGAATGGGGGCATGATGTGATCCAAGGTGGAGCAGGCAGCTGGGACTAGTGCTTTTAATTTATCCCACATCAGTGAAGGATGCTGGGAAGTGGGTATGTGCTGGTATGGCCATGCCAATGTTCTCCCTGTTCCTGTAGGGAAGGATGTTGCACTACAGGTCTGAGTGTCGTGTGTTTCTGTTTGGGGCATTTTGTGCTGGTTTTCAGCTCTCTGTGATCAGCATGTTGGCTGCCAGCTGCTGTGAAGCCTATTGAAGCAAATTTTTATAATGCATGGAACTTGGAACTTTCTCTTAAGTGTCGCATTTCCTGAGCAGCTTCGTGGTTGGTGAGGAAGATCTCACTGTTTGCTTCTGCTGCTCCTAATGGGAAACCCTGTGAAGTTTGTAAGTGGGAACTGGTCCCTGCAGACAGACCGTAAAAATCCACGTTGAATTGTGGAGGGAGGGAGACATCCCACGGGGTGCATTCAGGTCCATGTCAGTGTGTACGTACAGACCTGGCATGGTTATTGGTATTCTTACCAGGGCTTATCTCTGTTTTTATTTTAAAATCGTTACATATTTACATCTGGTTTGTCTGAATTGCTGCTGTGACAGAAAGTGCTTTTTCATAGACAACTATTTTACATTTTCCATTTTACTGTCTGGCTTTTTAACTACTTACTGCGTTTCTGTTTTCCATTTGTTTACACCTTGCTCCTGCCAAGCTTGTCTTTAATAAAAGATTTCAAAGCAATTTTTTTTCTTTTGTATATACAGATTTGCAGCTTCCTGAGCACGGCACAGTCAAAATAAGTCAAACCCCTTTAAAATCCCCCGCAATTAGCTAGTGAAGGAGAAGGGGGGAAAGAATGGCTCCAGTGTCTTTCATTCATTTATTTATTTATTTTCCTCGACACTCGGAGGAAAAACGTTCCTTTTTGTTTTATTAATGATGTGCTTATGAAACGGAGCGTTTGATGGTGTGCGCTCGGAGCGGGCGGAAGGCGAGCTTCCCCACGTCGCGCTGGCAGCGCGCGCCCGCTCTGATCTGTAGCACGCTGGTTCATTCCAGATGCAGGCTCGCTCTCAGCAGAGGCTGCCTGATGTACAGCGGCTTCACGGAGGAGAAAAATGGCCTGTGGGGACCCACTGGAAGCTGCCAGCTGTGTGCTCTGTTCTCACTTGCGGTCTGTTACGTAAGATGACCCTTCCCCACCCCACTGCCCCCCCCCCCAGGCCCCACCTTTGCAATTAATCCAAGTAGAATATTCATGCTGACTTTAAAAACATTTTAATTATTTGTAACCTAGGCGCTTTGAAGTTGATCAGATTCAAGTGGAAAAATCTGGTCCAAAGGGCTGCCTGCTTGAAAGAGCCAAGTTGGGAGGAAAGTTGAGTCACTACGAGTGACGCAACTGCAGAGAACAGAAATTAGCCATTAGTCGAGCAGCAGCTTGACTTGACCATTTGTGTTTCTGCTTGCTGTGTGAGGGAAGTTAAAAAAATGCAAGTCTGGAAGGGATTTCAAGAGATGACCCAATCTTACCTCCTCCTCTGAGACTGACTGACAAATGTTAGTTCATCATGTCCATGAAATCCTTTTGGGAGGAATCCATGTAGGCAGGGCTGCTGCTGCCTGGGATTACAAGCAAAATCCATGGAGTGGATCTGGGCAGAGTTAAGGTTTCTTCAAGTCTCTAACAGTGAATTTTGGCTTCTTATTCCTTTGACACTCTCAAAGCAAGCATGGGTCTCTTTCTTAGTGTCCATTATGGCCAAATCTCAGGTGAATTGCATGAAATTTTCTGGGTTGTCATATACAAGTATTCATCCCATGTTATGTCGTGAGCCTGTTCTCAAGTGCTGCACACTCTGCTTGTGGCCTGCCTTTGGTTAAGGGATATAATTTAGTCTCCTAAAGGGTGACCAAGGCTGTATATCACTGGTCCCTGGCTGCAGCAGGAGCTGGTAGTGCCTCACTCTCCGTTCCTGATGAGCATCTCTGGAATTTGAGATGCCTGACTGGACTGGCATCAGCGCATGTGTACTTTGTGCTTGAAGCGCTTTTGCACCGAGAGCTGTGGGTGCACCTGTGCAGATTTACTGTGTCACTGGTGAACAAAGCTGGGGAGAGGTTATTCTGAGTTATCTATAAATGAAGCTGTGAGAATTATTCTGTTACTAGAAATGTGGAACTGACAGCAGCCGAGCAGCAACCGGGATTGTGCAGCCAATCAAAGAAGAGTGGTCAGTGTTTAAACACGTCCTCTGGGCAGGGATTAAGCAGGCTCCAAGGGCAGTGACATCATACCTGCAAAATGCCAAATCTAACTACACTTGGAGTTTCCTTTGGGCATTTTAAGTCTCTGGAGTGGAGTGAATGCACCACAATCCTAGCTTTCATTTGAAGGCTAAGTGAGCTTGTAGTCTTTTTGTTCATGAAGGAAAGCTTGAAAATAAAATCCTTAAAAAAATTTCAAAATTAAACACATGTATCACTACTCTTTTTTTTGTTTTCTTCTTTTTTAAAGCATTTAGGCTTTGTGTTGTTGAACCTGGGAGTCTCCAATAACTCAACAAAACCGGTTTTAAGGAGAATTTAAATGCATTTACAAATCCTTGGAATTGGCACAGAGCTTTACTATTAAGGCTTTCCTATGATGGACTCACATAAGATGCATGTTCAAAGCCAGCAGCATTTTTAGCTGGCTGTGAAGTATCCCATGCTGCTTTGTGCAAAAGAGATAGCAGCTTCATGGGGAGGGAAAGGGGATTCTGCTGGACACCTCCTTTCTCCAGAGGCCTCAAGCAAAAGCTGGCAGTCTGCTCTTTAATAGCTTTCAGAATCTTGGAGTGACATCCCTCAGAGGTACGTGTGTGTTGGTGGGGGGCGTTTGCTTTGCTGTGCGTGGTTAAGTGAAGAGCTATGAATGTTTTATGAAGGAAAGAGAAAGAACAGTGAGGGGTTCTGATTTCCACTCAACACCGAACGAACTGCCTGCAGCTGACCAAGGACTGAAGGGACAGCCTTTTCTTACACAGGAGCTGGTGGCAGTGGCATTTGAAAATGAGTGAAAGAAATACACATTTGGGCATGTGCCAAACAGTTTTGTTGTCTTCACTGTGGATGTGTTCCTCTGTCAGTGTTCGGACTGAGTAGTGCTTTGCTTTTGCAAGTGCTTTTGGTTACTTTGCAAGGGCTTTTGATTTTAGTGGGCATTCAAAGGGAATAAGATGGGTGCTTGCATCAAGAGCAGCAGAGTCTTGCCCTTTGCTCTTATTAAGTGCTATGGATATGAATATTTGAGAGTGGGTCAGCTAAGAATAAATGTGGGATTTATTTTTGTCATAAAATGTGTGATAGTGAGGAGTGCTGAGGAATGCAAGCCAGGCACTGCAATCACGGGCCTTGGTGTAACTCATGTTCCAAAATGCTTTTTCAGGTCATTAAAGGCAATTTTATGACTGCATTGTTAAACTTTATTGGAGGTCTGCTTCCAAACCGGGTTTAACAACAGAACATTCAAAGTGGCATCTTGTGAGGAGAATGGATGGTCATTCTTTCAGCCTGGGCTTGGCTGGGGGAGGCAGAGAAATTGTATTTCTCAATTATACTGTCTTGAGTATGGGTGCAAGGTACTTTATAGCAATAAAACCTCTCTGGAGCATTTTCATGCTGTAGCTCAGTTCTGGTTTTTTAGTAGATAAATATAGTTGACTCTTGGCCTTGCATTTAACACGGTGTCTCATGTGTCACTCTAATTTATTTTAAAGTATCCTCTGTCCTGACATGTCCTGTTATTCAGCAGGAGACTGGGCTTTTATCAAGGCATTGAAGATCCCAGTTAAACCTGTTGGGATATTGCCCATCTGCAAGGCTTTCAAGTTAACAAATGACCCACAGGTGTTTGTTTTCAGGCTCAAACTTTTGGGTAACCTCTTAAGAAAACTGATTTGTTTTTTCTGTTTCTCCTACCTGTGGTCTAAGGGCTGGGATTCATTAATATCATAGTTGTTGCTATTATTAATATTCATGATAATATTTCCATTAGTAATGTTAGTATTGATAATTATTACTTATTCTTGTTACTTTTCATTTTGTTTATAAGATACTGTTGTAGATACTGATGTCTTTGTTCCCAGCTGAAAAGCTCATGTTGTATTTAAAAGTTTCAGTGATCAAGTAAAAAAAGCATATTTTCTTCACTTAATACTCTGATAAACAACATTGG
Source organism: Atrichornis clamosus (assembly GCA_013400975.1). NCBI lineage: Eukaryota > Metazoa > Chordata > Aves > Passeriformes > Menuridae > Atrichornis > Atrichornis clamosus. The sequence goes on along the minus strand of WBMZ01001996.1, from coordinate 65,357 downwards.
CCTAAAATCTGCCGGTTGCTGCCACAACCCTTGGGTTTGCTGATATATTTAGCAGTTCTCCTTCTCAGAAACAAGCAGCAATTTGTGCATGCTCTTCACAGTTTGCCATGAAATTTTAATCATCTTTGCTACTTGGGCGTTTGGGTACTGCAAGAATGTAACTTGTGTACATAACACACCCAGTCAGAAATAGCTGACCTGGCACCTGGTGACTACAACACATGCCTTAAAAATTGCCTTCCAATTGTGCATTTTGCTGTCGTGCAAGCTTGAAAACTTCTAAGGGTTTTTCATAATACTGTAATCCTGGTTCTTCCCCTTTCTGAGAGTGTCCTGGCAACCACCTTACATGTCTTGCTTGATTGTTATTCCTTTCCTTTTCTGCTCTGCTGATACTGTTACACTTGTGTTTCCTTGTGCCCCGTCCTGCCAGTAGGACTCATGGGAGCTAGTTTTTGTTTTGCATTTCGTATGGCACTGGAGTTTGTAAATTGCTTTTTGCATAAATCTTTATAATAATTAAAAATAAAGGTGTCCTGAACATTGCTTGTTATTTTGCTTATACTGAAAATTATTCTCTGCAGTGGGTAAATTTATTATTTACAATCCATACAACAGCTGCCCAGTATGAGATATTTGATTGGCAGCTGATAATTTGGTGTTTTCTTCCCCACGCCTCAAATCCTGCAAACCCCTCTGGACAGGGAAGCACTCTGTGCAGTGCCAGTCTGGTCCCTGCTGCAGTAGCAGCTGCACTGCCTGATGTTCAGGGCCTCCCTTGAACCACGTCTTGCTCCTCTGCAGCCCCGCACGGCTCATCCTTGAGTTTTGGCGAAGGGGTTTGAGGCCACTGGTTGCTTCGGGAAGGATCAGGGCATTGAGAGCAGCACCTCTGCGTGGCTCAGAAAAGCTGCAAACATCCCTGCAAGGAAACTTCTACATGCTGACCCTGCTCTGTGCTGCCTCCTCCTTTCTGCCTCCTTCGCTTGGACCACAGCTAACATAGCAAACCTCAGCAAAAACACCCGTATAGCCCGGGCTGTACAGGTGTGTGGTGATGGGCAGCACGGTGCTAAATAGCTCCCTCCTGTCCCCTCCCAGCACCCTCTTGGTGTCCAAATCCAAATTGAGGGACTTTCTGCACATTTTCTCTCAGCGAGAAGGTTGCCGCATATGGAAGATGCACATCCTGAAGGGGACGGATGGGCTGGGAATCCAGATAACGGGAGGCAGAGGGTCGAAGCGGTCCCCTCACAGCATCATCGTCAACCATGTGGAGGAAGGCGGCTCCGCGCACAGGTGAGGTGACGGTCGTGCCTTCTGGGTGGTGGGTGTGGTGGACTATCCATGGCCACTGCTCTTAGCTGGGTTCAGGAGAAAAGTGTGGGAGTTTTGCCCTCCCGTTGTGTGAGGATGAGAGTATGGCATTTTTAGCTTAAAAACTTATGTTTGATCACAGAAGCTGTTTTAGCAGGTTTAGTCAAAACTGTAGACAGATCAAAAGCTTCCTTGGTGATGGAGGGAAAACCAAGGAGCCTGATGTCTTACAGGGCTTTTCCCCTGAGTACCTTTCTTGGAAGACGTGCCTTTCCCATGGGATCAGTTGTGCATCCTAGGGTGCTCACTGCCAGCCCTCCTCCTGTTCCCTGATGGGGTTGAGATGGCGCTTGCTGCTGCTGCCTGACCTAATCCAGTGGGTCACAGAGAAGACTTGTGGGGTCTCAGCCCTGCAAAGAGAGTGAAATGGCTCTGCTTATAGCAATGATTTCCTGGGGGCACCTTTCTGAGCCCCTTTTTTTTTTTTTTTTGAAAATAACGCTGCACTAATCAGTGCAAGCTTAGCTTAGCGAGGTCACGCTGTCCATCCTTCCCCATCCCACCACGTGCCGCTGGAGCCCGGCACTGTGGGAGGACGCCCTGCAGCTCCGTGTTCCCGCTGTGTTTCTGCAGGGATGGCAGGCTGATGGCTGGCGACGAGCTCCTCATGATCAACGGGCAGTCGCTGGTGGGGCTGTCCCACCAGGACGCCGTGGCTCTCCTCCGCTCGGCCGCTGGCCTGGTGCAGCTGGTGGTCTCCAGCAAGGTACAGACATCTCCTGGGTGGTCTGACGAATGTACATCCACAAATGTTTGTGCAAGTGCTGCCGGAAAGGGTCGTGTTTTCGACAGGGAATCACATCTACACGTTTGCTCCACTAAATTTAATGCACAGCAAGGAGGAGGATATCAGTAGCTGCCTTAGATCTGTGGCAAATCAGCACACAATAGACCAACTCAATGATTTTTGCTTGTACTGTCACTGTCATTCAGTGTGCAAATGAGTACTTATTCATGCAGACGTTACCTAAGTTTTGGCCAAAACCATTTTCTTAAAATTACATGCTAAATAAAGCAGGCTGTTCTCAGCCTCTTCTGCTTCCTGCCTGCATAGCCTCTTTACCTCTCATTCTGTCCTGTCTGTGTGCCTGAGACCTCTTGGTGATGATCTCTTGGCTTGAGTTCCTTATTTTGTCCTTGTTAATAGCATGGAGTGGAGCTCTTACAGATAAAGGAGCATGAAATTTCAGGGAAATGAGAGTGGAACTCATTTATCAGTTGGACTCTTCGTTCTGTCTTGCTCACAGAAGAGGTTGAGGGGATATTACACAATGTTTTTCTCCTTTGTTTAAGAAAGCCCTGCCCACCCGTTTGCTCTTCTCCATGCATCACATCCTGCTGCCTGCCCTGACTTGGGTTGCTGCAGGTGTTTGGTGGGTGGCCAGTCAACTCCCAGAAGAACCCAGGGGTCTCAAATAAGAACCTGCCTGCAGGGTGGGGGCCATCAGGACCTTTTAGATAGTGACAGGAACACCTCAGTCCAAATGGACCGCTTGTATACCTGCATTTCCATGGTGTCAGCAAGCCACTGCGTCAGTATTTTCAGATTTTTTCTTAGCTTCACCTTCAGGGTTCCCCAACCATCCCAATGTCTGGATGCTCTGATGGCTTCCCAGGATTCTGTATGCACATGTTTTTCAAGAAGAGGCTCTATTCCACCATAGTAAAAGTGAAGACACTGAAGTTCACTGCAGACCTTCGGTAGGGTCGCAGTCTTGCATTAACCCCACCAGTTTTTATTCTGGAAACAACACACTTTGACCTGGAGTAGATGCATTTTGTGTTTCCTTTAGACAGTTGAACTCTGCCTAAACACAAGGCAGTAGACTATATATATTTCTCCTGAAAATTAAGTGCTTGCTCATGTGGTGACCTCATCAAAATGATCATCATGCATAAGCTTAGGGCATAAAACTTCACGTTCCTGATCAGGCTGTGAATCTGTTTGTCCTGTGCTCTGTGCACTTGGACAGTTTTCATGTCCCTGGGAGGGGGTCTTGGAAAGGCAAGCAATGGGGAATCCAGCCTTGTGCCATGTTTCTGGCAGCCTCAGAAAAGGTGTACATTGGTTCCCCAGCAGCTCCCTTCTGGGCTTTATTTCTTAGTATAGGACTGCAGCCTTGCCTTTTAGCCTGGTGAGTGCTCAGTAACACAGAACTTGTTCTGAAAGCAGTGAGTCTGTCTGGCCACAGCTTTCGGCTGATGCACGTTTGCCTGCCAGAAAAGATCCAAAGACTGGAAACAAATGGTGAAGCATCAGGACTGAGCTGGTAGATGATTGGTGGGTCAGTTTTCATTTTATTCTCCTAAGTAGGGTTGTCAGTGTACTATTCTTATGTGGGTAGGTAGATAAACATGTGAAGGGAACATCCACAGGGAGGGAACAGGAGCACAGGGTGTGATTTGGGATGCAATGGAATGAGTAATGAGGTCTGTAAACTCTCAGTCTGCTTGCAGGACATTTAATAAACCTAAAGTGGGGAGGAACAGGCTGCTGGAGAAGCATTTATTTTAAATTCTCCTGTATGAAATCTAAATGTTTTAAACATGCATTGGCCTATGTTTACTATATGTGCACTTTAAAACCAAGTCTGCTTTTTATAACCAGACCATTAAAAGCTTGAGCACATGGAATTGTGTAACAAGGGGAGGATTACCAGGGAGCTCACACTGGGCAGGTGAAATGGAGTGGTTTTACTGTGAGACTGGCGTTTTTCTGCACATGATGTAACATATTTTATTGTCTCTTGGGTAGGAATCTTCTGAAGGGGATTTTCTGAAGTATCCATCTACCAGTTTGCCAGACTTGCTTAGCACTTGCTCAGTCCAAGACTCTGTCTCTTGCACTGACAATAAGGAAAACGAAGAGCCAGAAGAAGAAGATGTGAAAGGAGTGAATGTGTCTCCTGAAAAACTGGTCGCTGTAAGTGTGGTTTTGGTGTGACGTTTTTATTCTCTCTCTTGATGCCCCTTTGCATCTGTCACATTCTTCTGCAGCCTGACGTGGAGCAGGTCCTCAGGACGAGGCCATCCCACCCCACCCAGCCCTTCTCCGCACGGGATGTGGGTGAGAAGATGAAGTGGGCAGGGCATTTACCACAGCCCCTGCCAGCCCTGCGCTGCAGAGAGGCAGAGGCACGGGGAGCAGGAGCTCTCGAGTCCTCCGGGCTATGTTGCAATCGTGGTTTTGTTTTTCTCCTCGATTGTTTTCCACCCACTTCCACTGCTTTTGTTGGATCTGATGCAAAGTCTCTCGCCGTGCTTACGCAGTTACACACTCTTCTTTCCCCTCCTTTTGTAAAGAAGCTTCTTTAACAGTTTATGATCCAAGTCTTGAAGTTTGTGTTTGCTCTGTTGAAGCCAACAGACACTTCAGAGGAGGGAGAGGAATTTCTGGCTGTGAACCATAGCTGAAGTTCTGCTGAATAAATGCTGCTGGTTGATAATCTCACTTGCATTCCCTTCAGGGCTGCATTAAGAAGGGATTAAATGGGTTATTGTTATTTATTTGTAATGTAGCAGCTCTCTGAAACTTCATCGGTCTTCTGGGCCTCTGTTGTATTGTACAGACAAAAAATAAAATTATGTTTCTAATCTAAAGAGCTTGCAGACTAGTTTTCCAGCAAGGGAAGGCAGACGGATTCACTTGAAGCTTTTATCTACTTTTTATTTTTCCTTCTTGTCTTTTTTCCCCCCACCTCTTTTCATGACAGTTAAATCTGTTAAACCTTTGGATGGCTCAGATATGATATAGGTTTGGGGATATGTTTTGGTTCTGTAACCTTACACTTACACCTGAGCTAAAAAGCTGCTGCCCAGGACGAGTCTCATGCTGTAGTCCAGCTGATGCTGGTGCTCACTTCCTACCTGCCTGTCATCTCTGTCTTACCTTGAGTCAATGTTTATAACAGTTCTCACTCTCACACATCTCAGTACTCTTGACAAATTTTATTATTTCTGCACTGTCTGCTCTTCTATGTGCCAGTGTGCCTTTCTGGGGGGAGGAAGGGGAAAAAAATAAATGGGGGATGCTTAGCTTGCTGATGTTGGTGTAGTGTTTGTGTGCTAACTTGAGTGGGCATCTAAGCATTCTTTTAACTATCAAGGTACTTTAAATTCTTCTACATATTATGTTTCTGTTTCTTCTACATATTATGTTTTCTTATAAGGTTATGGCTCAGCAACACTTAAATACAAAAATCAATTTTGACTAAACTTATATTGTGGCTTCAGGATGCAGCTCCCTGACATTCCAGCGACTCTCAGCATACACTAGGAGCTGTCTCTTGGTTTGCTCACGTCTTTTCCAGCAAGGCTCTGTCTGGTTTTCAGTGATGGCTTTTTTATCAAGTGTTTCCTTTCCAGATTAACATAATGCTCAGGGAAGGTCAAGGTAGTTGAGGTGCACGTGACCATGAGGACACAGCTGTGTGAGGCTCCCAGAGCGCTTCAGATTGGACATGAGTTTGGAGCCTGCCCTGATGTCCCTGATGGAGCCTACCCTGCAGCTGGCAGTGGTGGGAGCAGCTAATTCAGAGCCAGTTAGGCTTGCCTGCCTTTCTGGCACTCTTGCCCCTGATGGCAATAGCTCTGTGCTTTCAAAATACATCGCTGGAATATGGAGGGGAAATCACAGAAATCTGGGCACAATAGATATGTTAGAAGAGTAGCAGCAAGATTTTTTTTTTGTTGTCTGCCCATCTCTGCTTCTATTAATTTCTTTTGTTGAACGGATGTAATTTAAAGGGATATAATAAGTTATTAGTGACTGTCAAGACCTCTACTGTTCTTGCTTGATCTGCAGATGAAATCATTGCTTTTCTGATCCAAAGCACAGGATGTGTTTGCGTTCCCCTTGCAATTGCTGTCTCAGCCTCAGAGTGCAGACAGGGCTCTCTGCAGCCTGGAGTCTGAACAGGGTAAACCTCTCAGCTTTGCCTTCATCCTCATCCATCCTCATCAGATCAGGGCAGCCTGAGCTGAGCTGGGCTGTGCAGACGCTGCATACCATCAGGCAGGACAGAGGAAGGTAAATGTATGGAAAAGATAAAATTCATGTGGCTTTTTTCCACCTGACAAGATGGAGGGGATTTTTCATAACAAAGCTTAGAAGCTGATTTCAAGGCCACTATGAACTCAAAGCACCACAAGATTTTATTTTTAAATATATGTATGTGTATATTCATATAGATTATTGCAAAATTGCTTTGAAAATCACTGTTCTGTGCTGCTCTCATGCTTTTGATGATACTCATGTGTCTTCTCTTTCTCTCACATATATTCCATTATATCTGTACTGCAGATAAGGGATGACAGCATGACTGAGGATTAAAGCAGGAACTAAGATGGACTATTTTTAATCAGAGCAAAAGTAATTGTATTAGACTTCCAGGATGGGTGGTACTCGAGGTCTGAACCAGGTAACTGGGACTGTGATCTCTGTATAAGAGTCAGATGTCTTAGATTTGAAGCTGACTCTCAACTCGGCTCTGGCCGGCAGTTACCTTTCTCACCTCGGACAAGAGCTTAATGGATTTTCTTGTTTACTCTGCAGGGTTTTGTAGGGACTTAAAGGGATGCTGTCAGGTGCTGAGTGGTTATGTCATAATGAGTAATTCAGAGTGATTTGTCAGCAGAGGCTTCACTGTCCCTTTTCTGACCAGAACAATGTGTATCTACTTCTGAAGTCTAGAAGATGCCACAAAACTTTCAGGAGCTCTTAGGTTTGTCAGAGGTGTTCTTTCATTAAGTTCTCTGTGAATATAGTTCACTGCTGAGTATTCAGAACCATAATTTATAAACCTGATGGACTTGCTGTTAATGCTTTAGCACCTGATTGCTTAAAGGCAGAACCAGGCAGAAAAAACAATCACTTGGAATGAAGGTATGTATTCAGATCTTCATCCTTGTAGCTACTTAGAACTCAGTTGGACCAGGCTCTGAGAAAACTGATATAAGTTGTCACTGTTTTGAGATGAGGGCTGGACCAGGGACCCCTGTCAAAGGCCTCTTCCAACCTGGCTTAGTCTGCAATTCTTTGAAAAAAAAAAAATTAAAACTATATTTTCTAGAAGCTAAAAAATTTTCCTGTAAGTTCTTTACAAGTCTTTTAAATTCTGTTCCAGCATTTCCAGACAGGGGAGCAGAGCCTGAGTTAGTCAGCTTTCCCAGGACACAGCAGAAGAGTTTAGTGACATTAGAAAACTGTAATTTAAGAGAAATATCACTTTAAGTCTTACTTGAAAGTCCACTGGTTAAGTTTCATTAATAAAAATTGCATAATACAGTTTAATTGGAGTTCTGCTTTTACAGTGTCCTTACGTAAAGCCCTGTTTAACATGAAACATCCCTTAAAGTTCTAACTTTATTAAGACTTGTGCTGCCAGGCAGAAAAAGGATTGCATTAATATCCTTAAAGTGCATTTTTTTCAGAGCTAGTTTAGCCAATGTTCCTTAACTTCAGACACAAAATACTGGGCCAGAGAGTTGTGTTTTCTTAAATGGTCCTGAGACACTCTGGGGATTTTAAGCTCCTCCACCCCAATCCATATTTTGCCATGTGCAGTTGACACTCCTATTCTGAAATGTCATTATTTATGGCCAAGTCTGAAATAGGATAATATGATAGTATTTGCCTTAGATGATTTATTTTTTCATTCTAATTCACTTTTACTAGTGTTTTTGTTGCTTGAAATTGAATCTGTCACTGCACTGGCAGCTGATGGATCAACCTGGGAAGTGAACTCTAAAGAGAAAGCACATCTGCCAAGAATTTGCAAAGTGTCCAGTGAATTTGGGGCATTTTTGGTCCCTAGACAGAAGCACGTGCCATTCTTAGTTGCTTCAAAAGCCTTTGTTTTTGGTAGTGCTATGTTGTTCAATATCGGATGGTTTGAGTATAAATGTTCAACTTCAGTGACCAGCTTCATATTAATGGCTTGAAATTCCAAAAAGGTAGTAAATACAGCAGGAGGGTGTCTGTCTCGGAAGGTTTGGGTCTGTAGTTGCTGAAGGCAGAGATGGAAGGCTGGGGAGTGCTCCTCTGTATTTAAATCTTGTGTTCTCCCCTGGGTGTCTTGCCATTTTTGATGCTGGAGGCAGGACCCTGAGCTGGGTTGATTCCTTGCAGAATAGAATTGTGCAAAAAAATAATTTCATATTTGGAAAAAGAGGCCATCATTATCCCTGCCTTTTGAGGGGATGCTGGGAAGGGCAGCAATTTGCCTCCTGGTGCCCAAGCTCCCCATGCAGGCAAGCCCTGAGGACACAGCCTGTGGAAGTACCCCCAGCTGCGTGACCCCCAGCTGCGAGGTATCTGGCCCTTTTTACTCGTGTTTAATCATTTTGAGATGACCTGGAGCGTGTGATGTGTGCCTTCACGTCAGAGCTGGGCTCGTTGCATGCAGAGACGGCCGTGACCCAGCAAGGCCTTCACCCTCCTACCAGGAACAGAAACAGGATGTCTCCGGTTAAAGGTTTCTTGCGTGATCCAGGTTACCTGATCCCTGCCAAAACCCTCCTGTGGATTTTATGCAAGACATGTAGCTGAAAGCAGATAAATGAACCTGTTTGGTGAATGTGAAGAAATGTATTTGCTTAACTGCACTGCCTCCCTGTTTATATTTTTTTTTTCTGAGCTGTAGGACTGACGAGTTACTTTCTGCCATGAGCCTTTCTGTCTTACCAGGGAATCCATACATAATTACCTGTAGCCATGCAAGCATAATGAAGAAGAGGATAACAATGCCATAACTTTAAAAACAGTCTTGGGGTCAAAAGTTCTTCTGGAAATGCTGCAAGAGAATTTCAGAGAAAGCATTAGCATTGAGAAGGAACAGGAAGCATAACTCAACAATTAAATGTGTGCAGAGCGTGGGGAGGGGCCCTCGTTACTTGGAGGACTGGAGTGTTTGTTCCCATTAGGGCACTGCACTCTCAGCACAGGCTGCAGGAACGTGGCTCACTCCTTAAACAGCACTACATGGCTGGGGGAAAAGCAAGAAAGAGATTTTCCTGGCAGAAATTAGTTTTGCAATGAAATGCTTTACTTAGGGGAAGGGGGAGAAATTGAAGAGCCTGGTGTGGGCCTTGGTTGTGTTCTGGGAGAAGGGTTCAATAACTCCTTTCCTCATCAATGGTGAGGGCTGGCCCTGTTTGCAGATCCTGCCTTGTGCCACATCACCCTTGGAAGGGGCAGGCAAGCGTGGGGTTCAGCCACACCTTGGCATGGCTCAGAGCTGCTGCTCAGCTGTCAGTGTTGCATTTGTTGAGAGTCTAGCTGTGCTGTACCCTTCTGAGGTGCAGTCTTGTCCAGCATATCCAAGGGTCTGTGCCCATGCCGTGCCCTTCACTCGTGCTGTGGCTGATTAGTCACACAGGGTCCTGCAGTGACTCCAGATGCAAGTTTTCAGAGTAAATATAGTTAGGAATTTGGGCAAGAGAAAATGACAAAATGCTTGGGGAGCAAATCTCGTTTACACAGTCTGTGTGGTTTCTAGAAGCCCTATCACATTAAAATAAACAATTGCAGTTGGACTTGTTGAGGTGGGGGTTGCTCAGTGATGGGCTGATGGTGGTGGTATGACACTGGCCAGGGTTGGGGGAAGGTGTCAGCACACATCACGTGAGTTTGGGGAAGATGAAGAGTGCTGAAAGGGCCCCAGGGGCACAGTGCCACTGAATTACTGGTTTTCACACATTGTAAGATTCACCTGTCAAGGAGACATTAACATGAATGTGTTCTTCATGTCAGGAGGGAGTTCCTCAGAGCACTTGCATCATTCCCTGTGCCTGGCTCCCAGCCCTTCTTGGCCTCTTCCTACTGCCTCCATCTTAAAGGCAAGACCAGAGAAAACTGTTTTACCCAGGGGCCAGTACTCTGAAGGGCTCTCTGTAGATGTGATGCAGGCTACAAAATGTGAAATACCTCCTGTTGCTTGGGCTGGTGGAAGATAACCTTTCTGACTCGACCATAAATAACAGTGTAGTTAAGATTTTTTCTCTTCCCGTGTGATATGTTTGAAAGCCGAGTCAGCAGAGCAATAGAAACACAAGTTTATCTACGGTACAGGTTCTGCATGGTCTTTGTTTTTGTGAATGAGGGCTTTTCCCATAAAGCAACAGATACAGTACAGCCTGTCTCTCCTTTGGCTGTTTGGATAACTGCCCAGTTTTGAAGGAGATGAACTGCCTTTAACAAGCTAAAAATAACACCCCCATGGCACTGGAACAAGAGAAATGCTGTCACAGCCATGCAGTTCACATACATTAGCAGAAGGATGATAAAGGCTCTAGAATTTTGGAGTTAGTGTGAATGTGGCATCACCACATCTGCAAATTCTTGAGCGTGCACATGTTCCAGTCTTGGTTGGGCTTGGGTAAAACTCATTTGAAATGTGCTGTGCTTGAATAGGTGCAGCCTATGTAATGTATGAGGCTTCAGATCCTTGATGCAGGTATGAAAGACTCTTGATGCTTATGTATTCCATACCCTGTTGTATACTTGGGATGGTATAAAATGTGGGTTTGGAGCTGAAATCCAAAGCTCCCACTGGTGGTGTCAAGGGAATGCTCTCTGCAGCTGTTGGTTGACATCATTATTAGGAAGGTCTTGTTTCATTCTCAGGAGAGTTGTTTATTTTGAGAAGTGATTATTGCGTGTTTTGTCCCTCACTGAGAATAAAAACATTGTCATTTGAAGAAAAAAAAAAAAAGAAGTGATTTATTGTTTGTCTTGATTTGTGCTAAGCCACAAACTGAGCATGTATTAAAGAAAATAATGGAGTAGCTGAACCAGCCTTCACACTACTTGAGTTCCATGTTTGTCACAGAATCATGGAATTGTTTAGGTCTCTGCTGTTTACTAGGCCTGGTCTTCTGGGATCTCTCAGCAGCACATAGAGACATCTCGTGGGCAGCAACTAAACTGCATGGAAAGTATGTGTCCTGCATTTTTGATGTTTGGGGGGAAAAAGGATAAAGCATAAAAAAGAGAACAGCAGGGATCTGTTTGTGTGCATTTGATTTCTTTTAGCTTAAAAGCTGTTTCTAGTGAAAATCAAAATATACCGCAGAAGAAGAGTAATCTGGTCCAAAAAGGATTGGGAACTGTTCAGCTGGGAGCATCTTACTGTTTTCAAAGCATGTGTTGTCTGTCATACGTGTTTCTTGGAGAACTTAGCTGCGTTAGCCATTTTCTGCATTTCTTCCTATTTAAAAGGCTATTTTTAAAAAGCTTTTTCTCTTCAAAACATTATTAATAATTTTAGCGACTGTTTGGAAATCTGAAAATGAAATCTGCTTTGCTTAGCTGCAGCTCTGACCAGTGAGTCATTAGAACCAGCACAACTGGGATCCTGCTACATCAAGAACCTGCCAGCATCCTCTGAACAATGGTCCACACATTGTGGCTCCTGGTGTCAAAGACACTCAAGAAAGTTTTGGAGGGTCTTGTAAAAAAATAACTAGAGCATTCTAAAAGATGAGAGTAGCTCAGCCTTGCCATAATGCATTTCTGATCTGTTTACTGACTGTGCATGGGCAGATACTGCTGCAGGCTTTGTGCTGGTGAATGCCAGGTTATGTTTCATATGCAGGTTTGTGTGTGACTGCTCTGTAGACTTTGAAAAGAACCACAGAAATGCCTGTTGGGGGGTTGCGCCTCCTGAAGTGAATAGTAAAACCCTCTCTAGCAACTACTGCATTACTGAAGGCTTAGGGTGGCTTTTGAGTAAGGCATTTGGTAAAGTGGCAGACTAGACATTCTTAGAAGCCACTTTAAAGGCTTTTGTTTTGTTTATTTGGAATTTCCACCTATTCAGAAAGTTGGGCAGCTCCAGTTCTTGACTGTGTATCAGATTTCCTGATCTCTTGCTGCACATGAACCAAGAGTTTTCCAACACTTTCTTTAAAATTAAGTAATGGAGGCCCTGGGTTCCCATCCCCTCTGACTGGGCAGGAGGAAGTACAGGCTGCAGCTGACGGTACCAGCACATTAAGTCCCAGGCGAGCTGCTAGGCAAGGTGCCCAGTGCTTTGTTTTACCAGTGCTGCTAAACACAGCCCAGATTTGAGCCCTGGTGGAGCCTGCCCTGGTGAGTGTGCAGAACTGCTGTCTGCCCTGTCAGCTTTGCACCCGGGGAGAAACCACGGCACTGGGTTTTTTTGAAGTACCAGTCTAAGGCACTGAATTAGTGCTGACATGGAGATGACATTCCTTCTCTTTTCCTCCATCCCTGGCTCCATGTGGTTCTCTGTTTTGTGCCATGACAGAGGGAAGCAGCAATGCAGTGCCCTTTGAAAGAGGGGAGTCCTCTAGCTTGCACCAAAAATTGCTAAGTCTGGCTTTAACTGGGACGCCTTCTGAGCCCTGTGTTTCATTTGAGGGAGCTCCCTGAGCCTTGGGAGGTGCTGTGTTTTGGAAAAATGCCCCTGGGTGCTGCAGTTCCTGATGCGGTGTGTCCCACCTCATCAGTCTCCTGCCAGGATCTGGGCTTTGTGTGTGCCCTAAAACAGAGCGGTAAGGCATGGAAAACTCAGTGCTGTCCGAGATTAGAAAATCCATGTCCTCTGCATCACTTGCAATGTTAATTCTCGTAAATTATAGTGCTGGGTTGTAATTTATCTGGGAGATGGATTCAATTAAATTGAAAAAGAGCTAATTTAAAAGTGAAGGTATTTTACTTTCTGTGCAAGGCAAAGGGGCATGTGGAGTTCCCTGCCTGGCAGATACATTTAAGGCTTAAAGCATGCTGTGCCCCATAAAGCAGTAAGTAATTGCACAGATAACTGGAACAGCTAGAATTATACCAGATCTTGGAATAAAATCTAGAAAATTTTTTTAAAGGATAAAGGCTTTAAGGCATCAGCTATTCTGGAGGGACTAGGAAGAAAGACTTTGTGCAGGGTGCAGGTGAAACCAGATCTGCCTTGAGTGTTTCTCTGAAGGGTTTGTGCTGGCTTCTGGTGGAGGCCTGTTGGGTTCTTCCTGTCCAGAGACAGCAGTGTTAGGATGATTCATGGTTAAATGTTTCGGGTAGTGCTGCTTAAGGAAAAACTGTCGTGGCTGTGTTGGGACCAAAGAAGATGAGGAGCTATCCCATGGAACTTGTGCAGAGGCACAGCCATTCCTCTTCCGCATGGCTGTCCTGAGGAAGGGCAGTGCTCGTGGTGGTGGATTTGCTTTGCCATGTAGGTAGGGCAGCACTTGGCATGCTGCAGACTTCTCAGCCTGTTTCTCGCTGCTTAATTCCCAAACCACCAGTTTAACTGGTCAGTATGCTGATAGTGCTCCTCGTCAGGCTGTGCCGGGGGGACTCGGCTGATGGGAAACGCAGCAGCCGAGGAGCTCTGCAAGGGCAGCAGTTTGCTTATTAAATTGTATCAACCTCTGTGCCGCCTTGTTTGCGTAGATCGGCAGCGACTGCCAAGCTGTTTGCGGTTAAACAATGCAGGCTGTCATAATCCTGCTCCTCATCTCGCCTAATTAAGAGCCTGGTCACGCTGGAGCTTTGCCCGAGCGAGGACTCCGAGGGCAGTTGTTCGCTCTGGTGCGGTGCCAGGGCCGCGTGTCCCTGATAGCGCCGCTTCCCTTGAAATCAATTGAGATGTCACCGTCACTTGATCCCAGAGCTACTTAATGAACTGGCAAAATGGGCGCTATTTTTAGATCTCCCTTCAAACTACTGTGCGTGTTAAAGCTCCCCTTGTCCTTAAGGCTGGGACAGCATTGGGCAGGATTTATTGGTTTAGTTTAATAAGAGACCTACAGAACTGAAATAATAAGCTTCATTTCCTTTAAAGTGAGGAAAATTAAAATGGCATGGTTAAATCTGGGCAGCCACCTCGAGACAGTAAAGTGATATGTTCACGGCCAGAAGGATAAGGTGGAGCTGGGTTTTTCTTCTTGTCTAGGTTACGAGAGAGCCAAAGATTACAGACACATGCCTTTGGGGAGTTCTTGCAAGCTTTGTAGATCAGATTTCTAAGTGTTTTATGAATAGCATAAAACTCCTTGTGGTTTATTAGGCAAGCTCAACAATTTAAAGAATATCTATTTTATTGCAAATGCTAGTGCATCTTCCCCTATGTGTTTATAATTAGTGCCAGAAAAATATTTTTGCTAAAAAATAAGAAAAAAACCACAGACATAGGTAATTTAAATTTTTTTACTTCTCAGTTATAGTCTGAAGCCAAGTAAGATAAAATATAATTTCAGGACGCTGCTGAGTATGTTGTGAGGCTTTCCCCGGCATGGGTGTTTGCACACATGTGCCCTTCTCTGGATCACATGTGGGGCTTGAGGGTTTGATGTCTGTAGGCTCACAGGGCCAGGATTGCCATGAGGGAAAGGTAGTGCAGGGTGAAGAGTTCTAGTACACGTGGCAGTTGTGTTCTGGTTTTCCCCCACCCCACTAGATGGAAATGTATGTAGTTGCAGAACAGGTCGGTACTTTGCTTTTGTGGCATAGTCAAAATAAATATAAGCAAAAAATCCAACATACCAGCAACAAACCAAACTCATAGCCCACTTAGGAGAGGCACAAGATACACTGAACAGGTCACCACGGAGCCTGAGTATGGGGTGGAAATTGGCCCTGGCACAGATTATTTCAGCATTTCTTTGTACACTGCTACAAAGTCACTATTTTCCCCATCCTCTGAGCTGGAGGAAATGGTCCAGCTTTAACTGGGATCTGTGTGGTCTCATCAGCTGTAGCTTCCATGTCCTTGCACGCTGCAGAAACCGAACAGCGCTACAGCTCCAGGCTCAAGCTGGGATGTGCTCAGCTCCAGAAAGTCAGGTTGGACCATCCCTGTCTATTAGGAAAACTAAACACCATGCTGGCAAAACTGGCTGCTTTAGGAAGACACTCCTATTGTTTATCTTCATCCCTGTGCTTCACGTATTTCCCCACCACAGAGTTAGCACTGGCCCTTGTGCACCGATTGGTTTGTACACCTGTAAAATGACCAGCTACATGATTTTTGTGTTTGTGCAGATGATTTCTACCTTTCTGCAAGGGAGGCATTCTCATTTCATAGAGTGTTTTAACTTCCAAGGTGAATTTCAACATAACTTTGTGAGATCCATGAGGTCCCTTCTTATTGCCACGTGCTTTTTCTGTCTTCTGGGTATCCCAGAAGTTCTTTGTAGTGAGAGTTCGTGATATTTGAGCTGTGACCCAATTGCTGAAGGTTTGGGTCTCTTGGGTGGGTTTCTGAATCTGATGCCTATGTCTTTTCTGGAATGAATGGTCATCTCATTAGGATGACCAAATCATAAGTGCTGAGTTTTTTCAAACTGATGAATGAATCAGATGGACCTAAGTTTACGTGGAGTTGTGAGCTGCAAAACATTTGGTACTAGAAGTTGACTATGAAGTAGTTGTTGCAATGCCTTGAAAAGTCAACAACAATCTAGGATGTGCAAACTATGTTTAAACTAAGTGTAGCTGTTAGTGTTGAAAGGGGAGGAAGAAAAAGCAGTTTCCATTCCAGCTTCCTGTTTTCTGCCAGTTTTATGTTTTCCTGAAGTTTCTACTGTTCAAACTGAAATCATGAAGTCTAGACTTTGTACAAAAGATAAACTTCAGCTTTGTTGGCTTGTGGATAAGAGTGACTGGGGGATGGGAGGCAGGTTGTGGGAAAGACTGACATTTCTTAGATTGAATAGCAGAAGTAGAAATTATTTTTACAGTAAAGTGTTCAGTTACTTGGGTGGAATTTTTTTTTAAACTGACTTCCAGCAGTTTAAATAGTACATTAAAGGCATAATGCAACTAGAAAGAGTTGTATTGTCAGCTTTGTCATCCTTGCCGTGAACTGTGTGAATAATCATGCAGAGGATGCATGGTGGGTGAGGGAGTGAGAATGTAAAAGAATTAGTGTGTACACGGGGAGTGTGTCGAGGATCGCAGTGAGGCGGCACATCTAGGAAAACATGACTGCTGTAGCTCGGTAAAGGAAGCAGCAAATGGAGAAGGAGTTCACCAGCACCTTCCAAAACTGGACTGGGAGGAGTCTGCCCATGGGCAGCTCTGCTCATCCCTGACCACACGAGAGCAGGAGGCAGAGGACATATGGCTGTGCTGCTTACCTACCTTGTTACTTGCATCTGGGCAGGGTTGTGATTCCACCTGTAAATTTAAATTATGTATTTCCAGGCTTTTAAGTGCTTAGCTGTATAATTTTCATAACTTTCTGTTAAATAAGCTTTTAGCCCATGGCATTGGTGCTCAGCAGACACTAACAATAACATTTTTTAAAAGTGGATTTCTCTATAAAGATGTGATGTCTTTGGAAGCCTGCAGAGTGGCACAAATAGCACTAAAAGCTACGTTAGGATTTTGTTGCCTCTGCACACAGAGGCACCTGAGAGAGGTGCCAAGGGTGCTGGAGGCATTCTGGGGGCATTACAGTGGTGTCTTGCAGAGGATGCCTGGCCATCCTGAGCCGTACCTTTACCTGTACCTGCTGGTAAGATTTGCGACAATGTCCAAAAGCATTGCTGAAAATTAGTTACAGAAATGTATGCTGGCTTAATGCAATGATGTGTTTTGGAAACAAAGATGATATGCAACAGAATTTTCTGTCCCATAGTAAAAATGAGATTAATTTCATCAATTTCTCTAGTTTGCAATAAATTTATTGTATTTTTACAATTTTTTTTAGGTGATGGAAACTGAGAAGTCTCAAGATCCAGCTTGTGCAGAAGTGTCCAAAGGAAACAACCAGAGTTCAGCTCTGGCAAGTGGCATACTGAAATACAGAAGTCGATCCCAAGGTAAAGCTGGGCTGATGGAAGATAGCAATAGCAGATTTTTTTATGTTGTGTAATTATTCTAGCTCTCTAAAAGTGAGATAACATTCCTTTCAGATCATATTAGTTTATTTTGAAAGGAAAATCCCATCTGTAAGATAGTTGCATTCAGCCTCCTGTGCTGAACTATTGTTGGAACAGAAATATTATGCAAAACTGTAGAAATGTCTTTTTTTTTCGGTTGGGTTTTTTTTTTTGTTTCTTTCTCTTTTCTCTTTTTCTTTCTGACCATTCGCAATCTCTGTATAGGTCAGTGGGCTCTTATACTGACTCTCATACTTCAGTACATGCCATCACCAAAATGCCCATTATGGTGAACAGTCCCCAGATTTTCTGTTCCTTTGTCCCCAAGTCTTAACCTCTGTGCAGAGCCTGATCATATTCTCATCCCTAATGCTTTCTGCGGCTCCCTCCCTCCTGTGTTCACCTTAATTTGAAATTACTAAGATATTTTTAGCGCCCTCCAGGGAGCTCCTCTCCCTGCAGCCCCTGCGGCTGTGTGTTGGTGGCTCACTGGGGATGCAGACCCTGTTCCCAGGAGTGCTGATGCCCTTGGGCTCTGGGTGAGCCTGGAGCACCCGCCAGCCTGGACTGCAGCATGGGAAGGGAAGATGCATTCAGAGCAGAAAACACAGAAATGTAACTGTTCTCCTAGAAAAAGAGAGGGAGAAGTGATGGGAAAGGGTTAGCTGTAGGTGCCAGGGAGTGAAAGAATGCCAGAATGCCAGGTCCTGCCAAGATAGTTACCATGTCTGTGTGCAGCAGCAGCAGCCTGTGTGCCAGGGGAAGGGAAGTTTAAAAGCAGAGGTAATTTCAGACCCCAAAGCAGGGAGCAGGTTTAAATTGCACTCTGGGCAGTGGGTACACATTCTGCCTACGGATACATCAGCAGAATTGCTTTCATGCTGAGTGAAAACAAGCGGCTGCTCCAGGTCTGTGCTCTATCCCTCCCTGGCACAGGCAGCGATGCTGTGCAGCCTTCAGGCGAGGAGGAGGTGGCAGAAGAGGTGTTTGGGGCTCTCCTGGGCAAATTTGCAATGCGTCTGCCTCGGCCCATGACCTGTGGGCCTTGTTCCCAGAGCACAGACAGGACAGTGAGGATGAAAGGAGCTGCTTCCTCTGGCAGCTCCAACTTAACGTTGGTTTAAAGTAATCTTGAAACCTTGTCATGAAATCCAGCATGTGCAAATTTGGTGGGTGTCTTGGGTTTTCATCTGTAAAATAGCAGTTAATGGCCCTTCCCTGTGTGGGGAAATGACAGGGATAAATGTGTGGGAGCTGCTGTGACTGGGGATTCTGCAGGGGCCTTGGAGAAAATGAGAACTGGAGGAGCCCTGGTGCGAGGAGCAGGATACTCTGTGGCTAATTACAGGATGTCCTTCAAGACAAATAATTCTGTTTCTTATGTGAACTCTTCGCTTTTCTCTTTAAGACAACTAGGATTGTTGCCAAAAGGAAAGAAAATAGCAATTTTTTGGCACATTTTTACTTTTTCCATTCCAGAAAAAATTCCCTCAAAGTGACATGACACCTCCAGAAATGAATACTGCTGCACTGTCAGGTCTTTTAATTTTAAATACATGAAGCTTGAGAGCTTAGTGCACTGGCAAGTGCTATTGGGTGTGAACAGATGAATTTCTTTCCTGTCCCTGAGCTACTGACTCAATTATCTTCTGCTTTTCCTTAATACCACGAGTTCAGTATCACTGAAAGATTGCAGAAAACCTATGACAGCAGGAAAAGTTCTTGGTTGAGTGTGATCAAGACTGGTTTCTAAGTGCCTTGCTGGGAACTGCGTAGCATTGTTTTAAGACGCTTTAGTTGGGATTTGTGGGAGATGTTTATTGCCTGCTGGTGAGAGAGGCTAAAGCAGCTCTCAGATGTTTGCAGGATGTGTTTCTGTGGTTTTCCCTAGGTGCCGGATCCCGCTTGGAGTCTGTGGGAGAGGACGATGAGCTGACAGTGGAAAATGGCGAATCAAATTATGAAATAGCAGTGAAATATTCCCGGGGTGGAAGAAAGCACTCTCTGCCCCAGCAGCTGGAGTCAGCAGGAGCCAGACAGGTGAGTGGAAAGGCAGAGCTGGCTGTGCTTGGTCCTGTGACATCTGTCTGGAGCTCAAGGAGAGCGAGGGTCATGAAACAGGATCATGTAGGTACGTCATGGGACTGAAACCAGGCCTGGACACCAAAATAGGATGTATTGGCCACCTACGGAGAACTTTTTTGAAGATTGTGTAGGCAAGTACTGCTTGCTCTGCCCCAAGGTCCTCAGGCTGTTCATCTTAAGAATTGCAGTTCTACAGATCTGAGGAGTTTAAAAAAAAAATAAATCCTGACTCTCTTTGTTTTAATGACTTGAAATTGTAGGCCTTTCCTTTTTTTTTAGCAGATAAGGACTTGAGCATATCATGAGGTTACCTTTAATCCTTTTAATTTAAATTGTGACTGGTACATTACAAAATGATTCTGCTCTGCAAAATGTGGGAAAATTACTGTGGTGAGGTTAACTTTGACTGTAGTGAGCTGGGGTTTCATCCCTTGAACATTTTTCTGAATATATCTCTAAGATACTGCTTCCCTCTTCCCTGACACATGCAATTTCCAAGTATGACATCCCCAGTATCTGTGCCCAGCAATCAGAGCAATTATCCTTGTTTGTTGATGTTAGGACTACCATATCGTGAAGAAATCTACCCGTTCCTTCAGTGCTGCCCAAGTGGAATCTCCATGGAGACTGACCCAGCCGTCTATCATTTCCAACATCGTCCTGATGAAAGGGCAAGGCAAGGTGAGGATTTCTGCGTGTTTCTCACATGCAGCAAGAGCTGGCATTTTAGAGGTATCTCTCATAACCAGGACTTCAGCTGCTCTCAAGGTGGCCAGTAATAATGTTAATGATAAACAAATCCCACTTTCAAACATAAATGCCAAAGTTACAGCTGCACAATACAAGGGACGTGATGTCTGTGTCACGCAGTTGACACAGGGTGGTTTCATTTTGGTTTGGTGCATCTCGCCATTACTGGGATATCATGTGTTAGTAATGGATCTCTAAATATGTATGTTTATGCAAAGTTGGTGCAGCTACAGAAGAGTACCTGCTCACATGTATATTTATGGACAAGCATATTTTCCCTCTGTGGAGTCTGGATGCATTTTAAAAGAAATAAATTGCTGCAAAGTAAGCATTAAACCCAAAGGCAGGTTCCTGGTTGATTGCTTCCCTGAGAGCACTGAATTCCATGGGTCAAAAAGTCCTCTTCTCTCCCTCAATAATGTGTTTACACACGTGCTAGATACCAGCTGGCTGAATGCTAAGAAAAAACAGACAAGCATAACCTAGGTGTATATTGTTTTTCCTAATCTAATCCACACTAGTATTGGAGCTGTCATTTACATATGCTAAAAATATGCATATCCTTTTGTGAAATACTCTTTAAAGTCATCAGATGGATTTGTTTTGGACTAAGAAGACTTGTTTTGACTTTCAAGCTCAAATGCAAAACTAATTTCTTGTTGTGCTTTATGTTTAGCAAAGAGTTAGAAATAGTGACTTCTCTGGGTAGACTGACTCACAGTTGCTTTAACTTTCCTTGGTTTAGAAGCTTCAACTCTTTCATGACAAGCAAATATTTCTTCATTTTTCTCATACCTGTTTTTTTACCCTGTTTTTCTCATAAAATTGGATTATTTCTCCCCCTGGTATAAACCACTCTCTACTGCCTTTCTGCACTTAGCTTCAAGGTTTTAGGAAGCAGTTAGGAGAATGAGACTCTAGTGATCATGAAAAACCTAAAGCAGCTGCCATTTTGGATGTCTTCCACCCACGTCTTGGGTGATCCCCTCTCTGAGGGATTGCACCATGTACAATTTGTGCAGTAGCACTCACTTTATTATCCCTGTGCAGACCTGGGACTTGAAAAGCTTTTCCACGGATTGGCGGTGTTGGTGGCTGGGAGCCAAGTGTTTGCCTTTTGTTTTTCATCTGGAAGGGGTGGTTTTATGCTGTGGAGTGGCAGCACTTGTCTGGGAAGGTGGGCTAATGGAGGAACTGCTGTACTTAGCTGACATATTTCTCCCAACCCACCCGTGGAGCTGTGGGGAGAACTACAATGTCCAGGCAGGGGAGTGCCAGGAGCCTCCTGCTTTCTGTAGGTTGATTTGCAGTTGGTAATTGCATTGTGTTGCACAGTTAGTCGAGTTATTTTGTGCTGCACAAGGGAGCTAAGATGCTTCCTTTCCAGAAATCAGTAACATTTCATCAAATTACCAGAAGCTTGTAACTCTGGTGGCCTGCTTTATATTCATGGAGTGAAACAAACGAGCTGGTTGTTGTATTTGGTTGTAAACACAGTGTTTGCCCTGGCAGCATCCATCAGCTGGGGAGCACTGCCCAAGGCGATAATAATGGCCATGGCTTCAGATCACTAAAGCACAACAGTTTTCCACTTCTCTTGTTGACCTGGTCGGTGACTTTTCTCTTTATTCTGTAAAATGCATGTACAGCAGTGACAAGAGGAGAAATATGGGAAAGGGGTGGTGGATCAAGGAAGTAATTTGTCTGGGAAATAACTCAGCAGAAGGGGGAGAGGTTCGTTCTGCTGTGCTCATCGGTTCCATGATCAGGTTTGCACGATGGTCCCATAGCCAGCTGGGGTAGCACAGGGGTAGGAGCTAATGGATGGAGCCCAGGGGAATCTATTGATCTAGATTTATTTAAATACAATGTGATATATGTCTCCAGAATAATTAAAAATGTACATGTGAATTGCAGCCCCCACATGCCATTCCCCCTTTCAGCTACATTCCTAACATTGCAACATTGACCTTATGTCATGTTCTGAAGCTTTTCTTTTTCCTGAGGAAATGTAGGATCTGTAACATAAGAGAAATGTATAGTTAATCCTGGATATAGATATCAGGGGTGGGAATCTACTGCCTGTTAATTTAAAAGGAATATGTTACTGTTTTTAAAATGAGAATTGGCTGACATAAAGCCATTGACCCAGTGTTTTTAAAAACCCAAAGAAATCTCAAAGTAGAACTTTTGCTGTATTGGCTTAGGGTGCCTGCTGCTACTTTTTGGGCAGGTAAGTGTGCAGATAATAGAGTGAGAGTAAATGAGGAAATGCAAGGAGAGAGTAAGATGGCAGTGCAATTCATCAGAAGGTTTTAGGTTTTCATCTTTCCTTTGTCTTGTATGCTACTGGCAGTCTGTCTCACACAGGTGATAATAGAGTAAGGTGCCAGCTGTGTGTCTTCTCCTTCCTCTTCTGTAGGGTCTTGGATTCAGCATTGTGGGAGGTCAGGATTCTGCTCGTGGACGCATGGGGATTTTTGTGAAGACTATATTCCCAAATGGAGCAGCAGCTGCTGATGGAAGGCTTAAAGAAGGTATGGTAAAGAGAATCCAGCTTCACATAAAGGACCACAGTGGGATATTATTTCAGTCCAGCAAGAAGATTCAAGTACAGCTATATTTAGGCACCTAGCCATCAGCAAGAGGCTATGGAAAAGAAGATCATTCATAGCAATTAACTTGATTATATTGCATATTGAGAAGGGGAAACTACAGCATAGTTTTTCCCCCTTTCTCTTCAATGAACTTAATTTGCCCAAACAGTAAGCTGCAATTCTTCAGTTGGAGAGGGTCACTCACAGCAGGGAAGCATATATAGGTAGCCAACCAATATCTGGCTTAAAGCTACTGGTCTGAGAAGGGATTCTATACAGGAACTTGTTTGTGAGAGGCTCTTTTGGGTGCTTCTGCTCTCTGAACCTCTTGGTATGATTTTGACAGGACAAGTTAGAGTCATAATTAAAAAAAAAAAAAAAAGGAAGGATAGGATTGGCAGTAAGATCACCCAGCTAGTTAGAGGAGCAGATACATCCAGATTTTATTACTGCTTTTCTAATCTTGATCTCTGACCTGGATGTGTAGCCTGCTCTGTGTGTGTTGCACCCTGGTCTGAGTGCTGTGGCAGACAGAGAGATTCTTACACACTGTTGAGAACTCAAAGTGACCACAAGATTAGAGTGGTTGTTTACAACCCTTCTGCAGGGGTTGTGTTACTTTGCTTCCATAGAAAGCTGCTCCTGTGTTACTTCTCTTAAGCTGCTTCTGTTTTACTTCTCATATCACTGTTCTCCTCTTTACGTCTTATCGCACTTGTTGTATTTGAGGCTGCTTTTGGTGCCAACTCTCACACTTGCTCCAGAGGGAAGCTCACATCCCTGCATCATAGGTTGTGCACTTGCTGTGGGAAGCCAATAAGTAGCAGCTGTCCCATAAACCCAGCAACTCTTTGCAGGCTATTCATAGCTTGCAAACTCTTCTTCGTTTTTTTCTTTACTGAGGCTACGAAAGGAGAATAGGGGTAGACTGACTTAGCTGTTGATATTGCCCCATCTAATTTTGCACAGATTCAAGTAAAATTGCAGGAAGTGGATGTGGATCATGCTGACCTTCCTTTTAATAAGATGAAGATAGATAAACACAGCTGGGTGTAAGTAGCAAGACCCAGAGTCTGGAAGCTGGTAGAAATCTGACAGGACGTGTTCCTTGGGGTGAGAAGGACATTTGCTATCACAGCGTGTGGGCTACACACTTCCTACACACTTCTCTGTCTGCAGGCATTTAGTAATTGAACACATTTGCTTTCTGCACGTGGATGCAAGGTTTGATTTATCTGAACAGTGACATTCAGATATCTTTATCTTAAAGTGATGTGCTGGAGTGTTTCACTTAATTTCTCATTTCTACTGTTGATGCTTATGAAAGAAAGTTTTATAGTGCCTTTGGACTTAATGCTATAATTACCTATTTTCAGACTTTAGTTAAAATCCATTGTGTTTTCATCTTTTTTGTGGGTCTGAGAATGCCAACTTAAAGATCTCTGCTGGAGAACAGTCCTTACTCTGCCAATTCATCACTATGAACTTGTAAAGACATTATTACAAGTGAAAATAAATTGAGAACAATAAAAGGCTTTTTATTGAATAGTTAACTGGAGCCCTCATAGTAGTGGATCACCTCATGTACAAGAAAGATGTTCTAAATCTTGACACTTTGTATATTACTGACTTCATTTTTTGTATGTTTTTACCAGGGGACGAAATCCTAGAAGTTAATGGAGAGTCTCTACAAGGACTGACCCATCAGGAGGCCATCCAGAGGTTTAAGGTAACATGGATGTAGTGCTGGGGAGGTTCATGCCGTGTTCATTCGCTGCCATCTCGTGCCCTCAGCTTTGTATTCTTTTGCTGCCACGAATTGGCAAATGTTGGTCACCTCACCGGGGTTCTGGGTGTCTCTGCAGCAACTCAAGAAAGGTGTGGTGACGCTGACGGTGCGCACGCGGCTGCGCAGCCCCAGCCTCACGCCCTGTGTGACCCCCACCTTGCTGAGCCGCTCCAGCTCCCCCAGCTCCAGCGCCAGCGGCGGAGTGCCCGTCCCCGGCCTCGACGAGCCCGACGCCACCTCCTCCTCCAGCCGCAAAGGACCTGGCCCGAAGGACAGGATCGTCATGGATGTGACGCTCAATAAAGGTGAGGGTCCGTTGGAGTGTTCTTGGAGAACAAATCCCTGCTTCTTACGGGAGGTTTTTGGGAATAGGCTAGAGACTCACATCT
This sequence comes from Atrichornis clamosus, assembly GCA_013400975.1. Lineage (NCBI taxonomy): Eukaryota > Metazoa > Chordata > Aves > Passeriformes > Menuridae > Atrichornis > Atrichornis clamosus. The sequence continues at coordinate 40,527 of WBMZ01001996.1, read as the reverse complement.
GGCGCACCCAGCGGTCTTCACGTGATCTTGAACGAAAGGATGGGAGAAGACAATGCCCTCTAATGCAAAAACTTCTGAAGAGTTCCCCTTTCCACATTGCCGCTCTAGAGCCAGCAGGCTCTTACGGGTAGCAGTGTCCATGCTGCTGAAAGAGGGAGGGTGTGAGCCACCAGGCAAAATGTAAATCAGCCTCTCGGCAGCCCAAGTGGCCATGCCCTTCTCTTAAAGGGCGTCTCTGGGGAAGGCAGAGCTTCATGGAGTGCTGAAAAGTTCCCAGGTGACCTCTTTGAACTCCTCCCTGAGGGTTGCTCTTATTATTAATAGTTGGTCATTATAAACTGAAAGTGTATGTTATATGTGCTAGACAAATATGCCTATTTTTAAGACTTAAAATATAGTGATTTTAAAGGTTGGATTCAAAATTTTGAGAGAGAATGTAAGATACCCAGTAATTCTTGCTTTAGGAATGTTATTACATGATGGAAAGAAAAGGTGAAAGTGGACAGAGGTGATCATTGGACTAGTGATAATGCCTCAGTTTCCTTTGTGCTTCTTTGCTGAGGAATGCCATGTGGATGTTTAACAAAAGGGAGCAATACAGTTGGCAGCATCTGTGCTTGTGTTTTCTGCAATAATTTTAAGTGACATCTTTACTGGATTGCTGCCCCTACTCCTTTGTGCCTTGGACCAGATCAGACCTTGTGCGACATTTCCAGGAGGTTCCCACGGCACACAGAATATTTTCTGAGAGTGATGAATCTCAGAAAACAGTCGGGATCAGCTATTTTCAATCCTGATTTCCACTTGTTGGTCTTGGCTTCCTGACTGACTGCACCTAAGGCCAGCCCTGAAACAATAACACGAGTCCTGATTTCAGATGGGATGTGGGAACACAAACACTTGTGTGTCCTGTGTGATTACAATCTGCTACATTTCTTTGTACTTCTTGTTTTTCACAGAGCCAGGGGTTGGGCTCGGCATTGGTGCCTGTTGTCTCACACTGGAAAACAGCTCTCCCGGGATATACATTCACAGCCTGGCCCCAGGATCAGTGGCTAAAATGGATGGTAGATTAAGGTTAGTTAAAGAAGAAACATGCTGTAACGGTTTTACAATAAAATCGATTGAGACTTTGTTTTCACCAATTGGTTGATGTAGCAGAAGGAAGTTTATACTTAAGAGTTCACCAAAAAGAAAACATTTAAATAAAGATATTCCGAAGTAGTATTAAATACCCAGGAAACATTATTCTGTCTTCTGGAAATAGCGTGATCATTAAGGTCTGGGTTGTTTTTTTTCTAAAGTTCTTTATACAGAAAGCTGAGCCTAATAGCACCCTTTGAGAAAGGGGAGCAGCAAGAAGTGCAGCCTCATGCCTTTTTGTGAGAGCTGCAGCCAGAGTCCCCAGATTGGGAGGAAATTTGCAGAGCTCTGCTAAAAGCTCAGTCACCTGAAACTCTCTTAAAAAGAGCTGGGGTAGGTGTTGTTGCAGCTGCCTGTGCCCGTGGCTGCAGCAGTGCTTTTCTGCCCTTGCTGTCAGTCTGGCAGGGTTGCTGCAGGCTGACCTGCCCAGCTCACTCTGTCATGGAGTTTGGATTTCTTTAGGAAGCAGTGATTCCTGGGGTTCCCTTGTGCTTTACATTGGATTAAGTGACAGGAACTTACTTGCTTTTCCTCTCATGGCAGCTTCATTTTTGAAAACCATTGGAGGAAATCTTTCCACTTTCTGTATTCCTGCGTAAGTGTTGGTGGGCACTGGGAGTATGGCTCCGGAGGGAAGGCTGTGCTGAAAACATGCTGGGACTGTGTGATCCATTTTGAATGTGTGGTGTGAGCACTGGTGCAGAGAGGCTGAGCAAATGCCTTGCTTTTCACGTGGCTAAGGGAGTGCCTTCTGTTTCCTTGCTCAACAGGAGAACTGTGATAGAGAAATTTGATTTCTTGGAATAAGGAAAGAAGATAATTTTATGGTGGCACTGCTGCCAAAATACTTGAAAGTTCCTACCATATAGAAATGTCTACAGGAGACAGTATTTAATAGTAACTTGCTTTCTTGTAGGCCCCTTTGGAAAACACTGCCGTGCTGGTTACATCTGTCTGTAACAGCTGTATTGTTTATTAGGTTTACGTGATTGATTTTATCCAGGCACGCTTCCCAGATTTTTAGCTTGCTTCTTTGAGATGTTGCTTCTGTTGTCCCACCAGAGATTTATGGCTTCATGGGCCAAAACTTACAGGATGGTTTTGATTTTTGGAAAACTTTGTTAATCAAATGCTGGCTTTGCAATGCCAGGAGAGGTTTGAATCCAGCTCCTTTGTAGCTGAGCTCCCCCTCCCAGTCATGTGGCTGTGTAAGTGACTCCTCTGTAAGTCTAAAGGATGGGCAGAGCAGTGGGATTGCAGAGCTGATAGGTCACCCTTTGCTTTCCTGAGCCTGTACCAGAAGTGCAGATTACCAAAGGCTGTCCTGTGCAATTGACATTTTGCCTTTGGTGTGTGTGCTCACAGTGCAAACACAATTCCATTGTCACAAGTAGCCCAACATAAGCCAGCAGTAGTACACTCTTTGAGAGTGTCTATTCAAAGCAAATGTTTCAGGAATTATGGAGAATGCTTTAACGATATCCCTAGTTGATATTTTCTTTTGAATAGTTCCAGATGTCTGAGCACCACAAGCAAGAGTTAAGAAACTGGAAAAACAAAACTAAACAGTCATAGAGCGGATTGGGTTGAAAAAGACCTTAAAGATCACCTTGTTTCAAATCCCCTGCCATGGGCAGGGAACCTTCCACTAGATCAGGTTGCTCAAAGCTCCATCCAACCTGGCGTCAAACACTTCCAGGGATGTGGCATCCACAGCTTCTCTCAGCAACCTGTTCCAGTGCCTCACCACCCTGACAGTAAAGAATTTCATCCTAGTATCTCATCTAATCCTGCCATCTTTCAGTTTAAAGCCATATTCCCTTGTCCTATCACTACATGCCCTTGTAAATCACGGAGTGTGTTTTCCTTTCAGGAGAGTTTTCTTTTTCTTTTTCCTTTTTAATGGGATCTATATGTTAATTTGTAGCAAATACACGCTTACCAAGCTCAGGTTTTTCCTGGAGTAATTTCATAAACTCGTGTCTAAATCATGAATTTCTTATCAGTGTTTCTGTTAAGTAACTCAATATGATGTGAAGGAACAGCCCATCTGAATCTCATTTTTCCTCTTCTGTTCACAATAAGTATCTGAATGCAGAACTGGAATTGAAGCTTGTTTTCACCCAGGCCCAAATGCAGCCAGTGTTCTTGGTTGATTTAATAGAGTTTTTAGCACTGAGAGTAAGTACAGAAGGGATCCCTGAGCCTCCCTCACGAAGTCAACAGGACTTAAAGCATTCACATCACGGGGAGCAACAGCAAGACCGGCTTCTTCGCAAGTCACATTTTTCGCAGACCACTTGCATCTTTGAAAAGTCTTGGCCATCAGTTGAGAGCACAAATTTTTTGCGTAAAAGGTGTTTGTGATTAGGTGACTCTGTGTCTCTCTGCAGCCGAGGTGACCAGATTCTGGAGGCTGATTCTGTGAGTCTGCGTCATGCGGCGTTAAGTGAAGCCTACGCCATCCTGAGTGAGTGTGGACCAGGTCCAGTCAGCCTGATCATTAGTCGTCATCCTAACCCAAAGGTGAGGAGAAAATGAGTTGGTGTATCGGGGTTGTTTCCATCTGCTGCTGTAATTTGAGTCTTGCTGTTGGGAAGGCAGAAAATGAAGAATATTGGCTTTTTCTCTCTACAGCATGCATTGTGCAAGATGTCAGGATTGTAATGATGCTTTCCAGTTTTGTAAGTCGTAGCGATGCTGGACTGTCCCTGCTGCTTTTCACTTAGTCACCCACTGATCAAATGCAATTTTCCTGGAACTGCTTGACTGAAGTGTTCCCATCTTTCTTGGTACTTGGATGAAGCAGCAACACAAATACAGCACAAGACCTCTTCCTCCTAAAAGTTATTTTGCAGATAGTTTGTCTTTGAGTAGAATATAATTTAGGGCCAGGAATATAAATATCAACAGCTTGAATTGATCAACTACAATAAAGTAAAATCTATCCAAAGATCAAAGTTTTCCTTCAGGAATTAAAACGTGAGAATTTGGAGTGTACTGCTACTGAATCTGTGCAAGGTCAATTTGGAAATAAGGCTGTGTTTACAAAGTAAGTGTTCTCAAGCATTTTTTAAAAATTGATGATAGAAGATGAAAGCCTATTAGCCAAGCTATAGGGAATAACAGCTCCTTTTATTTCAATATTTCAAAGAATTTCATGAGTGTACAAAACCTTCCTGTTTAAACAGGAATGAAGCTGTAAAAATATTTGCATTAGTGGGTCTAGAAAGCTCTGACTTTTGAACTCATAACTACAAATGGAGGCCTTAATAAGGTCATATCTAGGAGAACTCAGGTTTCTTATTTTATAATTAATCGTGTATTTTCTGCTAAATCAAATATACAATCAACAAATAGGGGTCTGCTTGCCAGAGTTTATTATCATGGCTGGAAGGCCTTGTGCTGCTAGAAAGAAAGAGGCTGTGGTTCTGTTATGTAAAGGTAAGCACAGAGGGGGTAAGAATTGGGCTTACAGCCTAAGATAACAGTATTTCTGGTGAGTCTATGTGCTGTGCTGAACCAACACAATCGTTCAATGTGGTTGCATTATTAAGGCATACAGACTTTTTGGGGAGTCTGTAAGGAGCATGAAATAAAAAGGCCATAGTGCAGAGCCTGTCCTTTATCCTCTGTCGCTCTTCTCACTATGGTGGAGTCTTGAAAGCTGATGAGTGACCCAGCCTGGTGTCTGCTGAAAGGATGAACTGAGTTAAGCTAATTGCTTGCTATTACTCAGTAACAGAAGGAAACTATTAAGTGGCTCCTATTACAGTTTTCCATAAGTGATATTTAAGATGACAACAAATCCTTTGCCAAGAACTGTATGAAAAAGCTAAAAGTTGAGCTGGAGAGACCCTAAGGCATTTTTTCCATCAGGCAGTATTGAATCCATAATCTCGTATAGCTGGATCTCTGGAGGAGTCCATATGGGGACCCATATTTATTGTCATGTTACTGTCACCTATTTTCTGAAAGCACTGGGGGATCGATAGATAAGTGTGGAGTATTTTTTTTTAGATTTAGTTTTATTTTATTAACTTTTAGTAATACCCCAGCATGGAGATTAGAGTTAGGAATTAGCTTGTCCCTTTCCAGTTTGAACTGCCTGAGCCATAAAGGATGCTAAACATCAAAGCTGTCAGAGATTGCAGAAGCGTGAATTCTTGGTTAACTTAAAAAAAATACTGCAGTGTGCCCAGGACCTGGTTTTACTCCTGGGATGTGTCTGACCAAAAGGTTTGTGTCAAGACTCTGGATCATCATCTAAGGACTTGGTACATGTCCTGTAGGAACTCTCTGTGCCCCAGGAGCCCAGGGGCTTTTGGTTTGCTGTAAGGTCATGACACAGGCTGGAAACACAGATGTGTTTTTACAAAGGTTCATGTTATTTTGAACATTTTTATACTTAATTTCTTACTTTATGACACAAAAGATCCACAGTACATTTTGTTGCTGAATATGTTTGCTTTGGTGTTTTCATGTACTTCCAAGAGAAATACCACTAAATTTTTTTTCTTGTTATTATTCTGAGTGAATATGGCATTTATACTGTGTTTAAACTGCTGAGTTTGCTTTGGAATCTTTCAAATCTTCATGGTTCAGGAAGACTCAAGTTTGTGGTCTCTATTTATGCTGAATTTTAATTCATGTAAAGCAATGTGCATAGAAATTATTTTTGACAGAATTAATTTGCTTTCTATTCTTAAATATATATTCCTGCAGACTAGTTTTTCCTGTTATAAAATTATAGTTTTTCCAGTAATAAGAATTAAGTGTATGGCAGTAATTAAGGGCTAAATTAGCAAATATGGTAAACCAGTATTTATTCTTAAACCAGAGAGACATTAATTACCAATTACTGATTTAGGTTTTCTTTTTAAAAGCAAGGAGGAATGAAAATTAAAGAGACAGCTAATATTATGGGAAGTCTGGTATTCTTCTGGTAGTTGAAGTGTAGAATAGCTTAAGTTTCTGGTGTGTGCTTGTACAGAGCAGTCTTTGTCTATTTTAAAGTAATATTTTCTCAATAAATCAATATACAGCACCTAATTGAGTCAAAATTGTACTGTAATAGCTTCATTTTATTTCTTTGAGTCTGGTGGTGTTTTATTTGTTTGTGTAGTGTGGTACTTGGATGCAGTCTTCATGTAGCTGGCAGGCTTCTGCTTCCTGGTTTCTGCAGGAAAGTGGCATTGAGGGAGTCTGAGTCAGGGGACAAGGACTTAGGAGCTCTCAACTAGGTCTTCTTTGTTGCATCTTTCAAAATAGTGGCTTAAATTAAATGAATCGCGTACTTGTGGTAAGTGGTAAGATTCTTGTCATTTCATGTACCCTGTTTGAGCTTTGTCTTCCACCCTACTTCAGGTTTCAGAGCAGGAGATGGATGAAGCAATCGCACGTACTACCCACCGAGAGAGCAAGGACGCCAGCGCCTCTCACGTCACAGGTAGCAACATGTTCCCTTCTAGTGTGTGTCCTTCTCCAGGTACAGGAACGTGTTTAAGGGCAGGCCCTGAAGTTCCCCAGCATCAGTATTCTGAGAGCCCTCGAAGCAGCAGAACAGTGTGGGGAGTGCCATCACTCTGTCCACTGCAGAAATTTGAGCACTGAGCACAAACATTCAGTTGAGATGAATCAGCTCTGCAGTTTATGTCACTTGCTTTGTTTCACTAGGCTGACATGACCTCAAAGTAGGGTTCCCAAGAGGTGACCACTCTGCCCTTTTTTTGAGATGAGGAGAAGCACAATGTCCCAGTACGGAAAGGACAAGAGGGATCTATTCTTGCCCTTATCAATGTCAAAAAAGCCCTGCAAAGTATTGTCACCATTTTAAAAAGTCCAGGTGTTGCATGTTGGACTACATATTTTAGCACCTCTTTAATCTTTAAAGTCATGTCAGAATGTGTGCTTTGTCAACTCTGTGATGTGTTTGAACTCCAGACTCAGCACTTCCTAAAATCTGGGAGATGAAAGCAAACTCTTGGCAATGGCAGAGTGACCAGTAAGGGGATGTTCATACAGAAAGGTTAGATTTGTAATGATGCCCTTTATGTGTGTGTCAGCTAAGACCTACTTTGAAGCTGACCTTGCCAGTGGCTGTTAATTTGTCTTTTGAGGTTGCCCCTAGTCAGCAGCATGCTGCAACAGGTGAGGAAGACCACGTCCTGCTCATCTCTTGTTCATAGCACTGCCCTGGGCCTGGCTGGTGTAACATGTCTCTGTGATAATATTCCATCTAATCTGAGGGAGAGCTTGCGAAATGTTAAATAAATCTCACTTTAAGAAAGCAATTCAGATAATAAATAAGTGTGATTAAATGCAGCCACCAGCTCAGTAGGTGAATGAGAAGCTTTTTTGGTTATATGGACCAGAACTTTAATTTTTGGCATCTAACTACTCTGTGTTTAACAGGAGCTGTACAAAAAAGTCCGTCTCCTAGTGTGAAGGCCAAACAAGGAGAGACCTCATCTCCCCTCAGCTGGACTATGAAACGCTTCTTGGAGCCAGCAAGCCGGGTAAAAGGATTAGGTGCAATAAAAGCAGCGTCTGCTTCAAATTCAGCTTTTACTGAAGCTCTTACTAGGTCAAGGAGTTCAAAACCAAACCTGTATGCTCCTTCCCTGTCACATGGGCTCCCTAAAAGGGTTTGTGTCACACATTTAAATTGTGGCAACAGCAGGCTCCTGTCTGTGTGACTGTAGCCTTTGGGAGTGATGTGCAGAGTGTGGCAGAGAAGGCTGTGGGCTCCCACCTCCTGCCACCTCCATGCTGCACCTGCTCTGTGGGACACAAAGTCAGGAAAAGAGACCTGAGCCTGTGGGCAGATGGCTGAGTGCTAAGTCCTTCTGTATAGCCATTGCAGAGGAAAAGCCTCTGTTTTTCCTGAGAAAGCCAAGGAAATCATATACACTGTGTCCAGAGGTACAAAGCCTTCCCTTCCCTCATTGTAGAAGGTGTATAAAGGGAACTACAAGAGTGAATGGTTTCATCCCGTTTTTCTGCATTGAATCACACCTGCAAAGTAGTGGGGTTTGGAATCCTTTTTTACTTACTGTATTGGCTAAAAATGGGTCGATGTGCAGTGTTTCAGCCATCCAGTTTCAACAGTTTGTCTCTCAATATACTGACAAGTCCCCTATTTTAAAAATTGGCTCTAAACTTCCTTCACTGACAAGGCAGTGTGAGCAGAGTGAGTGGTGCTCGTGTGCAGACAGGGACTTTAAGCATCGGAGCCGGCTGGTCACCAGGCTCACTTCTCTCCAGCAGGGATCCGTCAGCTCCGAGGCAGAGCTTTCCCAGTACTTCTCCCACGATGGTACGAGCCATCTCGCATTTCCTGATGCTGTACCTGGGTCCTGCGATGAAGAGCAGCTCCGCCAGAAGAACAGGAACAGTTTGTTGGATGATGGCTCTCTCCCCCCTGGCAACCTGAGTAAGTGGTGGAAATGTGTTTGGGTCATTTGGCTACTGAGGGGAGAGGCAATGAGCACTGGGTTCCTTTACAGGAGAGTGGTGGTCCCTGTTCTGGTAAAATATGACAGGCAACGTAGTGCAAACCAGTTCTGATAGTATGAAATTCTGGAAAATTTAAGGAGTTTACAACAATGCACATAAATGCCTGTTTACATGGCATTTTGTTCAAAATCCTGCTCTGATAATGTGAAAATTACTTTGATTGGTTTGGCTGAAACTAGATTGACAGCGCTGCAGGGTTGGGTGTTTTTTTAAGTCACTGATCATCTTATTTATTACATTTACCTTGAAGTGTTCATAGCTCTCTCAAAAACACAATTCTGAAATGTCACATATGGCAGTGTAAAAACAAACAAATATGCAATTTGACATCAGATACTTTGCATGTGTATTTTTCTCCCCATAGTAATTAGCTGAAAGAATCTTACATGTCCTTACTGATATTCGCTGATCTCAAATTCAAAGGACATTATATTTGTTCTCCCGTTCCTGTGCTTCTCAAGTAATTCCTTTATCTAAGCTTATTTTCTGTGGAAATTATTTAATGTTTAAAAGCATTTTTGCATTTCTACCTAGCCACCAACCAAAGCAAACCAAAATAGCTTCCTACAACGTAAGATGCAATTCTTTCTAAGAAGGATGTGGAAAGGGTTCTTGGGTTTCTTAGTCGTTAGTTTCAAACTGATTGTTGTGTGTTTCAGTCTTTGTTCAAGAAAGAATTTTTACTCTCTGTAAGTTAATGCAGGCAGTCTTGAGCTTTGATTTCAGCAAAATGTGAAAAGAAATCTGTTGTTTAACCTAAACACACATTTGAATTTGCTTCCCTTTCCTCTTTGAGTCATAGTAATAATTTAGAAATAAACTGAAAATAAACTAAACGTGCCAATGAACTGACTTCAGGAATTACCTGTAAATCGCAGTGCTATCTCCAACCCCTCTTGATACTTACTGCAGTTAGAGCGAGGACATGACAAGCCTGCTTTTTCCTTTGTGAAGAGAAATTGAGCTTCCCCTGCAAACAGAGCCACATGTATTCTGCTGTAGTGAGATGCATGTATTAAATATCATCCAGAAGTGCAATTAAGTATAACTTTTTTTTTTTTTCCTAGCTGCTAGGGATGCAGGAGTGACAAAAGCAAATGGTTTGGCTTCTCCGACTAGTGGGAGGTCGTCTGGCCATCACAACAAGCACACGGAGTCTGTCCGACCCGGCATCCTCAGTGACAGCCCCAAATCTGCCCGCAGCCCCTTTCACCGACAGAGGAGGGTTGTTTTCTATGATGGTGACGCCAGTGATGATGACGAAAGTTCCCACTTACACAGAAGCCAGAGGGCCAAGAGCCAGGAGGATGCTGGCATTGTCATTACAACCTCGTCTGTAGAAATCGACGATGAGAGCCAGGATAGTGAGTCATCAAGATACAGTGGCATGGAGACATCTTCCCCTGTCTTCAGCAACGTTGTGGAGTCTGCAGACAGCACGCTGGAACAAATTGAATCTCCTTTTTTCCCCATCATAGCGTTCGATTACTCAAGCGTGCCTGAAGTTCGTCTTGGCAGCCTGAGTTTGAGGGAGCTCCGAGAAGCACAACTTGAATCCAAGAGATCACCAAAACTTGAGCACAGAGCAGTCACGAGAGTGAAAAGCATGATGAGCACCGAGTGCCGAAGCCTTCAGAGACACAGGACAGAGGAGCATGGCTCTTACAACAAGCCTGTTGCAAGGATGCTCCCTCACAGCAAGAAGTGTGAAGCACCCGATGGGGCCGGGCAGGGCCAGGTTGAAGTTGTCACTCTGGTTCGCAATGAGCATGAGTCATTTGGCCTGGATTTGGAAATCCAAGCCATGCCCTTAAAGGTTGTCGTCACAGGGATGAGGCCAGGTGGACCAGCAGAAATGGTAATTTTTAGTTTGAGTTGCCTTGTTGTGCCTTCCCATTGCAGGGGTTATTATTATTGTTATTATTAAGCAAGTGGTCTGTTGAGAGTAAGTGCAGGTGAGGTATTTGTCCTTTCTGGGCAAAATGTCTCACATCATTGTTCTGAAGCTGCTGCTACATGAAACGTTTCTGATTCAGAAGCGCACCCAGGCTAATTCAAAGCTAAGAGAGGCAGGACGCAGATCCACTAAGGTAGCCGCACCCCCCTTGCAGTTGCTGTTTTGAGGGAATGCAATTTTTGTATTTATTTTTTAACCACAAGCAAAGACAAAATGAGTGAATCCTGGTGGTAAAGGATGGTGGTAAAAAAATATTTATGATGCCCTACTGTTCTGTATGCATGTGTCCCTGTATTACACAGACCTGGAACCAAGAGGCTTTAGGTGCTAACCAGGTTTGCCAAGAGCCATGGTATTACCAGTAACACTTTGCTCTTCTGCATCTTATACATGCCCATACCAGTATGGATATTTGCTTCATGCCACTTGTGGAGTTGCTAACCTAAGTGCAGAAAGAAGAATACTCTGGTGTACAAACCTGGATGTAGCATTTTCAGTCTCGTTAGTGGCCACTAGTGTAAGAGGAGATATGGAATAGCAGTTTGAATGGGGCTGTGAGATTTGAGGATTTGGGTTTTGTTCCTCCCTTTTTCTCAGACTTACTTTGCAGTCTTTAGAAACAAACTTTTAAACTAAGAACTCAGTCCCTGTCTGTTTACTGTTTTAAGAGAGTTCCACCCGAAAAGTAGTTCATTCATGGAATTCAAAAATGACACGCAGGGTTCCAGTTCTGAAGAAGCTAGGGCTGATCCATCCCAAATCATTTAGCTGAAGAGGGCTGTGTTCTCCATTCTGATACTCATCTCTCAGGGAAACTAGCAGCTCTTTTGACCTTCCTGTTTCAGATTGATCTTTAATTCTCCTCCTGGCAAAAGCACAGTCTGCTATTTATTTATGTTCTGGCAAACTGACAGCAGTGGTACCTATGTTCTGCAGTGATGTGAAACAGGGGATGTTGCTGATAAGCTACTAATTGCTTCCCTGCAATCTTTGCCCCTGTGGCAGGGCTTCTGATGTGTATTTATAATTTCCTTGAATCTCTCATTGCATCAGGGATCAATGGGCAAGATGGCTGTAGGAGATGAGATTACCACCATCAACAGCATCCCCGTCAGTAAGATGACGTACGAGGAAATCTGCTTGCTTATGCAGTGTCTTCCCACGTCTGTAACCCTGGAGATCCAGAAAGCAGCATCAGGTGAGAGAGTAGTTTTAGTTTTGTACCATTTATTCTGGGTACCAGGAAACAAAACGCCCTTGGATCAGCTGGGTCTGACCTTCTGTTGTCCCAGCTTCCCACATGGATTCAGAGAAGAATCCAGGGGGACATTGGTGAGCCAAGCAAAGCAGCAAGCCAGGCTTCAGGGTTCTCTCTAGCACCATAAGGGGAGCAAACCTACTCCTGTGTGAAGCATTGAAAGCTTCCCCATAGGGAGCCAGCATTTACAGAGGTCTGAGTCATTTCATGCAGACCTGGAGCTAAAATGGCTGTGACCCTTGTCCTGCCAACTCATTTAATTGCTGTGCCTGTTCATTAAATATATTGACCCTTTATAATCAAATCTGTCTCTCTCTCTTAAATCTGATGTTTGAGTAATGTTTTTATGAATGTTTTCTTTCTTTCCTTTTATGTGTCAGAGTTCTCTAAAGTGCCAGAAGATTAAACAGAAAACTCAAGAAAACTGAAATCTTATAAAAATGTTTATTTGCATGTTTCCTTACAAAAGGTTTTCTAGTGTAAGCTGAAATACTTGATACCTCCTTACTTTCTGCTCAGGACTGATTTATGCTGCTACCATAATATATGAATCCCTACAGACTATACAAATTATGTGGTGTGGAAATTACTGTTTGAAAAAGAAAAGCATACTTTTAAAATTCCGGAAGAACATAATATTTTGCTTTGTTCTAGCTTATGATCTTCTTTGTGTACCTAGTAATACCTGGGAACCTAAAGTGCTTCCAGATGCTTGACTTCCAGTTGTTCTTTAAGGAATTCCAGGCTTGGTAGAATCTTGTTCTTGTTTCCATAGATTGCTGTGGCTTTTGCAAACCTACAGCATTGGGGTAAGGACACATTGGCACTCCATTGTAGGGCATCTCTTCTGCTTGGCCCTTTCCCTCGCTTTATTCTACTGGCAGAGAAGGGGGTCTCTTCAGTGTGTGATCCAGCATGCTGAAGCAGGGCAGTACTTCAGATTCTAACCTGTCTGCTTCAAATTGCTCTCCTGAGATGTTTTTCCCCTGTAGACTCCAGGAGGAATTAGCACTTCCTAATATGGATACCCAAGTTGAGTGATGTGGATAATCCTGCAGATTTGTGCAAGAAATACAGAGATGTGCAGGCACATTTGAATGAGCAGGAAAGGATGCTGACACTATGAATAACCTCTCCTTCTCCATGCACTTTCTGGGCCCAGTGTCATAGTAACTGGCCTCTGGAAGGATGAATGTCTCAGAAGTGGTGTAGAGAGGTGGAATCTGGTGCTTACAGTGAGGTGCTGAAAATTGAAGATAAGGAGAAATGGATGAAGAGGAATGTGTCGGAGTGCAGCAGTGACAGGGAGCTTAATGTATTGCCCAGGAGTGGGTTAAACATGTATTGGAAGCAAGGAGAGGTCTGTGCCAGAAATGTTGTAAAGCCCATGTGCTTAATGTGTGCATAACGTCACCCATGCGTGTCACATTGAACACCTGCAGCGTGTCGAGAGGGTCAGAGCCAAGTTATTTATGCACAGACCATCACTGTTATCTGCTCACCTTTGCTCTGTCAGGGCTTTCTGTACTCTCTGGAGTCTCTACTGGAGACTTCAGTGATCAAACAAGTGATGAGAAGCAGTGCTGCTCAGCGTGACTTACTGCATGCTGACACTTTGGTAGTTGGCTGCTTGACTGCTGCAATTTCAAAGATGAGAGTTAAACAGATCATGACTGCTCACCTTGGATAAGTGGATTGCTCCCTTCTGTGCACTACTCAAATACACAGAGTTACGATTAATTTGAGTTGTTGTAAACATCACTACAGAAGAGAAAGTGCGCAGAGCAAAAGGAAAACATGTAGTCTGACTATGTGAGTGTCTATTTTTGCAGTAAAACCTGGTGTTTTCTATATCACTTCTTATATTTGACAGGATTTTGCTTTTTTTTTTTTAATCATGATGCAGCTGTCAGCAGATTTACAAACCTCATCCTGTCTCCAGGGGTAGACACTCAAAACCAGGCCAACGTCAACAGCGTCCTCACAGCTGAGGAAGAACAGAGTGCTGGGAAGCGAGAAAGAGCAGGTTTGCAAAACGCTGTCGGCGGCTGCGCGGTGGAGAGAGCAACACTGCCGCCTGATGCCATGAGCAGAGACGCGCACAGAGGTACCACGAAAGGCGGCCGTGACGAGGCCTGCACTGCCATCCCCGTCACCGATATCGATGACTTGCTCAGCCAGATGGGTGCCCCCGAGAGCAGGGCCTCGCGCACCCCGTCGCGCGCAGAGAGTCCCCTCCGAGACGAGTACACCACCATGTGCTGCTGTGGCTCTGACGAAGGCTGTCCCGGCTCCGAGCCACGAGCAGCCAAGGAGGAGCTGCTGGAAAAAACTGTGAATTGTGGAGCTAATGCACAAGGGATTTTGGGGCTGTCTGTGTTGGACTCCATTAACACAGGCAAACTTTTTACTGTGAATAAAAACTCTTTAAATAACTATTCTAGGAATTTTAGCAGTTTAAATGAGGATGAGTTGCCTGCAGCAAACTCTCTGGAAGGAAAGAGAAGTGACCCGTTTCCAAAGTCGATGTATGGGGCTGCAGAGGATTCTCACTCAGACACAGAGTCTGTCACAGAAACCTTTGACAATGCTAGTGAGGTGTTGCTTGGGCAATGTGCTGCTGCTACTGCCCCTGCAGTCTGTACTGTAACGGAGTCAGATGAGGAGCAGATTGAGATTTGTTGCATGAACGACGAGCCGCAAAAGCCCGCACAGGAGCAGCATCTCACATCTGGAACAAGCTCGTCCTCACTGTCCCCTCTTCACCCTTACAGTGGCAAAGTTTTGCAAAATGAGGGCTGTACAATGTGTGGGTCTCTGGAGACAAGCATCAACAAACTAGGTTTGGAAGATCATGGTGGTCCCACTGCATGTCCTGCACAGTGTCCAGATGTGTCTTCTGCATCCTTGTGTTCTCCTTCCTCAGTTTTCCTACCAGAAAAAGACATCCTAAAGAATTCAGTCAGTATCCCTGAAGTTTACTCTTTCTGTAACAATGGTGCCTTATGTACGGAAAAACAGATGGATTTGGGGAACAGTAATGAATATATGAAATGCTGTGAATCCACTGAAGAGAAAGGGTCCCTGCACTGCAAAAAGATGAACTGTTGCTCTGCTACAAATATAAGTGTCTTGGAGAACAACTTGTTTGAGAAAGAAGGATATTGTGATGAGCAGAGATCCAAATCTGAAAATGAAACAGTGGTTGATGACTGTAATCATGCTGTTAGTTATTGCTTGGTGAAGAAAGAAACCAACAGTTTGTCCAACTTGTCTAAAACAGACAGTAATCATGTGAATGCATCATCAACAAGAGGAATATCACTCAGGTCACCCTTTCCTACTAGATCTAAAGATCCAAAGGCTAATGCAACGCATGACTTGCCAGGAAAAAATGAGAAAATTAACTCTGCGACTTCAGGAAGGACTTCAAACGGAAAAGTCCAAAGCTCAGGCACAAATCACTGCAAAGGAGCTGCAGTACCGCACAGCCCATCCTCACAGAAAAAATCCTGTCAGGAGTCTAAGGGAATGGCACAAAAAAGTATAATGGACACCCTTTTAAATAATCAGAAGTCTAAAGCAGGACCAAAGCTAAAAGGGTTCACCATCAAAAGCAAAGCAAAGACAAATCCAGATTCCTCCGGCATTAATCCTACCAAAGTCAATGGGGCTGATCAGAAAAGGGCTTCTGTTTCTCCACAGCTGTCCCCCAAACTCCTGGGAAAGAAAACACCATTGTCCCGTAATTCACCTACAAACTCAGATCCTGGAAAGAGCATTTCGGCAGCCTCAAGAACTCTGAAATCAGAGCTAGAAAATAAACCATCTCTGGTAATTTCTGAAGATTCACTTCTGCCTCTTCTGAATGGCAGCAGCAGCCCAACCACAAGTGGGGAAATGAAATGTGGCTGTGGGGAGCTAACATGGGGAAAGCCAAAAGAAAAGCAAGTTTCCATGCAGGCTATGATGTGTCAGGGTAAGGGTGCTAAGGTGGATGATTTCAGAGCCAGAGACAGTCAATCCAAAGTCACTTTACCTCCTCAGGGGATACCAAAAGTTGAATATGTGAAGGGGAAGACTGAGAACCCTGGAACAGGCCTGAACACAATCAAGAGCATCTACAGTGCAGATGACCTTAGGCAGTTAGATATGCAAAACGCAGGACCATCTGCTGAAGGCTGTTCTTCGTTGGGGTCCCCCTCAATTCAGCAGGAGCAGCTGGAAGGGCAGGAGATCCAGCGCACTTTCATTGAGGTGAAGCTTTCCTCTTCATCATCCCCTTCCTCCTCCTCCTCTGCCTCTTCCTCACCAGCATCGTTTTTGCGGCTGCCGTTGCTGGAGAAAACAGAAGAAGTGAATGCAGAAGTGCCTCGGCTGACTGAGGAGATGAGACCCATGCAGTATTTCTCGAAAGCAGATACTTCTGGAGACAGACATCTCTGTGGCTTGTCGAAACCTGTGACGAGGACCTACTCGGTGCCGGCCCAGTTATCGGGTCACTTGAGGGAGGACTCCCACATTCCAGAGGTTCATCCTGTGCAAGACCCCCAGGGCCAAACTGCAGAGGAGAAATACCCACAGGCAGCAACAG
Organism: Atrichornis clamosus; assembly: GCA_013400975.1. Lineage (NCBI taxonomy): Eukaryota > Metazoa > Chordata > Aves > Passeriformes > Menuridae > Atrichornis > Atrichornis clamosus. The sequence continues at coordinate 24,057 of WBMZ01001996.1, read as the reverse complement.
GGATGTTAAAAATGGCTCACCTGAATCTGCCAAACAGCCAGAGTGGAAAGGAGCAGGCCTCCAAAAGCACCCAGAAGGTCCATGACACGTCCCCCTCAGCCAGTGACAACAGCTACCCCACTGCTGATAAGCTGAGGAGCTTCAGGAGGAATTACTATTACTATGAGCTGAACTGGCCACATGAGCCAATTTCATCCTTCTCTGTCAAACAGAGGATCAAATCCTTCGAAAACCTGGCAAATTTTGACCGGCCCATCGTGAAGGCCATAGATATATGCTCAGCTGCAAGGTTGCCCCTTGCCAGGAGATCGTGTGGTGGGTTGGCCACCACACCCAGCTCCACTGAGGCACCGTGGGCGCTGCGGCGCAGCTTGAGCTCCTACGGCAGCAGCCCCAACTCGGCCAACGCCGTGGCCACGTCTCCCCTCGGCACAGAGCCTGGGTGTGTGGGAGAGGGTGGCAAAGGGGATGGAAAGCCCCAGAGGAGCGAAGAGGGCGGTGCTGGGGCAGACGTGGCTGCCTTCCCCAGCTCGGCCTCACAGGTGCGGCGCAGCCGTGTCCTGGGCCGGCCGCCGCTGTCCCGCTCCAGGCTGCGGGAGCTGAGAGCCCTCAGCATGCCCGACCTGGACAAGCTATGTGGAGACGGCTTCTCGGGGCCGCAGCAGCCCGCCTGCTTCAAGACAGAGCTGGAAATCACACCCCGCAGAGCCCTGGGCACGCTTGCCCAGCGCGGGGCAGCTCTGCCAGCCCGCTGTGGCCCCGCGGAGCCGGGTGCCATGAGAATGGGGGCCTGCAGCTCCAGGAACAGCAGCTCAGGGACGCCAGGTTCCGCCTCAGACGATGATGTGCCCCATGGCAGCTCTCTAGATGGGGCAAACAGCTGGTCCATCAGGTTGGTGTCCTCTTTGCTACCTCTTTCATTTTTGTCCCCACGAACCCCTCCCACGGCAAAGCTCCCACTTTGCCCCAGGTCTGCCCCAAAGCACATTTCAGCTGTGGCCTCAGCCTGCTGTCCCCTCACAGTCTGGGGTGCCTTTCATGCTCTTGGAGCTACCATGCTGCTGTCTCTTGGCAGCTGTGCTCCAGCATAGGATGAAGCATTTTATCCTGGCATGGTCGAGCTCCTTTTCTGTGGCCCCTCTAGCTGGTTTTGGTCAGTTTTTGGCCATGTTACAGCACAGCAGTGGTGGTGGACGGGAGGCTGCTCAGCACTGGCTGCCAGCACAGCCTGTGGTGACAAATGAGCTTGTTGTCCTGCCAGAAGCAATCTTCAGATGTAGCTGTCTCCCGTTAATGTGTGTTGCTGAAACCACTGGGGAAAGATGAGGGGGACAGAATAGGGACTGTTCTCTGCCCCTTCCTATTCTCCCAGCATACACCATTTCTTAGCATTTTCAAGGTTCCTTGTTCATGATTTATCCTAATGCAACCTACACTGTATACCTGAAATGTGTCTCTACAAAGTCGAGAAATATAGAGCTCTTTTGTCTTTTTATGTTTGTTTTAGCCTGGATCAGCTGCTTGTCTCAAGCCTGGACCAGCAAAAACTGCAATCTGTTTTGTCAGCAGTAGTACCGAAGTGTGACGTTGCTGCTATGCTGCAAGAAGTTAAAGCACAAGTAAAGGTAAAAACCAGAAGATAAAACTAGGTTACTGGTGGATTTTTGAAGGTTTTCTTAAGGGCAAATAAAATCTTTTCCAAACTGTTTCAGGGCTCCTCCAGTCGTTGTGTGACAGGTTATTACTATCAACTGCAGATGGTGTTAGTTTTGCTAATGCTGGTTTTTGAATGCCTGCTATAAATCCATAGTAATTTTGAATGGCTTTGTGTATAAGAAAGTTCCAAAGCAGTTTTGAGTCACAAAAAATAGACCTATTTTAAGTGGAGAAGTATGCCTCCATCTGGGCTAGCCGGTAATTGCACATCAGAATTTAGCTTTCCACCAGCCATCTAGGTCAGACTCAGTTTCCCCACCGTGCAAGTGAAGCTCTGCTCCTCTCTGTGCCTGGTGCCTTTTGCTAGAAGCTGCAATGACAGAAATTGAATTTATTTTGTTTTGTGGTGAACTACTGATTTGAAATACCAGACAGTGGTTGCTGAAGGGTTTGTAAGATACTTCTGTGACCTTTTGTTCTCTTCTGTGGGAACTGGCTATTGCATCAGGATAACCTGCTTCATTATCTGGGTGTTTAAAGAAGGCCTCCAAACTGAAATGACTGCCAGAACATTACTTCCCTGTTTTCAGTGTTTCTGTTTGTGGGATACATCCACATAATTTTAAAATCAGAACAGAAGTTGATAAAATAATGACAGTGCTGGAAGGGAAACTGCCATCTGGTCTGCATAACTGCTGGCTGAGCTGCATCTAGAGCGTTCTTGAGTCTTATTCACAAAGATTTCAAACACAGAACAGGCTGGGGGGGAAGGACCTCCCCAAAATATCCAGCTTTATCTCCTTCCAGGGGATGGCATAGCTAAAGCACACAAGTCTCAAAAACTTGGTGAGACAAGAGGGTTAGCTAGGTTTACTGATAAAATTCGGACTGGATTGCACAACTGGCCGAAGGTAATTAAGTGTTCTTTAAAGTATTTTGCATGGGGTCTTGGAGAGATTATTTATTTATACCACTTTTCAAAGCCTGAGAGTTCAAATATTCATAAAGCTGAATGCTTTTTGGAATGCACTCCTTGTCTGCATACTTTCTTATCCATGTTTAAGCCCATTATGGAACATACTCTGGAAAACTTTATGCTATTCAAATGGTGGATTTTGAATGTACAATAGAAGTTCTTCATATTATCCAGTTGCTGAAAAATGAGACGGACTGCCTGATTTGAACTGAGAGCTTCCCTGGGAAGAGTTTGTCATCATCCTTTGCTCTAAACAGTGCTGAATTCACTGCTTAGCATTTAATAATTATTAAGAAATGGGTATTTTATTTAGGTCTCTATGACTGGTATCTTTGGCTAACAGTCTGAGGTGATCCCTGGAGGCCTGGTGTGCCCTCTGTGCGTCCAAGTAAAGCAGTAAGCATCCGTAGCCAGGTCTCTGTGCCAGTGGTGTGTGTGCCAGTGAGGGACAGCTTTGAGAGCTGGGGAAGGAGGGAATGCATGACCTTGGGAATGGGAAGCCAACATCCAGACTGTGTTGTAGACTGGCCGAACACATACAGTCCTTGGAAAACTCTGAACCTGTGACTTTTTTTTTTTTTTTAGTTCACCAGTGTAAGCAAATTAAGGGTTGGAAAGAACCTGAACGAAAAGGGTTGCTACAGTACTTAACAGGCAAAGATACGTGTATGTCTCCCTTGCCCTTGCTGCACTTGAAAAGGGGCTAGCCTAGTTACTTAACTGATTTTATTATTTCTAGGCAAACAAAAAGCTGTTCTCCCTTGAGTACAGGTGAGCAGGGTCTTAGCATCTACAAAACACTATGGACAAAGATGTTCAGCCCTGACTGCTCCTCTCTCCTTGAGCACTGGTGGATCAGTGATGTGAAGCAGGGTGGCATCAGTTGCTGACATTGCCTCTGTATATTGCAGGGATTCCTCTAGTGCAAGAAATCTTCCACAGACACTATTTGTCAAAAAACCACGCAGTGAGACCAAGAATTTGGCTGTTGTTCCACCAAAAAATCAATAATCTGTGGCTCCCTGTGCCTTTCGGAACAAAAGGAAAATGCTGAGTTAATATGTTCAGTTTAGTGGACTAAATATGTCGTTTAATGCTAAATAGATTAAGTGATTGCTTTCTAATGATTTGCCATTAATTTTAGTATTGTCGATTTCTGGAAATGCCTAGTGTTGGGTGGAATCCTGGGGAAAACCTGCTTTCTACTCCCCATGTCTGATGCTCTGCCCCACAGATAGTTACTATGCCTTTGCTGCACCAAATTCCTTCATACAGTTCCCCTTACACCACGGAATGTGGTTTGTGTGACACCACGTCAGACTTGCTGGATGCAAACCTGCACCAGACTTTTTCCTGTGCTGGATGCTCCCACTTCTACTACAGCACAGCTTAGTCCTGTTTAGATCACTAACAGGCTCCTTACTTTCATCTCCCAAGTTACACAGTTTATTCTGCTGTCCCATCTGACCTTACCAAGCTTCTGTATGTAGCCGCTGCCCTTGGCAAGATTGTCCAGCACTGCTGAGAAGAGGTTGATGCAACTGCCATACATTACTTCTATGTAACTGCCTTTCAATAGGAGAAAGAAATTGGACAACAAAAATGTTAGTAACTCCCTGAAGAGCACAGTGCTTGGTCCAGAAAGGTGTATGGGAATATTGGGCATTTTGACTGCAAAATGTTGAGCAATGCAAAATTCATTACAGTCTATGAAAATAAGGCTGTCCAAGGTCTAATGCCATTTTACTACTCTAGTTTTGACTTTGACTTTGCTTTCTAGCCTTGAACTGACTGAGGAAACCTTTCTTGTCACCTGAGTACTCCTAGATGGCTGCTGCTCATCTATAGCGTGAAGAGAAATGCTTTTAATATCTCTGTTTTAATTCCTTGAGTTGCCTTTTTTCACCTGCTATAATCTGTGGGTACTGGAAATTTGTCATTTGTATGGGAACTTGGTCTTGATCTTTGGTATTGTGTTTCTTTTTCCCTTTCCTGTGCACCTCTGTTTTTCTGCTAGAGCAAAGAAGACACGTACTTTGTAGTCTTGCATAAAGAAGAAGGAGCTGGCCTGGGTTTTAGTGTTGCTGGAGGAATAGACTTGGAGCAGAAATCAGTCACAGTAAGTGATGGTTGCAAGCCATTTTTTTACAAAGCTCACTTTCAAGCAGGCTGGTGATTAGATCAAGTGCTCGTTTATCAAGACTCACTGCAAGTCATTCACAGTGTCTCTCAGAAGCAGCAGCATACCATCTGCTACTGAAATCAGAGTGCCTGGGAAACAAATTTTTTTTTATTGGAGATGGATAACAATTATGTTTTCAGGCTTTCAAAATCTGTTACTGGATGGGATGGGCTAGATCTAAATTCTATGCATATAAATAAAACTGCATGCAGCTGCAGTGCACGCAGCCTATTAGGGGAGGCTTTCATTCCCAGCGGTTGAAAGTAAACTCTGCAGCAAAGTTTTTGAAGGGTTTTTCAGATCCTGAGACTGATTGTTGCAGACCTAAGTAAACATTCTGGATTTCATGTCACAAGTTCGAGTTGCTAAAACCTGTGGGTGGTCAGTAAATGAGGGTTGTTGTCTGTTTGGAGTTTTGTTAAGTGTTAAAAGAGCGTTCTGAACCAAAGATACTGTGTCCTATTAAGTGATATTGATGTGTAAAGAGTGACTGTTCAAGAACAGACCAGTGAGACAGCAAAATCCAAGAAAACCAGTGTTCTGTGGACAGCTTCTTTACCTCAAAATATGCATTTAAATTCTGCCCTGAAAGAGAGAGATCCATTAAATGCTGAGATTAGAAGAAGGGTATGTCCTCAGCTTTTGGGCCTGCAGCAGCCCTTGCAGGAAACTTTTGGTTTTTGCTTTTAGACAAGACCAATATAAATGAATGTATTTTATATCAAGCTGTCATTAAGTTAGAACATGGTCAAAGTCTGGAGAATGGCCTCTAATTCTCTCACTACAAAAGTTGTTCCCTGTCTCTGGCCTAAACAGTGGCAGCTCTGAGCAAGAGGAAGGCTCAACAGCACCCCACCCCAGAGAGTTCCTTACCTAGAGACTGGGACTCCACCCAATAAATAAGATCTTGAGCTCTCTCAGACTGAGTAACTAATGAAGTCCTTTTACTGGATTTTGTTAGCCATGAGACCAAAAGAGTGTCAGCTCATGGTCTTTCCAGATGTTCTTTGCTCAGTGGATGTAAAGCACGCTCCTCAGGTGGGGATCTTTTAAGTCCTGTTTATCTACTGGGCTTCTGGGTCCCAGCAAGATTTAGGGTTGCCACTGGGTGCTGAGCTGCTTAGATGGGCTGTTATATCCAGACTTGGATGCAGAAATACAAATACCTAGTGAGCTTAAAGGTACTGAGAAGCTGAGACACTGAGGGAAGGCAGCAGATTTTTTGGACATGACCCCTGTATTCCACTTGCTGCTTGTATTTGCATGCCTACATCTGCTATTGAGGCTATTGTTCCAGCTTTGAATGCCTGCATAGACTGGCTGGAAATTTATCTCCTTGGATCTGTAGGGTTGTAGCAGGTGCCCATCTCAGCATGGCCCTACGGTGAGAGGGAAGAGGAGCCAAAAGTCTTTTGATGCCTTGCTGGGTATTAGGATGAATTCCTAATGAAATGCCATACAGAATTGTGTCCACAGATTTGCTGCCTTGAACATTTGCCTGGCAGACCTAGTACTGTCTCCATGGGAAACCATATTCTTGTTGCTAAAATTAGAGTGCCTAATAGGCAAGTCCTTAAATACTAGGTCTTTAGTCTTTTAGTCAGTTTCTTTCTGTAAATGACACACATCTAAACTTGCTGGAAGTTTTCTCAAAGTTTAATCCACTCTGAATAGAGTATTTTTTTCTCTAGAAAAATGCATTTCAAGCCACTGAATCATCCCTTTGCATCTATTTGCATGATACTTGATCAGCCAGATTGAGGCAAACAATTAAATACTTGTACAGCTGCAGTAAGTCAGAGCCTTTCTGTGCACAGATGTTTAGAAGTGTGCATTTGAAAACAGCACAGGATGCATGTCCCAGTCAGTGGGAACTGGGGGAGTGGGTGTTGCACACCACAGTGTTCTTGGTGGTTGCTGTAGCACGGATGTGGATTTAACCTCTGTGTCACTTGAAATATGTTAATTGAAAGCCTCTGAGGAGTTTAGTGGAAGCTTCAGTGATTTGTGACACTACATTCCCTAGCTGGTTTTGGTTATCTTTGTCTTAGAAATGACCATGCAATAATAGCATCTTTTCCTCTGAATTCCCTCATGCCCAACTGCAGTTCTGTTTAGTCACTCTGAGGGTGTTTGCTGGAGCAAATGATGTGTACTTGATACCCAGGCAGTGGGCACTGAATGCAAGCTTTGTTAGGGCGTCTCTGTTCACCTTGGCTTCGAGAACACTATGTGTGGTCATGAGGTTGAAACATCCTTGTTAAACCTTTCTTGTAGGTCCATAGAGTGTTTTCAAAGGGAGTGGCATCTCAAGAAGGGACTATCCATCGAGGAGATCTTGTTCTGTCAATCAATGGCAAATCTGTGGCAAGCTCAGTCCATGGGGATGTCCTGAATATTCTTCATCACGCAAGACTTTACAAATATGCAGTCATTGTCATCCAGAAGGAAAAAGACAAAGCAAACAATTCCTCCAGACTTGAGATACCAGCTACTGGCAGAAAATGTGTGGGGTCTGGAAAGGATGTTTCCATGGAAATAGGAACAGGTATGATCTTTGTCCAAGAACAGTTGGAAGGATTCCCTTGCAGAGCAGACTGAAGGGAAAAATGTCCATGTGTTTTAGATTAAAAACGACTGTGCCTCATGTGATTGAAGGGAGCAAATGAAATTACCTTTAAATTTTATTTGTTCTCTTTGGAAGTACAGTTTGGGGTTTGGTTTTTTTTGTTTTTTTTTTTTTAATTATCATAACTAGGCACAAACTTAGAAGACTTAATTTAGGGCCTAATCCAGTTTCTACTTAGGTAAGTGATTCCGCATATTCTTCCAATCCAGGATAAACTCCTTTTAAGTTATAACAGTAGTCAATGCAAGAAAGAAAACAACCAGAAATAATTTTTAAAATAAAAAAAAATCTCAAAGAAAACCCCATGCCCTGCAGTTTGTTATGCATAGGGACTGAGCCTGTTCTTTGTAATTGCAGATTTCATCCTGTTTCTACTAGAAACACAGAAAAAATTATTTTGATATTATAGTAAATGGAAGTAAGGCATGCTGTAGTCAGCCATCCCACAGGAAAGTAGGGATAAATGGTTTAAGTGGAAATGTAACAGTGGAATAGTAGGTTCCTGTTCAGGAACAAGACAGCATATTGGTGTAAAGGCTGCGCCTTATAAAGAGATGTCTGAATATTTTTGTAGATTTAAGACCCAAAACACTTCCATACCTGTCTGTATGCTGCTCTTGGGAGCAGGGGATGACCTGCTTCAGTCCTGCACTGCTGCAGGGTCCCTGGGAGGGAGTGGGCCACAGTTACAGCTTGCTGCTGAGAGAGTTGGCAGACTTGCCTTCCAGGGCAACACCAGGCACTCAGCTCTGTCCACCCCAAAACCAAGACATGGAGCTGCCACTCAGTTACTTTTAGTCTGTTGGCCATAATCATTACTGTTTGCAGGGGGTTTTTTCAGTAGCAGTTCCCAAGGTTTTATGCCTACATTGAGTTTCATGATATAAGTTAGTAACACAGCCTAAAAAAAAAGTAGAAAGCACTCTGTAAATTAATGGATCAGCCTTTCTGGAATTGCTCCCATGGATATAATATATGTAATTACTTCAGAATCACTCTCTCTACCCTTAACTCCCCGAGTCCCGCACCCTGACAAATGCAGAATATCTTCTGGGTCCAGGCACCAGGGGGCAACATTATCTCATAAACAACATAGTGTTTTCCACCCTTCCAGGCAAGGCACATCACCAGATGTTTTAGATAATGTTTAAAGTTGTCTGACATAACAGTGGCAGTAATTTGTGATAATGCAGACTGCATAATTTTTACATTCACACAAGGCAAAGAGGATCCTGTTTTCCAAAACTGAAGATTTATTTCCTCGTAAGCAAAATCATATTTTATGTCAGCTACAGCACTATTGCATTTCAAAAATATCTGCTATGTAGAAGGTACAGTGCACCTACAGTTAGTTATAGTTATATACATGGATAGGACACCAGAAACAATTTTTCACCCTAGTAAGTGATTACAAATCTTTCCTTAAGAGAATGGAACATTTTTTCTTAATGTAACATTTCATTCATTACTGGTATTTAAAAAGATGTGTCTCATTGAATAAGCAAATGTGAACAAACAAAAGAAAAAGAAATGCTCTCCACTCACTATTTTTGTAATTTTTCAGTAATTTTGTAGATGTTTAGAGTATTTGCTAAATTTGCTAGCTATAATTTTGGAAAAGAAAAAAAAAGATGCTTTGGCAAGTTCTTCTTGACCATATAAAATGAAAATGTCTTTGTGTGTAAATGTATTTTGTAGTGTCTCCTGTACACAGCTCCAATAATACACATTCACCTCTGAGAAATTAGGTGACATGTCCTAGTCTGAGTAACTGAACTCTGAATTGTCTTGTCACTGCAGCAAATGCAAAACCAACTAAACACAACTTACAATTTACTGTTCTCTGCATAATGAGGTGCTATATATATTCTATTGCAGATCCAAACCTGGATATGAATGATGTCATTTGCGTTGAATTATTGAAAACCTCTGCTGGCTTGGGATTCAGTCTTGATGGTGGTAAAGCTTCCATTGCTGGAGATAAGCCTTTGCTTGTAAAAAGGATATTTAAAGGTACAACAAGCATGCAGTGGATGTTATCCAATTTTTCCTTTTGTGCATGGTAGAGACATTTTATTTATTGTACTCAACAGTTTTTTGAAGCAAGGGTGCATTTTGTGGCCCTCATTTATCACCACTTACTAGCCAAAGTGGTCATTAAAAGAAAAAGCACTCCTGGGAATGGCTAGGGATTGCATCTGCTAGTAAATGCTTGTGGAGCGATCTACTTTACTAAATGCAATGCAGCTCCTTTCTGTTTGTCCACTATTCTAGGCATTAGATTAGAGCAGCAGTAATCTATAGAGTGGTCTGAGACATTCATGACTTACCCAGTTCTCTTTCCTAAGGAACGTGGAGTGCAGATAATCGGTGTGGTTCTGAAGCACCACCTTGCATTATGCCTAATTATTAATTTTACCATATTTTTGTCTTTTTTTTCTTTTTATGTATTAATATTCGCTTTTGCTAAGAATGTGTGATATTTGTATTCAAAACCTGCCAATCTTAGATGCTTTGGTTGTCAGCAGGTAGTTAAACTTACATAAATGATACATAGAAAGAAAACCAAACCCAGACCTATGCTGTGACTTTCTTGTCATATGTCAGTTCAGTGAAAAATAAAGCACTTTCTGAAGAAAGCTGAAACTCCCAATGAAACTGCATATGCACAGCATTTTTACAGGATTACTTTTCAGTGGTTTATTCCCTCATCAGGATAAAAAATCAAACCGGTATTTCCTGAATTGCTTATCAGTTCATGTGTGTGTGTTTATTTTTCCCCTGTTTAGAAAGTAATTCTTAGGGTAAAGGGCATGTTTAATTTTTGAGTTCATTCATTTACATCCTTACATACAGCCCTTTTTGCCTCCCTGTGATGGCTCATGTTAGTTTAATTATCACTATAGAAAGCATACTTTCATCAGCAGTGAAGATTGTGCCTCTCTCTAGGAGCTTTCTGTGAATTGTGTTTGTTGGAAGGTTGCTACCTGTGTTTGGCTTGTTCATCCCAGGTTTTACAGTCTTCTGCATTATCTGCTTATTACCCTGTTAAAATTGAGAAAATAAATCTGTGCCACCCAACATTCATGATTATTTTATCAACCAGGTTTTCTTAAAACTACAGAGAACATCCAGCATATTTCATACACTTACATTGTTTACTACAAAACCAGGCATGTTTTCTGAGAACAGGGCTTTATCCTGGTTAAAATAACCTTTCCTGTGAGATGCAGCATGGGTTGCTTGAGCTGAGCTGAACATAAGTGATTTGTATTGGAAAAAATGGTTACTTTCATCCCAGTGTAAAGCAAAGTTTTGTGGGTTTTTTTTTCTTCTAACACTAACATTTCCTCCCTGTTGCTTCTAGGTGGTGCTGCGGAGCAATCTGGAAGCATAGAAGCTGGAGATGAAATTCTTGCTGTTAGTGGAAAGTCATTACTTGGCCTCATGCATTACGATGCCTGGAACATTATTAAATCTGTGCCAGAGGGGCCTGTTCAATTACTAATAAGAAAACATAGAACTGCAGTATGATGGGAGTACTACATCTAATCACACGTGCTAAGACAAACCATTTAAAACTATCTAAAAGCTGTCTTTGTTTCTAAAGCCACACAGAGTGTCTTAATGCTTAACAGAGAGGTGCTAAGAGCCTTGGAGAACGACTGAGCAAGCGTGTGATGAGCTTCAAAATTCTCATCTAATTATTGGGGATGAAGGAAGCCAAAAGTTAGAGACAATTTTGTATTATGTGGCAGTTTTATTGGAACTTCAAGACCTCTCCTGGGTTTGATTTAAAGTATTTTGACTTAGATAAATAACACTGTGCCTGTCCCTGATATTTTTAGTATCTGCAGAGTGTTGGTAGTAGAACTTGCTGGTTGCCATCCTGTTGACAAGGATGGGTTTTAGACTGTACTATATCACTTAGCTGTAATAAGACTTAAGGACACTTCCTTAGAGTCTGGTCCTTTTTTTTGTTGTAATAAGAGAATGTCTGGAACAATCTCACTTTATTCTTCTAAGTGCAGTTTTGCTAAAAGTGCATGACAAAAGAGTATAATTTTGCACAACTTCTATGCCTAAAATATGAGCATTTTATTGCAAAGCTGAAAAATCCTCTTAAATCTAATGTACAAACTCAGCATCCACCACAACTGAATCTACTTCTAGGTGCAACTTGTATCTGAAAACACTTGGCATTAATGCAGTAGAAATCTGTAAGAAAATCATGTCCAAGTAATAGGTGATTGTCCACCAAGGTGTATACTGAGTTGTTAGTTGTGATTAAAATGGGGGCGATAAAAATTGGGGTCTGAATTTTCAAATTTAGGCTTCTATTGTTAGGCACCTTTAAAATATATATATTTTTAAAAGGGGGATAATTTCAAGTGCTGAGCACTTACCGATCCCACAGACTTCAGCGACGGCTAAGGATGTCTGCAAGTTGGGCTGCTTTTCTCTTCAAGAGGTTTAAGGCTGCCCAACTTGAAAGACTCAGGCTGAAAAGTGGTGATCTAAAAATGGGGATTATAACAGATTAAATCTGAGCTGGCCATATTTGTGGTGGCTTTTAATTGGTCTTCTTTGTTTTCTCCTGTCCAGTATTTATTTTTGCTTGTGTGAGAGTGGGTTGAGGATGTGTGTGGATGATGCAAGTACACCTAACTGCATCAGGATTGGGCTAATATTGAGGGTTCTGGATGATGAAACTGAAAACTGTTTGTGTAGATGGGAAAAACCATGGTTTTGGATACAGCAAAGGAGAAAGGGTTGCAATGCCACAGGAGCTTAGTTTAAATTTTCTCACCTCTAGTCACAGTAGAGGTATCAGTAGCAGGCCATGCTGCTTAGTCTGCTGTTCTGGGAGGAGGGTGTATGGGTGCAAGAGATTAGACTCTGTTATTTCTCTTCATACATCTGGGATAGCTAAACAACGTAAAATACATACAGGAGGAAATGGGCCAGTGTCCTTATCAGCTGAGAACAAGTTGTTTGTTCCACCATGCTCAGGTTGTTCATCACATTAGGCTGGAGACTGCTTGCAGCCAACATGCCCAGGGTAGAGAGCTCTCAGCTGGAACCAGTCCAAGTCTGAAGTGCTGCCTCTGTTTATAGTGAGCCAAGACACTGCGAAGCTGTTACAAAAAAGGTCTGGGCTTGTCACTTGGCCCTACCCCAAGATCTTACTGTAGTTTAGTTTTTTTACATTTATTCAGCAGTGCTTGAAGCAATTGCTTCCAGGTTAGTGGAGCACTCACTTGGGTTCATTTCTGTGACAGCTTCATTAGACTGCAGCTCATGATGCGCAGAAGAAAATTCAGTCTGCAAGACAACCTGAGACCGATGAACAGAAAAGCTGTGCAATGTTTGCCTAAAAATGAATAAATAGATTTAATTCTTTTTCAATGACGTATGAGCATGTGAATCCAGGGAGAGATACAGCTTTTGGTTACAGGAAAGGCAATACCGTACGTAGTCCTACAGCTCCTCTGCCTGCAGGATTTCTGTTGAAACTAATTCAGGTTCAGTGCTGTGAGATGACTGTGAAGTTGGGTCCCTTGTGAACCCAAAGCTCAGCCACTCTGTTGGGACTGGTCTGTGCCTCCGGTCACCTTCGTGGTGGGGGAGGCGTCAGGAGGATGCAGCACTTAGGGCTGGAGGACCACATTGAGTTTCCAGGCCTGTGATGGGATAGAAGAGGTTACCCCTGCATATTTACTGAAAAACAGGGAGAAGACATTCTGCAATGACAATTGAATGGCGAGGCCTTGTTCAGGAATGACCAAAATCCGACTGTAATAGAGTGTATAATAGATACATAAAATGCATGTGGAATTTAATGCAGCGTAGTGAATGCATACCTGTATACGTATAATACGTGCAAGTGCAGTACTGACTTTTTGCTACTTTAATGTGGTAAATCACAATTGTGTTTTAGGAAATGGCATTTTTTTCAGTCCACAGTCTAAAGTTCTGGAGGTTCCATCGCAGGGAGGCATATATCTCCCTCACTCCTTAATCAGTGTGAGCTCAAAGGTAAAGTCTTCATTTTGTAAATTAAAGTTAATTTGAGGTGTCTTAAGATGATACGTGGTGGATATTTTCAGATGCTTATTTGCAGGTACTGTTCATTGTGAGTGATTTAGAAGGCTTTCATTTTTCAGTAATCAGATACTGTTCAGTATTTTATTTTAAATGCACGTAGATAAGTGTTGGCTGAGTAACAGCAAACAGAAATGGGGATTTTTGTGTGTGATTCAGTAGTGGCTATAATTTAAAAGATAGGTTTAATGTGTTAAATCTGATAATAGTTACTATGGGTAGAATGATAACACTTCTCTACTAACATTAGAACAAGAAAAAGAATTGTATTTAACCCTGATTGTTTCTGTTCCTGAAAATACCTTTTTTTCTTTTCTTGTGAAAGAACAAGAAACATCTTCACTAATGCTACCAGTGTTGGTATGATTACAGTAGATTACAGTAGCATTTCCTGACATCTCTCTTGGGGTGACATTCCCCAAAAAAGCTCCAGGATTTTTGCAGTATGAGTGTCTGTTTTAGTACAAACCAGATGGGTATACCAAGCAGATGGAGTAAACTTTTGGTTACGCACCTGGCAAAGTAAATGTTGTTTTTCTGAGAGCCTGGTTGCACTAAAATGACAAAGGGCGTTGCATTAGTTCATCGGTATTCAGTAGGATCACAACCATTTTTGGCCTTGGTATTTGCCTGTCAGTCCCCACGGTGATTCTTCACCCTACTGGAGTGTTGGCCAAACTCTGGGAGAGCTGTGCCTCCCCAGAGACTTGGCAGTTGCATCTTTAAAGACCAAAATATCAAGATGAAATTATGCACTTCTTCACCAGGGAGCTGAGGGCATTCCAGACAAGGCGAGTTTGCTCCTAGGTGGAGAAGGTTTAGTAGAGGGCTTTGGTGCATCCAGGCCTGGGACAGCTGAAGGTCACATCAAGGATGTGAGAGTGGTGAGATGCTGCCGTTGCATATTCTGCAATCTTTTGAACCTGGAAGCTTTTTCCAGCTTCTGTAGGGACTGCATTTGTATTAAAAACTCTGAGATTAGGGAGGGAAAAACATTTGATCATTTTCTCGATATAAAGATAATAGAAGGACAGATAATTATTAAGAAACTGTTAAGTGATTCATATTTTCTAATGACCCTCACTTCAAATTAACCCTAGTTAATGTTCTGCAGTGGTTCTTGTCAAATTCTGAAGAAAGTGTTCCCAGATGGGAATGTTTACCTGTTTCTATGTTTAGGTTATATAAATGTACAAGTGAAAATATTGATGAAGAGTAGACTAGCTCATGAGAGAAATGGGGATCCCACTGTAGGTAGATTTTGTGTGTTAGTCTGATACACTTATTGTATGATATTGTATATTTACACTTTTATTTATATAAATAAAACTTCTTTTAATGAAAACTGTTTAATATGCCTTGTATATTATAAAAAAGTCAGTGCAATAACATGAAATAGATTGTACATTTTTCGATTTCTGTCTCTGCTATGTGAATCTGTATCGCCACAAACTGTTTTGCCTGGGTTTTTTAGTGATTTTGAAAATAAATGGTATCCTTAGTACTCCTCTAGATATTTAATTCTGTTATGCTGGAGTCTGTCTGGTCCACAGCTGGAACTGACATCACAGGGACACGAGGATGTCAGAGAGAGCAGTCAAAATTGTGTAAATGCTGCCCAGATGTGCATCTAAGCTAGAATAGTGCCCTCTTAAGAACTGCCATTCAGTGTGAAGAGGACTAAGGCATTTAAGAAGTGACAGAAGGTGTTTTATAGGACCTGCTTCTCTACCTTGTTTTTTCCTGCCCCTGTTCGAGGAAAATGTGGAGGTCGAGGGTTAAATGTGGAGTTTTCATCAAAGCAGCAGACCCTGAAGCACATTGCTTTTAAGCTGTACCCCCTGCCCCGACCCTGAGCTGTAAGGGAATGGATTGTAAGTGTAGAGAATATTTTTATACAACTTGTCCTAACCTGGTATTTGTTCTAGTTTCCCACTTACTCTGGGGATAAACTCCCGTCGAAAGCCGCAGTGAGGCGGTGGAACAGGGTGGGCTGGAAGCACTCTCTCCGTAGATGGAGCGGAGCTGTAGCGGAGCTCTTAATTGGGGGTGGAGACCACAGCCTCCGTGCTGGAGAGGTCTGCATCAAGTGGATCACTCTTTTAGACACAGGTGACTTCACCGTCACTGCACAGCAGCTCGAAGGGAGCCTTCCTCTCGGAGAGGTGAGCCAGCCCAGATCGCTCTCCTCTCAGCTGCTCTGATGTGGGGAATGCCAGAGGCGCCCAAAACCCCGTGCTGCCTGGCAGCACACAGACACGTCAGCTCGTCCCTGCGGGGCAGGCTGAGCTCAAGGAAGGAGCTGGCGAGTTTGAGTGCTTATGTCTACGTTGCAGGCTCGTGTGCATTGCTCTGAGTTTGAGTGCTGGGTTGGGCACTTTGGGCAGCAGCGCAGCTTGGAACTGCCACACGGCACGGCACAGTCCTGGCATTTCCTTGGCGTACCCATGGCACTCGCCTGCGTCTCATGCCAGGCCTGGCAAACCTCGCTCTTTCCTCCTGTGCATGGTGCTGCTTGAAAGGGCAAGGTGGGGTTTTGTGTGAGGGAAAGGAAGGCATTTGCTCTCCTGTGCCTGTGGTGCTGAGGGCATTTCCCTCATTCCCAGGTTTATGCCCCAAAAACCCTGTGTTTGCTTTCGGTTTCCTTCTCTGGGTGCTGCGCTAGGAGGGTGCAAGCGAGCAAGTGCCACGTGAGGAGGGATAAACCCACAGCTTCTGCTGACTCACCCCGCGGGAAAGGCCAGTGTGGCAGGCTCCCAGCCTGCCCTGTCGGCACAGGGACCCTTTCCTGGGCTGGAGGGGAAGAGGAGGAGTTTTGTGGTATCCCAGTCTCCCCTCTGCATTGGGACCCCTTTTTCCCACATCCATTGCTCTTGCACAGAGCCACGACCAGGGATGCTGCAGAGCCTGTGCTGTCGTGCTATGAAACTGGGCAAGGCATAAAACCAGTAGCCTGGGAAGGGTATGGACAGGGAGGTGTGGGATGGCGCATGCAGTCCCCTCATGCTTGGTTCAGCATATCTGTCCCCAGCTGGAGCCTGGCTTCTCCCCCAGGGCTGCATGGGGAAAAGGAAGAAGATATATTAAGTCATGAAGATTTCTTTTCCCTCTCCCCTGCCTGTTATGGTCCCTGGTGCCTGGTTAGCCCATCTTCTCTTCCCTCTTTCAGTGACTCCCCTGTATCTATTTTCCTGTCTGTCCTGATTTCTCCTAACACAGGGCCTGAGCAGGGGTCAACAGGCCTCAAGCCTCTGAGCAGTCTGGCTCTTGTGAGATTAGTCTTGAATATCTTTAATTGAAATCTTAATTGCCATAGTCACTAACCAGATAAAGAGGATTTCAAAAAAGTGAAACACCGTGCCGTGGACTTAATCTGTAAATGGGTTAGTACATGTGACTTCATTTATCCACCAAGACGTGAAGTAGTAGAAAAATTTTACCTCTCTCAGTTGTGAAGGCCTTAGGGCGTGGGCAAATGGGGGACTTGAAATGTGATTCTATGATCATTCTACTTTAAAAGTTCTATTTAATTTCTCATTTTTTACAGCTTTGCTGCTCTCCTGTTCCCTGTTAGCATCACTCAATGCTGTTTATATCTGAATAGGGTCTACATGTCTGTTCCTTCATCTCTATTTCCAGGAATGTATCAAAAGTGCCACTTTAACACATTTGACCAAAGGCTAATGGTCACTGCCCCATGCACAGATGGTCTGAAGGAGAGCCCCTGGGGAGGAAGTCCCCACAGACCACCCCGGAGTCGTGGGCTGGGCAGGAGCAGGGAAGGTGGTGACTGGGTATGATGCCCATGAATGCAGGGAAATGATGCCACGGGGCAGCACATCACTGCAATGACAAGAGGAAGAAAACCTTCCCATACGACAGCCCTGAGCTGCATTTCCCGATGCCCATTGCCATGGAGGGTCAGTCCCAGAGCCAGCCATCACTGCAGGGTGGCATGTCCACCCTGCTGCCCTGCACTGCCAGTCCCTGGCCTTTGCCTTGCCCTGCGCTGAGAGATTTTTGGTCCAGCAGTTTGGTGCTTCATTTCTTCCCTTTCTATGCAATATTCGGTTGCATAAGTGCTTTTGCAGCACCTCCTCCCTGTGTCCAGCAGCCTCATAACAAGAGATGCCTGGGGATCAAGTGATCTGCGTTAACTAGGACTGGTTCCCACCGCTTCTGGTAAATGAGATTGAGGTGTTTCTCCTTGCCAAGTGCATGGCTGAAACTGGATTGTCTCTATCAGCCTTTATTAAAAGCCTGTTTTGGACACTGTTTATAGGAAAAGCCAGTCATGACTTCCTCTTTCCATGTAGCTGTGTTCATTAAAGCACTTGACTCAGCTAAAAGACTTCACAAATTAATGATGATTGTGATAATTAATAAAGCTATTTTCCTTTTTTAAAAAAATCCCTCACTTTTAATTATCATAAGAAAGAACATTTGATGCAAATAAACATCGTCCCCTAAAACAAGGAGTTGTCCTGCCATCCCCTAGTGTGTAAAGCTGTAACTGGAAGGATGTTGTTTGTCAGTCTGGGTATTTTCTGAAGTTAGTCAATACTAAAACCAGAACTTTCTGCCTTACCACTGATAGTTCCATATGTGCCGGCCTCACCCTACTGTGCAGCTGAATCAGTCTGATACTGTTGCACTGAGCAAACAAGTTACCTGCTGCTGTAGTTGCTTGGATTTTTCCCTACCTATCAAAACCATTTCCTTGATGTGCTATGGTAGTGCTGGGGAATGTCCAGCTGCTCTTGTCAGAAATTGCCTCCCTAATTCCTGATCCTGAGCAGGGCAGATGTGACTGTGGCTTCCTGCCTTTGTCGTGGCTTTGTCACATCCCTGTCAGGAGCACAAAAGGGAAGGTACAAGCAGAATGCTGCCCTGAGCTGCTGCCATGCAGTAGGGGCTGTGATCCTAGCTTGGACCTGGGAGCTGAGGGAGAAGGTGCTGGCACTGTATTGTTATTTACTTTGTTTGGTGCTGATGAAAGTAATTTTTTTTTTTCTGAGATTTACAAGCTGGCCTGTCCACTACAAAAAGGTGCCTCGACCTTCGAGTGGTCACAGCAGCCTGGAGGAGCTGGGCCTGGTGGTGCTCCCACCTTTCATGGGAACAAGGGAATGACACCAAAGCCCCTGCAAGATGAAATGGCTGAAGCAGTTTTATTTGTGGTCACTGCCACTTCATGGGGTATCTCCTGTTGCCAAAGGGGTGACACCAACCTCCACGCTTCCAGAGGGTTTGTGGGCTGGTGAGAATTGCATTGCAAAGCGGCCATGCGTGAGAAGGCAGGGCAGCCTTGGTGTGGCCCGTTTGTTACATGGGCCAGACAATGTCCTGACGCACTTGGGTGAGGACCCTTGTTTACAGCTGTCACGGCTTTTGGGGCTATTGCTCACTGACAGTCCCACCATCAGACAGTCACCTGCTTCAGGGGAAACTCGGCCAGGCTGAAAGACAACACATCATATCCCCAGCCCTTCCTGTCCAGCCTCCTTACACCTCTACGGATGCACATCATGCCCTCACACCCTCTTGTGTCAATGGGAGGAAAGTGATAAAATTTAGTCCCATCCAGCAGCGTGTGCTAAAAATAAGCAGCACGTGAGACATTGTTTTTCAGTTTTTATAAAAACATCCCATGAGGGGAAGAGGGAGGAAGTATCTCCTTGTCTAGAAATTTGTTTAGGAAATACCACTTGTGTATCCAGTGTCAGGTGTGAAGGCATGAGCTAGCCGAGGGCACCAGGCTGGTTTTCACCTAGGGGACTGCAGTACAAACACGATCTGGGGCTGCGCTTGTTGCCCAGGCAGGTGCTGGGGTTAATGGAGAGCATTCTAGGGTGGCAACTTTGTCAGTTTGCTTTGACAGGTGGGTTTGTTTTGGTTTTTTGATATCAGGTGATTGTGGGTGAGTCAAGTGCATTCAGTTTGCAATGCCATGCCTCAGTGATAGGATTTTTTTTCCACCTGCCCTCTGGGAGGAGCAGGTCACAAGCATCATGCTCTGGAGGTGACTGGAGTCTGATCTGGTGGGCTGGAGAGGGGCCAAACTTCACTGGGAAGCAGGTGAAGGTGTCTGGATGTTTTCACAAGTCTGATGAGTCACACGAGTGTCATTTGCTGGTGAAGCTCTGCAAAACCAGATCTCTGTGCAGCACCTATAGTAGCACTGTCACCAGGCTGATGGGTGTTCTCAGGACCACTTCACTGGTACACCCCGAAGTAGAACTCTGCCAGGCCTCTGCTGGTGACTAAGAGGGAGAGGACAGGGAATTCCTTCTCTTAGGATTTGGGTTTTTTGATTATTAGAAACAAGAGCCTTTGGCCTGGAAGGTTGCACTGGTAATATGTGCCACAGGCATGGTGCTCCCGGCCTGTGAAGCTGGGGAAAAGCAGCACAGTGAATCAGTGGAGAGCCTGCTGAGGTGCTTGGCATAGCAGGTGAGGACCTCAGGCTCTCCTCTGCACAGATGCATCTTCAGGTCCCAGCTTTAGGGAAGAATATGGTCTGCACTTTCCCTTTGCTATTCTCTTGTGATAAGCAGCAGCATTTTCCACTCTTCCAAAACTCTAGTTTCAAACTTTGGAGAAAGTAAGAATTTGCCTGTCAAAATGCTGTATCCCTTTCTGCCTGCAACTCAGACAAACCCCTCAACTTGGATATCTATCCTTTACTGATCCCCAGGGACAATCTTTTTCAAAGCTGCAGCTACTGTGGTAAAACTAATGGACCCCCAACACCACCCAACTATTCTGCAACTGGCAGTTACTAAAATATACTGGAATAGGTGTCTCATTTTGAAGTTCAAGGTCGTGGCTATGTCTTGTTCCTATTAAAGGCAGAAGTCAAAGCCTAATCTCCCAATGCATACCTGCTGGCACTCTGCTTTTGCCCTAGTGCTTTTGCCCTGCTGACATGGAAGCACAGAAGGAATTTGCATAATATGATCACGCATTCACAATCCACAGGAGAAAACCCGAGTTACAACAACTGTGACTCATTTTTCTCATAAACACTGTATTTATTATCTTAGCAAGAATTCAAGACATACACATGTGAGGCATACAGCAACACATCTGGCCCGCATCCAGAACAGGCCTTAAGAAAAACAAAGTCACGTTGATAAAGTCATAAAGCAGATCCTTTGCAGAAGTAACAAAAGGAATCTAGGGTGTACATCAGCAAGCACTTGGTCATATACTGGCACTGACCTCATGGATCTGTGTCTTTTTTTCTGAGTCCCTGTTGAATGCTACCAGCCTTAACAATGCACAGAAAAACCTAAAAAGATTCAAAAAAAGCAGATATCTTTGCATATCTAGGAAGACAAATACTGTTCTAATACTAAACTTGGATATCCCCATGATAATGCATTTATGAATATACTTTTTTTCATAATATTCATATGTGCTACAGCCTGAAGAACTGTGTGGGCTTTACAAATCCACACCTTGTTTCCTGTTGAGTTTCAAAGCAGCATACGTTGAGCAGAACTCTTTTACTCACATACTGTTCAGCTACTAATGTGAATGCTAACGCTGAATTCTCCTGAGAGTTTCAGACATGCATGGTCATTGTTTAGTGTCCTTGATGAAGACATCAAAACTCCACCAAGCACAGGGCATACTGCAGCAACCCTTCTTCTGAAGGTGGAGCTGCCTCTGATGAAGATTTGCCAAGTTGCATGCAGTGCTAGCCTGGGAGCTGCGGTTCTGCTGAACTGGAACTCCTTGCATTTACTTTTTAGTACCTGAAAAACTGACCTGTGTACACATCAGCAAAACACACTACTTCGCAGTACTAAGATAAATAACAACTATTCTTGGAACATTATGTTCTCACTGGAAAGATATTAGGTAGCTTAGAGGGGAAGCCATGCATGTGGCTCGAGCCAACAGCAAAGCTCCCTGTGACACCACTGTGAAGTCTTCCATGTGGAAAGCAGGCAAAGTCAGTCAGCTTCTGCTCAGTGACAGAAATCAGTGTCAGTATGCAACAGCCGTACAGGGTTGGTTGTGAGAGTGGCCAGAGCTATGTAATGACAAATTTGCAAAGGCAGATTCAGAAGATATAACAAAAAATTAAATTATAAATACAAACCAGAATTCACTACAAGGCAGGAGAAGACATAATTTGAATAGACACAAATATCAGAAAGTGTCACTATATAGCCTTATAAAATGCAAATGTACTTACATACAATGTTAGTTAAGAGAAGAAACTCTGACCATTGACCTTAGAGGTAGCTGTGAAACAGGATCAGCTTCAGCCGTTTTCTTAGCTCGGACCCATGAAAAATACTGTTTAGGATTGAGCCTGACACGAATTGACTAGCAGAATTACTGTTTGCCTTGACAGCAGTCAACATGTTTAATTCAGCTCCTCCGAAGCCAGCCAAGGGTAATGACCCCTCAGTGAGACAGGCACGGTGCATCACCGTCCACTGAATGTGCTGCAGCAGCTTCATCATTCTGGAACTGAATTGAGGTGGCCGTGAAATGGAATGGAAGTAAAGTACAAGGGAAGTACCTTTGTTTGTAAGTATAATTAAACATTCAAAAATCTAAGGCTACATTCTTGTACTGGCTGTAACATTCAATTCTATTGGTATTATTTCTTCAAAGAGAGGTAGTTGCTTTCTTTGAATAAATAACATTCTCAAGAAGACTTGAGATTCAACTTTAATATCTACTTCTATTGAAGCTATTTTGTTACTTATAAAGACACAGCAGAATTGTTCTAAGAAGTTCTTTGTAATATTGAAAGAATCCTTCCACCACTATTATCTCCATACCTGTATTTGTGTAATATATATTTAGATATATATCTTATATAATGCTAAAGTATGCTTCCCTTTCTGAAGCATATTTATTTCCTTTATCATCAGAAAACATTACACTTTTTTTTTAGTTTATGTAAAGTATTTTTATATTGAGTTTTGTCATTTTTTCAACATTTCTTCATACTGTGTTTTGAGCCTAAACAGCTTTCAATTAATAGTTCTGTGAAATACTCATGTCATAAACTTGCTGTGCACATATTTATATTTTATGTATACATACTATGTAGACTAGAACTATGCAACACTGTGTTAATTTGTAGAATTTAAACTTTTAGTCTGCAAAGCAACATCCTGTAACAAATAACCTTTTAACAAAGACAGTGGTTTTCTTTAACAAATTATAAATCCCACCAACAGATCCCTGTCCAGCAGGATCCATGGTTTAGAAGAGAAGAGCAGTCAAAATCTCAGCAACTGGCTTTTCCAGTGTGATACGTGGTCCCACGTTCCAACACACTGACAACTCTTTTGGCTTCATCCAGATGGTGGTCCGAGCTCCTTGGGGAAATGTGGCTGTGGGACATGAGGACCAGAGGGCGACTGGAGAAACTGGGTTCCTGGAAGCCTTCTCAGACCATGGTGAAGGGCAAGTCAGGTCTTGCCACAAGTCTCCCCATGTCACCATCTTGCCCCAGGTCACCAGTGCACAGTTAGGGGATCTGCCCATCGCTGTCTTTTTTTCCCACCTGGCATTCATATTCCAATATTGCTGTAACATTCTTGAGAGAAATCATGTGATAGCCATCCTTCAGCAGTTACAGGCAGCTAAATACAACCCAGCGAGATTTGAGGTCTCTTCATCTCCCAGTGACAGTGAAGCCTCTTGTTCCCAACCCACAAGGCCAAGGTCCTCCTCCCCTGCCGTTCTGCTCGCCGTGCCCGCGGGCAGCCCACATTTCCGGGCAGAAAAACTTGGTGAGGAGGTTCAGGATCCTCTGCCGCAGGTCCCACCTGTCGCCGATGCGGGACAGCTCCAGGGCGCACTCCGCCGTCGCCTCCCGCCCTGCGGACACAGGCGGCCGTCAGACACCCGCGCGTGGACATCGCTTTAGGGAGATCTCCACAATATGTTACTTTTTGTTCAATTTTTTACTTTTTCCTCCCGGTGAAACACCCCCCGCCCGCACCCCTTCTTCCCCCTCACACACTGGGAGCAGCAGCTGTACCTCTCCCGTCTCCACACGGGCGCCGCAGCCGCGCCGGGCGCTGCTCCCACGGCCGGTGCTGAAGGCGGGTGGGCCGCGCTGGGCACCGAACGGTGGGTCCCCGTCCCGTCCCGTCCCGTCCCGTCCCGTCCCGTCCCGTCCCGTCCCGTCCCGTCCCGTCCCCCACCTCTCCCTTCACCCTGCGGTACCTGCAGGAGC
The DNA here is from genome assembly GCA_013400975.1 of Atrichornis clamosus. Classification (NCBI taxonomy): domain Eukaryota; kingdom Metazoa; phylum Chordata; class Aves; order Passeriformes; family Menuridae; genus Atrichornis; species Atrichornis clamosus. The sequence goes on along the minus strand of WBMZ01001996.1, from coordinate 290 downwards.
GGCGGGCGGCGCGGCTTTGCGCAGGGTCCGGCCAGGCATCATCGCGGCGGCGGGGCTCGGGTCAGCGCGACGCGGGGCGACCAGGCTCGGCACAGCTCGGCACGGAGCACCCCGGCTCCGCTCGGCTCGCCGGCAGCAGCGAAGTGGCGGCAGCGGGGCGGAGCGCGGCGCTAAAAGCGCGGCGCTGAGAGCGGCGGGGGTTTCCCCAGCCGTGACGTAGAGCAAAGGCGCGGGAATCCCGTCCCCGCCGCGGCCGGCGGGCAGGCGGCGGCGTGCCCGGGCGGCGCGGG